>CM060367.1:2313813-2773619 GCA_030545235.1 Helianthus tuberosus | reverse complement strand
CATAGGATTATGACATGTGTCAAATTTTAAAATAAAGAGAAAGGGTATTTTAGTCAATCTCATCATTTCTTCTTCCTTATTCTCCCCAGTTACTTCAAAACCCACCATTTTCAAAACGCACCATCTCCAACCTTTTCTTCACTTACTATCTCAATAATCACTACATTATAGTGTGATTTTCGTCATCAATCAATGATTCAACCACCCGATCAACGTGTTCTTCAGCTTTTTTCGAAGAAAACCCAGTTTAATTTCATTCAAAATCTCGTTTTTTCTGGTGATTTTGAAGATAATCACTCGATTTGTTCGATTCAATCGCTGATAAGTGTTTCTATCATTTCAAATTTCGTCAATTGATGAAGAAACCGGCTTCGATCCATGTAAGAAATTCTATATTTTCATTTTCACGATCTAGGTTTTTATTTAGTCATTACGTTTTACGATCTTGGCGGGGGTCCGGGGGCGGCAGCCCCTGGTAGAGGGGTCCCAGGGGGGGCAGCCCCTGGCGGGGTCCAAGGGGCAGAGCCCCTGGCTGGGGTTGAAGACAGTAAATTGCTGTACTAAAAACGCATCAGAAAATTTAATTTTCCAGAAATTGGCTCATTTCGAAGACAGTAATTCGTAGACAATTCAGACAGTTCACAGACAATTCACAAATAGTTCAGAAACAGTTTTATGTGTCCATTGCGTTTTAGAAATAAGAGAGTTTTATGTGTTTTCTGGCTATTGCGTTTTAGAAAAAACACATTTTTAAGTATCTTTAGTCATTGCGTTTTAGGTAAAACACATTTTTGAAGTGTTTTTAGTCATTGCGTTTTAGGTAAAACACATTTTTAGGTGTTTTCAGTCCATTGCGTTTTACAGAGAACACTTTCTTTTGTTTTTTTAGGTCATTGCGTTTTAGAAATGAGACATTTTTAAGTGTTTTCTGGCCATTGCGTTTTACAAATAAAACATTTATTTGTGTTTTCTGGCCATTGCGTTTTACAAATAAGACATTTCTTTGTGTTTTTTGTGCATTGCGTTTTAGGAAAAACACTTTTTTATGTGTTTTCAGTCCATTGCGTTTTAGAAATAAGACATTTCTTCGTGTTTTCTGGCCATTGCATTTTACAAATAAGTCATTTCTTTGTGTTTTTTGTGCATTGCGTTTTAGAAAAATGTCATTTTTTAGGTTTTTTTTTTCATTGCGTTTTACGTAACTGGTGGTTTTTCTATTGCGTTTTACACAACTGGGTTTAAATTTTTTTTTTTAAATATAGCAATAGTATACTCGTTTTAAAGATAAAAAACGCTCGTTTTTTTTGTGCAATTTTTATAAAAAAAATAATGTCGTATGAAAGAGTTATTAACGTTTAAAAAATGGGGGGGAATTGGAGGAGAGAGAAACTATTGGCTTGGATTGACTAGAATGCCCTTGAACAAACTCACGCGCCTCTTTTCTTCCTTTCAATTTCCCTGATTTAATCTTAGCCCTTGATTAACTTAATGGATGGTCAAGATCACTTCCTAGCCTTCCTAGCCAAATAAACTTCATATTGTATCTCCACCCTATATATATATATATAGGGTAGGGTTCCAGCATGAACAACCTCCCAAGAGTGAACTGCGTGAACAGATCTGGACCCTTGATTTCCTTTTTAGTTGTTAAGGGTAGGATTGTAATTATATAAAAAATTAGATTTAAATCATTATTTTAATATTTGAATTAAGTTACATCTTTCCTAATTTAAATTCATTATCCACATTATGTTTTATTTATTAATAAGATAATTATCAAAACAAACAACAAATCACCAAATTTCAATTTTAATTTTTATTTCAGATTTCATCACAAGAATTTAAATTTTGATTTTTAAGATCCACGTAACCTTCATATTTCAACGGTATACATATATGTACTTGGATATAAATAGAACAGTACACATGTGTACTCAGTATCGTACATATGTGTAATTAGCTACATAATAAAAGATCATTATATACGGTGTGTAACAATCAAATCCTCCTTGTACGGTGTACACATGTGTTTACACATACAGTTGCACGAAATACACATGTGTACTCCTACGTGTGTCATACTTTATGTTATCTCAGGTTTTATGTGAACATGAGCATGTGATTGAATTTGAAAAGAATGATCATTATATAAGGTGTACAAATATGTACTGATATGGGTAGGTTCGTGAAACGCATAACGTACTCATTTGTCTGATTATACACATGGAAACAATTTTAAAATCAGGAAACTAGATTGTTTCCATAATATGCAACGGGATTTATGCAATCAATGCAAAATGGAAATTACACATATACCCTTTTTGTATTTAATTAAATGGAAAAAATTAAGCAAATAATTACCATCATGCCACTCACTTTAATCTCATGATCATAAAAATCAAGGGCCCAGATCAGTTCACGCAGTTCACTCTTGGGATTTTGTTCACGTTTGAACCTTATATATATATATATATATATATATATATATAGAGAGAGAGAGAGAGAGAGAGAAAGTATAATGTACATTACGCTTAACCTACATTAACCTACGCGACCAAATATATAACGTGCGTAATTATTTTTTTCAGCATCATAACGTGCGTGATTATACTCCCCATGCGTGATTATCACCTCCCATGCGTGATTATCACCAAATAACTGATCCCATGCGTGATTATAGCCCTTAGCTGACGGTTACCATTGTCGCGTACGTGAAGTATGATAAGGGCTTTTGTATGTTAACCTTTCCCTATATATATACATATATATATATATATATGGTAGAGATCCTAAGAGAAGTCCACCATATTTGAGAAACTTGAGAAGTATTCCGAACCACACGTTTCCCTAAGCTTTTAGTAATATACATATATGTATAGTTTAAAATTCACTATATACATATATGTATATTGTCAAATCTTGAACTATACGCATATGTATATAATCACTTTTAAGTTATACATATGTGTATATTACGAAAAGCTTAGGGAAAATGTGTGGTCCAGAATGCTTCTCAAGTTTCTCAATTAGCCTAGTGCTTCTCACACGATCCTAACCCTATATATATATAGGGGACCGCAAAAATGAAAACCACATCCAGTTGTAAGAACCGCGAGAACCACTCTCAACCTATCAGAATAAAGGGTAGTTTGGTCATTTCCTTTAAATGTCAAATCTCTCATCTCTCCTCTCTCCTCTCTTTAAAGTTGCAGCAGACCTCTCATCTCACATCTCTTATCTCTCCTCTCTCATTTTCTTCGTCATCAACAGCAAATGCATCAAAGACCTTTCTCTCATCTCTCATAACCCTAACACTCATTTGGAGATCAATCATCAACCCACCACCACTTCAGCTTCAATTAACCCCAACTGCTACTCCACCACCACTTCCACCACCGCCCCCACCATCGTATTCCCCCGAATCGTATGCGACACCGCCATAGGAGGAGCCGACGACGGCAGAAACATCAGCAGCAGTGTTGGTGCATCAATTTCCGGCGAAACGTTACGGTAAACCCCTAACTCCTCATTTCTTTAAACCTTCTCAGATTTGGGTGGTGGTCCGATGTTGATGAAGACGTGGTGGTGGTCCGACGGCGGCACTGCCGCCGGAGCCATGGCCACGGACGTGGTGGTGGACTTGGTTCAGTTTTATCCTGCTCGGTTCGATTTTATTTGCTTAATTTAGTCAATTTTGGTAAAAGTTTTGTAACTTTACATGAAATTGTTGCGGTTAGCTGTGGAGCTCTTATTTTTGTTGTTGTTTGTAACAACAATAAGTTTTGATTTGATTATGTTTGTTTGATGGTGGATCTGTACAGCTTGTTTGTTTGATTATGTTTGATGGGCTTCCCTTTGATTTGGGTATTCTATATAAAATGGTTGTTGGATGATTATATTTAAAGATGCTTGATGTGTCTGTACAGCATGTTTGGCAATGATGATGCAAAAAAAAAAAAAAAAAACCCTAGATTTTGATGACGATGGCGCCGCAACGATGGTGGAGGGTAGGTTTTTGAACCTACAACCCCACTTTGCAGCCTTTTGATTATCGGAAAATCTGAGCCAAACCCCGTTTTTTTTTCTCGAGATACACTTTGTTTTGATGTTGTTTTTTTTATTTTTCCCCTAGTCGATGATGATAAGGATATATCTGAGACACCTCACGAGTTTGCGATTTCTAAGTGCGTTCATTTTTGTGTAAAAAAATTTTTGTAAAAAAAAGTTAAACCGTAAATTTTTTTACGTAATCTGTAAACTTTTTAACGTAAACCGTAAACTTTTTATTGTAAAAACATAACACGTAAAAAGTAAAAAGTTTTACGTAAAACGTTAAACGTTACGTAAAAGGTAAAACATAAAAAGTTTTACGTAAAACGTTAAACGTAAAAAGTTTTACGTAAAACGTTAAACGTAAAAAGTTTTACGTAAAACGTAAGACGTTAAACGTTAAAAGTTTTACGTAAAACGTAAAATGTAAAAATTTTAACGGAAAACGTAAAAAGTTTTACGTAAAAAACGTAAAACGTAAAAAAGTTTTACGTAAAACGTAAAACATAGAAATTTTAACGTAAAACGTAAAAAGTTAAACATAAAACTTAAAACGTAAAAAGTATTAAAAGTATAACGTAAAACGTATAAAGTTTAAAAAACGGCGCGTTAAAACGACGTGTAAAAAAACGTGCAAAAAAATGGCGTGTAAAAAAACTTGTAAAAAACAACGCGTTAAAAAACATGTAAAAACGACGCTTTGAAAAAACGGCGCGTAAAAACGTCGCGTTCAAAAACGACCCCGTTAAAAAACGATGCGTGCAAAAACGACCCGTTAAAAAACGATGCGTGAAAAAGCCGGGCGAAAAAACAGAAAACGTAATTTTTTAATGTAAAACGGAAAACGTAAATTTTTTAACGCAAAACGCAAAGTTTTTTAACGTAAATTACGGCGCGTAACGCAAAACGTAAAGCTTTTAACGTAAATGACGGCGCGTTTAAAAAAACGACGCCTAAAAAAGCCGGGCGTAAAAAAAACGGCTCTTCAAAACGTTTTTTTTAAACAAATCTTAAAAAAAAATTATAATAAAAATTTGATTTCAAAAAATTGTTTAACAAAAAAAATCTGTTTAAAAATAAAAAATAATTAAGTCAAAAAAGTAATTAATGAATAGGACAAAAAAGGTAATTTAAAATTAATATATATAAAAAGACAAAAAAGACAATTTTACTTATATACCCTTTAACTATAAAATATTAAAAACACAATAAGACAAAAAGTTTTTAATATTAATTTTAACTACTTTTAATTTCATCCATCCATCATCTTGATCTAATGGCCAGAAAGTGGTTCTCGTGGTTTTTACAACTGGAGGTGGTTTTCATTTTAGCGGTCCCCTATATATATATAGGGGAAGGATCCACTAAAAAGTGGATTTTGCCTAAGTAGCCTAAGAAGTATTGTGATGATGACATGTGACACTCCTAATAATTAGGAATAGAGGGCATTTTGGTCCTTATAAATAGGAGTGAAAATGGCATTTGGCACCCCTTTTGTTTTTTAAAAATACAACCAAAAAATCTAGTACAAAAAAATCTAGCTCAAAAAAACTAGTACAAAAAATCCAGTACAAAAAATATTGCACAAAAAATGTAGTACAAAAAAATATAGCACAAAAAAATCTAGTACAAAAAAATATAGCACGAAAAAATTCAGCAATAAAAAACGTAGTACAAAAAAATTCAGCACAAAAAATTGAGGAAAAAAAATTTAAGACAAAAAAATTCAGCACAAAAAATTAGCACAAAAAAATGTTATATAACATAGAAATACAACACATTTAAATGGGTTTTTTTAGTCTTCATATTTTATATAGCAATATGGTACTCAAATTAAAGATAAAAAGACACTCGATTTTACAGTAAATATTTTATGAAAAAATAATATCGTATAAAAAAGTTATGAACGTTTAAAAAATGGAGGTGTAATATGCATGTGCCTACATGTGGAGAGAGAAAGTACATAAATAGGATTTTCTCAAGATACACTTGCACTTCTACTTTCTCCTACCCTTTCATCTTAACCATTGATTTGAAAAATAAATGGTTAAGATTCATTCTCATCCTACTTAGGGAAAATTAACTTTTTATTTGATCTTACCCCTATATATATATATATATATATGGGATGGTTCATTGGAGAACACTAAAAAAGTGGGAAACCGAGGAACCATGAATTTAAAATCTTCAAAAGTCAACTTAACATGTTAAAAGTCATTTTTATTTAAATTTTTTGACGTTTTTTTCTTATAAATACATGTAAATGCATTTTTAATAAAAGAAAATCAAATACTAGAAATATAATTTAAAAAAAAACAGTTAAGAAAAGGTAAATATTTTTTTACAAAAATTGTTTTTTATTGTAATATGAAACGCCCACTTTTACATAAGGTCAAAACGACGATCGATAGACACTAAAAATTTGAACTTTCTTAGACAAAACATATCATCAACCAAAATGACATTTAAGTAGTTCGAAGTAAACACAACCATCCAAGTTTCACCACAAGTGTTATACCTGAACTACTAAGTTGAGATTATAAATCCTAACTTACTTACAAAAAATCCTAAACATTAGTCTAACATTTACATCACAAAAGTGTTTTGACCCATTACAAAAAGACAACTTGAACCAGAAGCGCAAGAAGGGCGTTGTGGTGTGTTCGATCCGAGTTCGCCATCATCATATGTGGGATTTACCTATCATACATAACATCAAAACATTCGTTAGTTCAATTTACTAAACAAAATTCAAGCTTTTATCTACTATCATTATTCGACCCGTTAACAAATTATTCACTTTATCAACATTCTTGTCATAATCATTCTTTCTTTATAAGCATAAAGTTTCTTTATACTCATTCATCCTTACATATCGAAAACATCAAAAATATAAACCTTTCGATCCACCCGTAATGGGTCGATTTATACCATACATCCTTAGCTCACTTTTATCATTTTGACCCGTTTTCAACAAATCCTTTCCTAAACCATTTCGGCATTATGCTTTCCAAATCATTTTGAGCCATTTGAAGTGGGTTATTACGCATTCATTACTACTTCATTCCTTAAACATCTCTCAATACTCTACATACCCAAATCAACCATGAACGACAATGCAACTTTACACTAAGGCTTTAATACCAAAATTACCATTTGTAAATCTACATGAAAGGTAAATGAAGTTCATATGAACTTACACTGATCTTACGTTGCTTACGACTTCAAATTACTCGTGCCTTCTTCCTTCTTCGTTCCTATATGTTATAACTTCACACTTTTAGCTTTCGTATGCATTGCATTACATATGCACTTTTACTTATTCATCATGGCATTATACAACTAAACATACATCCATTTTCATTTTACAACATCATTTTATCAAGAATTCATGTCAAAATACAACTAAATTAAATAAAATAAACAAGGTATTTAATTTAGTTAAATAGTTAGTTAAGTAAGTAAGTAAGGAATGAGACTTAGTGTTAATTATGACCAAATAATAAACAAGAAGGACTAAAAGTGGGAAATTGGGTTGAAATTTCTAAAAAATAGAAATATCAGGTTGTGTGTGTGGGTCGACACACATGGAAAAGGAAGGATGCGGTTTCTCCTAATCACCCAAAAATCCCGAAATTGAAGATAGAATTAAGCTCAATCACTTGCATGGGGTGAAATTCCTCATCATCCAATCCTAACAAACACATGGAAGTTATATTAGCATGGATTCAAGCACGGAGGGCTAACGGGTCAAGAGGAGGCAAGGAAGAAAGCACGAATACGGACGCTTAAGGTAAGTGATTCCCAAACTAAATTTATTATTATGTAATGAGTTTTGATTTCAAAAAGGATTGGGATCATGAAAGGATAGGTAAGTAATAGTATAACAAAAGTAAGTAAGGCCGTATTAGGTAATATGTGGATTAGTTATGAATGAAAACTCTTGTTAAGTTCAAACGGGTCAAAATGTAGAAAGTAATGTGTCGGGATGTGAAATTTGGATGTTGTGATATGTAGATTAGTGTTAGGATGATTTGGCGGCTTGGAAGATTGTTACTTTATGTTTTGAGCCTCTTGGGATGCGCAGATTGGGGCTGAAACGAGAATACGAACGAAAACCGGGCGTCGCGCCAGTTTATTGTCTATGGGCCTGTAGACGCCGGTAGACCCGTTTCTTCGTTTTCTTCGTTTTCGGACCCTATAGACCTATTCCCAAGCCCCGTTAAACTTCCATAATGTGCCCCAACCTTACCAAATAGTTTTGTGAGGTACGAGTGAGTTTAGAACTCGTTTTTAAGCTACCGAAATGTACCCCAAACTCATTAAAGAGTGCTTATGAGGTGCAGGTAAGAAGGGAACGTATATGCACGTATGTATGTGTGGAAACAAATTTCGTATGTAAGAATGTATGTATGGGTTAAATGGTATGTTAATAGATGGAAACCATGTATGGGAATAATTAGAAATGAATACGTGATTAGGTTGTATGTATGGGCCTTGTATGGATGGACATTTGTGTAACGCCCGGCTCTTTTGTACCTTCCATTTATAGAAAGTTTTGTTCGTATTTCTATTTTTGGAAACTTTGTATTCTTGTAATCGTTCTTTCCTTGTAATCATTGTAAAACCGAGACTTGGATCATTAATGAAACTCGTATATGTTATACACACTCTATATATGCTCGTATGTTCGATTTTGTAAATCAATTGATGATTAATCATTATTCTTGGAAACTAAGTGCTAAACTTGCAATTATTTAAACTCGTGTTATACATACTCTATACATGTTTGTACGCTTAAATTGAGAAACAATTTGGTTTTTATTTGAGATGTTTGCAAACTTATGATAAACTATTACACTCGTAACATTTATGTTTTATACGAAACTTATACTTAATCATATTCAATTGGACACTTACATAACTTTTGGAACATGTTACTTATACCTTAGAACCCTAAAATAATCCCAAAACCCGTAACTTTTAACTTGGGGACGAGTTACAAATTGAAATAACAAAAAAATAAAAAATTTTGTGCTTCTGACCATGGCTTACGGACCGTAAGCCACCACCCTTACGGTCCGTAAGGATGTCTGGGCGGGCAGAAAACACACCAGCTCGCGAATTGGCACGAAATCCCATGTTTTCTTCTTCCCCAATCAGCTCTAATCCACCTCTAATCACCTCCAATCATCCCTAACCTCTTCCCCTATAAATACAACCCTTCTCCAAGCATTTTTACACTTTCACAACTCTCTAATCTTCTCTAAATCACTCTCAAAGCTCTTGTAAATCAGAATTTTGGGCAGATTCATACTCTTCCACTAAAGCGAGTATAACTTGCTCATTTCTCAACCAAATCACTTGGTTCTTCTTCCTACTTCTTTGGATAATCTTGGGGTTTGATTCCTTGGTTTCTCCTTGGAGAAATCAGACCTGGAATTGCCCTAAATATGTCCATAAACTCTCTGTTTTGTTTATACTCTTTTAAAACTTGTTTAAACTTATCAAAACTCATCTCAAACTTATGTACTAATCCTTACAACCTATCCCATGGTTGATTAAGTGTTAGAAGCAGGATTGAGACATACAAATCAGAGGTTAAAACTCAAATATTCTCTATTTTGTTTAGGGTATTTTACCCACAAGTCATGTTCGAGCTTAGATCTTGATGTAGAGTGATTGTGGAACAAGTTGGGTTGTTCCAACATAAAATCCTCACATGATTTGATGATTTCTCTTAGTTTAGATTATTTACATACTTGTATTAATCATAGTTCTTGACCCTCCTTGGTTGTTTTTACATCAAGTGAAGTGGTGAACATTCAAGGGGTTCCTAAATGGAAGCTTGTCCTTCCTACCCCATACATGACATCCATGATACTAGAGGTGCCTAAATGAAGATTTAATCTTCTACCTCCTACTTGACTTATTGGACTAAATAACATATAATACTTAACCTAAATATATATATACACTCATTCGAACCTTTAATGTTAAACTTGTGTTTATATGTTAAAGTAGTAGAATATCATCTAAGACCTAAAACTCTAAGTATGATTCTAATGGGTGCACTACCCATAAAAACATTCTAACCATATTGGTTACATGGTGTCATACAAGGGTTATAAAGTTAAAGATGATTATTTTTAATATCATACTTTATGTTATGTTAAACTCCAAATTTATAATCTTCCGTTTAACGCCAAACTCACACACCTATGTTTCCTCGTGTAGAAGGACTAGGTGCTCCAAACTAATCCATCCACAAACTCACTCGCGGGAATTCCAAGAAGGAAAGCTTGCAACCACGGTGAGTATACTCGATCCTTTTTTCCCCTTTACACTTTGGGATGCAACATGTATAACTATGCAAACAACTTTTAAAATCAATTAAACTTACTCTATCCATGATTAAACATGAAACTAATGTGACTTACTTGTTATTCTCGTATGCTATGTGAACGATTTGGAACGTTATATGCTCAATAACTTTGCTCGCCCACCTTAACAATTATAGCGCTATAGGATTAACGCCCCGCCCGTTATACTCTTGGGTATTGTTAAGTTAAACATTACCACCCCACTAAACTTTTGGGATTAGGCTCTTTTATGCGTTGTATTCTCGGGTTTGATCATTTTGTACGCCAAAATTGCATACTAGTAATCACATATTATGAATCATGTTGGACTTGAGTTTTTATTCTATTATGCTATGTAAACAAACTTGTATACTCGCCTTTGCTTTTGCATTGAAACTCTATTTTAATAAATGTTGCAGGTTAAATTGTTGAAGTATGATGAAAGATGAAACAAGAATAGGGTGGACTAGATACACACCTATAAATCGTTTATCTTTTAATGTTATGTTATTTGTTGAAACAATGTTGTATTTTGTTTTGATTATTGTATGACAATTTAGCAATTGCAATGAAATTCGAATTTAATTAAATATTGTCACATAGTGTTATGAAGTCTCTTGCAATCTATACACACTTCGTCTCATCCCGATGTTTCCGCCATCGGTTGGGGTGTGACAATTTGTGGTAGGGCTGGCAATTGGGTACCTGTTAAGACACGATTAGACCTGTTTGACTGAAAAAATACACCCTTTGACTTTTTTTACTTTTAAAATAATTAAAATTACAATGTTAGGATCTATCATTTAATCAACTTTGTACATAAAACATAAAACTGTTTTATAAACATGAGGTAGAAAGTAGTTAAACGAGTCGTAATCATGTTTGAAACTTATGTTGTGCGCGCCGTCAGACACCCGTTAAACCTGTTAAGACACGATTTGCCAACCTTAATTTGTGGCTAGCCTTGTAGGTTGGATGCGCTAGGAAGTAGGGTGTATTTAAGAGTCTGGATTGATAATATGTATGCATATGAATGAGTGAGACTCGTATGAATGTATATATGGTTTTAATACATATGAGTTTTAATAATTCTAACCGGGTTGCTTTTAAGAGTGAAATAAACTGCAGGTACGTTATGGTTGGCTCATTGAAGGCTAGACACCGAGATATAAAGCTTGAGTACATAAAGATAACCGAATGGAATGTAAAGGAGAATAGAATGCGACGTGAATGTTTGATTTTGTATGTTTAGATTATGTATAATGTCACCAAGTTCTAATGATGTGAATGTATGTGGTGACCGCAGGTTGCACAGAATTACGGATCATCATTATGGAGTGTAAGCGGTTGAAGATCGTGCCATATCATGGATTGTATGGGAGTGGTTGGTCACGTAGTTTAGTAAACGTATGTCATGCTTTATTTTTCAGATGAGGATGAAGAATGTATTTATTGTAAGAGGGCCATTTAAAATGATTTTCAAGCATGTTAGAATGTTTATAATGAAAAGAAATTCTAAGGTTCGTATTTCCGCTATGTCTTTTGGTTAAACATATCAGGGTCTTACAAGTTGGCATCAGAGCCATGGTTTGAGCGAAACCAAGTACAAGTAGGTAAGTACTTGAACTCAAACCCGTGTGCTCTTGTGATTAGTGACCCGTACAATCCAAGACTCGATCAAGATCCGAAGGTAGAACTGCATGTAAGCATGTATATGTTTATTCATATAAAGAAACTAATTGTATTGTATATGCAAGGTAAGCTTAAATGATTGAGAAGAGTGATCCGATGATGCGGTCTAGAACAGATACCAAAGCATGTAATTAGACATATGGACCCAAGGTACACAATTTTAATATATGTAGGTACCGGTGTTGAGAAAATCTCCCGCGGGTGGGTAAATGTTAAACGAAAAACAATGATGTTGTCATGGTAAGTTTTTATAGATATTGCATGATCATGATGCTTCCTAAGAAACCTTTGCTTGAATTATGAGAGGTTGATCCTTAGGGAACACCTTCATGTTGTGAGACCTCTCCAAAGTCATAATTTCAACATTCTATCTTCGATTATCCATGTTAAGAATTAGGCATCAGTAGATTAGTTCAATAATATATGTAATAAATGAGGGTTGAGAGACATATTACACACACTTACACTTGAGCTTGAAGATTTTGGAAGAGTGACAATCGCTGGTGGTAATAGGGTTGAGATCTTCATATGGTTGTAACCTCTATGTCTTCTCATACTCTTGGATTAGTTAACCTTATTAATATAGTAGTTATTTTATCAAATGTGTTTATCTTTTTACTAATTCTTGGTTTATTGTCTTTTTTGACAAGATTACTTGACCTCTTTGAAACTAAATTATCATAACAATTTAACTTAACAAAATTAATTTAACATAACTAACTTAACTGGGTGTGCGTACGGCTTCTGGTATCCTTAATCAGATTTGGTGTAAGTTTCTTGGATTCGACCAAGATCTTACTAGAGTTTTCTGGAATAGAACCTAATTCGTGTGACAAGCTTCTAGTATCGAACTAGATCTTAGATTAATAAAAGGCTTCTGGTAGTGTACAAGATCCGACTAGGGTGTAAAAGTTAGAAAGGTTGGATGATGGGGGAATTGGGTAATTTTGTAACTTAATGAATTTGATGACTAAATCGTTCAGGTAATTAATAAGATCCTAATTGTGATCCCATTTGTGAGTTTGAAATAAAAGCACAAACTAAAATATTTATAAAAAAGATTGTTAAGATGTTAGGGATGGTTCATTTGGAAGCAATTCCAACCCAGTCTATCGATATGTTGTGGCAAGATAGAGTGAATGTGGGTAACCTTAACCGGAGCTGCTTCCAATTTTATGAGATAGAATAGAATATTTAACCATTTTCCAAATTTTATAAATAAACTATATTAATTAAAAAAAAACTTATCCAAGAGTCCATATATTACTAGTTTAGTATATACTAAACTATCTATACATAAGAATTGTTGATATAATAATAAACGATGAGTATGAGAAGCGTATCTTTGGACGATACTTGGTTTCTTATCTAAGCTATATAATACGCGATGGGTTCTCTGCCTATGGTCTGTGTTTAGTCTAAATATAAATCATTTTGTAAATTTAAAACTAAGATGATCGTGTTTCAAAATTAGTAAGTTGATCCACCTAAATGTGCTAAACAATTATTAAATTAACATACCTAAAACACCTGCATCAAGTTTTTAGCGTCGTTGCTAGGATACAGTCGATTCCAAAGAAAGACCAAAATTATTATTTTGACAAAACTTATTTTCTATCTTTTTAGTTATTCTTTATTTTCCTTTTCATTTTCCTTTCACTTTTATTTTTGGCACTCCTGCTCGTTTCTTAGTTATTTTGCAGCTTTCTTTCAAGGATGGCCACCACAAAAGTTGTCAAAGAAACAACAAAGACGAAACTGAAACCGAATGCCAACTTTTTCTGTCTTTTTCTACAACCCATTTATCCACAAAAATCTATCTATCACCTTGAAGTGGATCGTATCATGTGTATAAATGGTGAAGGTAAGCCTGCTAGGCTCGTGAATTGAAGAAATGGTGGTTAAATTTTTCAAAAAATTCGTCAAATTAATTTTTCAACAATCTGTCAGATACGCACCACGTGGTACTTTTGAGGCATGGTTATGCATATTAAAAATTAATTGATTTTGAACCGTTTAATGAAAAATAATTCTTTTTTGAAAATGGTCAGGCACGCACGTGCCTTTCTGTGTGCAGCAACGGGTATAAAAGGTTGATTTTTGACCTAGGTCAAAACCAAACCCTATTCTCCCTCTTTCCATGCGTCTACAATAGACACAATCTACCATCACTTCAATTCCACCATTTTCCTCCAAATTTCTCCGAGAATCTTTATCTCAAGGCACATATTACTTGTCTTTTACATTTTATGCTTGTGATTGGTGGCTAGATTTGCCAATTTCACCATGTTTCAGGTCAAAACCTCATTTCTTGCTAAAACCACTTATTAGAACCATAAAACATTATGATTTCAAGTTAAAACTTGTATGGGAATGATTAGGTACTAGTAGAAACAAGATGGGTGAATAAAAACTGAAAAATTTTGGAATCGAATTCGCGGGAATATTAACAGGTTTGACCGGTACTGATGACCTAGTACAGTAACTAGGCACAGTCGTGCCCACCCTGATGCACGATTGTGCATGTGTCAACCAAATCACAAATAAAACTGGAGACATGGTCGTGCGTGTCTAGGCATGCACGTGCCAACCTGCTGTCTAGAACAATAGCTTGTGCACTTTTAGCAGGTTTTCACCCGTAAGTGTGCATATTCAGCATAATTGCACTTGCAAGCACTATCCAGAGAGAAACCATAAACACTCTAGTCTAGAATTCCTCCCGTTTGCTCACATGCACGGGAGCACTAGACTGGGGGACTTGAAAGGGTATGGTTCTGAGTGTCGTGCGGGCCGCGACCAAACGCCTACCATGCGGGTATAAGACTAGACTTATACTTAACACCAAAAACACTCAATTAGTCAAGACAATTCCCTGCATGCTACTCCAGCAGGTGCAACACTAAGCAAATGAGACAGATAGTACAGGTCGAAAGTGACCTGCAGCCAATCATTGTTCCCCAGGCTCTGTACCAGGAGAGCTCTGCGATACACAATCGTGCAGGAGACTAAAGATACACTTGAATTAGGGATGAAAATTAAAACCGAACCTGATGGATAAACCCAAAACCCGACTCATTTGGGGCGGGTTTAAGGTCAGATAATTGCGTTTGGGACGGATATGGAACTAGTTTTTATTTTTTTCGCGGGTTTGGGAGGGGTTTGGGATTTGGTGATATACCCGTTTACTCGATGACCGATTACCCGATTAAGTGTACCCGTTTACCCGATTGTATACCCGACATAATTTCTTTTATATTTTTAAATATGTATATATATGATACACCCATTTTTATACCCGTAGGTGTTTGTTTCATATACTTTGTAATTATTTCATACATTTATATAGTGATAATATTAAAAGTAACTAATTAGTAGTTACTCGATAGATACCCGATTGGTTTTGGGTCAGCTATAACAAACGGCCAATTTTTTTTTAAATTAACGTGTTTACCCGAAACCCGCATGTATACCCGATACCTGATGGGTATTTACCCGTTAGAAACCCGATGGGTTTTGGGACGGGTTTGGGACAAGCATATCTAACTGGGTTTGGGATTACCTAAAACCTGTCCCGAACCCGACCCATTGACATCCTTTACTTGAATACACCTCTCCTCAACCTCCACTAACAGTTGATGTCAGGCGAGACGAGAAGTGCATCAATAAAGAGATGTGTAGCCAATTAGTGCACGCGGACATACTCCCACCTCTGCGGGCATTAACTGGCACTAAAGTAGGGACCAAATGGATATTCCTTGATAGTGGCACCTTGTCCAATCGGCCTCCTCTATTCTCCAACTCTTTAGCTATAAATGCCACAATTCTCCAAAGGTTTAAGGATTCCGATCTCTCTACTCTCAGACGATACTCTTTTGCTCTCTAGTAAGAACATCATAGTTGTCTCACGTCGAAAGGTGGTTACAAGAAGAACCCCGCCACCTTTCCTTCTCTTAATTGCTAGTTTTGCAGATCATTCTCTTTGGATTTGAGCTTACAATGATCAAGTGATTAACCCCCTTGGTCGAGACATTCCGATCTAACTGTTGCGGTTTAGACTAGTGTTTCTTCAGGTATCTGTATCAGTACAATGAGAACTGGTACCAGTATCCGTTGTATTATAGTTTTGATAGATGTATAATACGTGTTAACATCCTTTTGAGCATATCACGACTTTATTCGTTTTGTTTTTTCTTGCGATTACTATACCGAGTGTCGGTACCCTGACGATGTCGTAATAAACAAAATTGAACCGATACCGATCGATTCCCACAGAAACACATGAGATAATTTTACTAGTTTTAACTAGAAGAAAGCTGAACTTCGTGACCATTATCTTGTGCATTTCCATCATACAGATTTTAATGAGCAGTTAGAAAAGTTAGAGATATTATACCTTATAAAGAAGCAACAAGTTTTGGCTTCCATGACTTGTAACATGTGCTTTGGGTGTTTTTCAAAAAAAAAAACCACACTTCTTGTGCAGATGTATGTTGTACTTGGGTGTACAAGTGCTACCCTGGTTTCTTTCTTTCCCACAAAATCAACACAACCACCCAACACCGCCTCATAAACTTCTCTCTAGGAACAAGAGCCACGACACCCAGCTTCCTTCTCCAGCCAGATTCCGGTGGTAACGCGACAAAGATAAAGGTTCGAGGGTTTCAAGACCAGATCAGTGATGTTAAGCAAGAAGTCAGATAAGCATGGTGAATCAAAAATAGAATTCAAGTACTTCGGTCATCGATCTCGACATCTCCGAAATATGACACAAAAAATAAGAGGGAGAAGGAAACGGCGGCAGCGGCGACCCACCTGAGGCAACGTCGGGTTTCCGGTCACCGCAGCGGAGGTCAACACCCTCAACCCAAGTTGTGGCTAGGGTTTCGGTCAGTAGCGGAAATATGAAGCGAAAATGACGAGTCTGTACTGTGGCAATACAGTCCTGTCCGTTTGTTCTCTGTTTTGTTCCGTACTGCGAAATCAACATCAGTGAGCCTCAAACACCCAATTATCACTGTGGAATCCAACGTGAACCTAATGAGCTTTACTTCATATATGCTCTTGGTGGATTTATACCTCTTAAACTAGTAATCTTAGTTACTTTTATTGGAGTTTACATAATTTTTAATGTGAAATTTATAGGAATTAATATGGGTTTTAATTTGTGATTTAGGATTTGTCTACTTTCAGTTTATATTTATTCATCAAGTAAGTTGTTAATCCATGTTGAGATGTTTTTGGGTACGTTAGAAAAGATTTTGAACATGTAAATCTATTGAAATTTAGATGATGTGTGATGTTGTAGGCCAACAGACAATATGTATATGCATATGTGTGTGTGTTTATATGTATATCAGTATATGTATATGTATATGTGAACGAACCTTAATAACCGGATTTCATTCACTTCTACGAATGGATGTAAGTCTGGACTAAGAACCACCGGCAGTGAAACCAAATCCAAAGGTTTATTCTGCCAAAGTGTGCACGAAAAGAACAAAAGAAAATCCTTCGAGATCGAACAATCCACACACGAACAAACCACAGTCATGTTAAAAGCGCATAAACGATTGATACGAGAAGAATTAAAGATCTGAAACCACATTGCAGATGTCAAATTAACATCTTTCTTGTGCATCCTTTTACATATAATTTGACTAGGGATACTATTTGGGTAATGCTTGAGAACATTGCTGGTGTTGGTGGTTAAGTACTGGGAAATTGTAACAAGATCGTTTTGTTGTTCAGTGTAGTACAGACCAACCAAATCACTGCTCCTGTTACAGGCAGATTGAACTAAAGAAGTGAAACAATTTGAGCTCAAGAACAGAAACGCTACTAATCAGATCCTTAAGCTGAGCTCCAACATGATTTCTTTGGGTTGGTGTGAAATTAAAAGAGTTAAGTTATTTGAGGCACATAGGTTGACGACCACATAAATGAAAATAATCTCTCTTTTGCGCATAGGTTGACGACCACATAAATGAAAATAATCTCTCTTTTGTCATGGTTTAATTAAAAAAAGGAATTGTAATTATAATTAGTTAAAACAAAAAAGTATAATGAGTTGATTGAAGAATAAACAAAAATAATTTGCATTTTGTTGCTTATAATGTCTGCTTTTGCTTTTTGTATCTGACTATTGTTGTGATGTAGATTGAGAAGGTATATGTATATGATGTGGAATTTGTGATTAACATAAGTGAGCTTGGCGGTGATGATCCACTCTTGCAGCAAGTAAGATTTGACTTTCATTTCACCGTAATTTATTGGTTGGGTAACGGGTCAAATCGGGTTCGGTCAATACATGTGTTTTTGGTATAGGGTCCCAAATTTATCTTACATGCTTCATTGTAATTTTTTAGGAAGTCCTACGAGACAGAAGCAGAGTACAGGAGATGGTTCGGCTATTTGATTCAGTAGTTCGTGTCATAGATGGATATGCTAGAGAGCGTGTCTCAATGAGAGCAATTTGTTCAAAAATCTTTTTCTTTATACAAAAATATAATCTCCACTAATAAGACCTACATAGCTGCCCTCAGTTTAGTTATGGTAACCGTATATATATTCTTTCTACTTTTGAACAGGTTGATTTAGAGTGTTCAGGAGGACGGCAAACAATTGGCGTTTTCAGTCATAAAAGACTCTCTATGTAAGTCATATTTTTCCTAGACTTAATATAGAAGAATCAATGGCCTATTCTTTGAGAATTCATTAAAAGACTGGTATTGTATTTTGCATGAATGCTTTTCAGATCAGTTGGTTATTCAACAGCTACATTTGCTCTTGCTGTTCTTGAGGGCAATAACAACCGGGCGTATGGTTTCCAGAAGAGGTACGCACGACAGGCACATTAACAAATGCATAGTCATTTGTACAACACTATAAATGTTATTAGATGGCTTATAATTTGTTTGTGTACATTGCGCCTTAATTTGTTAGGCCTCCGGATAACTACGAGTCGGAAGGTTGGAGAAGAAGACAAGGACGGATGCTCACATGTAAGAACCCCGCCGCATTGCGGCGGGTACTAATTCCTAGTTATTAAAATTTAAAAGTAAAGCGACAATAGTGATATATTATTTGAGCAACACTGAAAACTATAAGTAAGCGATATTAAGGCTGGTGGGTGTGGTTCAAGTCCTTAGGGGCTTTATGGTGCCACGTCAGAGCCACGTATACATCACGTAAGCGCGGAGCTTTACTGTTAACTTGCACGGTGTAGTTTGAATCCCCTTTAAAACTCCCTATTAAACAAAATATGAAAAAAATAATAAAAAGAAAAAAAATTGATTGGTTGTAAACAATAGGCCTCACCTGCACATGCCATTAACGCTTGTTATCGGGATGAAGCCTATACAAATGTCGACAACAACATTGATATATTCTTAGGGGCAGACCTAGCATATAAGAAGGGGCAACCTCCGCTACGGCTTGGTGTTTCGGCGGTAGTGTAAAATTAGTGTAAATTTTGGAAAAAATTGACGTTTTTACGATTTCGTTACGGCTTTTTTATAAAGCGTTACGGCTTGGCGGATTTTCTAGATCCGCCACTGTATATTCTTCGAGCAACACTGAAAACTATACAAATGTCGGCTTGGAAAATATATTACTAAATTATATAAAAGGAAGCACATTTTTTAATGAATATCAAGCATGTTTTATTATTTTATTGGTAAATAAAATTATTCTCGTCTTTATTGAAATCTACTTCGAGATCCCCAGTCAAATTAGAAAAGGAAACAACGTAATAAAGTAATTGCTTCTAATTCTTTTGTTTAGTACATATTTGTTCTTGTGTGACAGATGGAGTTGAACATGCACGTGTTGTAATTAAAAAAGAGCATGGGCTATATGATTAATACGAAGTATCTTAAATATTTAAAGTGTGCTTGAAACCATATGTATAGGCGTATAGCTAGTGTAATTTAATGGTGCAAGGGCAAGCCCCTTTGCCGCTCGGCAAACACCGCCGTCACTTAAGTATGCCGTGCGAGGAGGGGTAAAGGTTGCCGCTTGCGGGGACTTGAGGGAGAGGAGTAGTGGTGGGGCTCAATATCTACTTCAACCAATAATATTTTTTTAAATGGTTTGCGGGAAATCGCTCTCTATGTTTTTTGGGCAAGGGGGAAGAATGAGAGGGGAAATAACATGTCACAATATGATTGGGTGGGTGAAAATTTCCTCTTATCTCATTAGGCATGCACCCCTTACACCCTAAGGATCAAGTATAAACATTTTTTTTTGTTTTGAGTAAAAATCATAGGAACCAATATATTAGAGACAAATAACACATCTTATTTTGACTAACCAGGGGTATTTTCGTCATAGACCATTTACTAACATTATGGAAATCCCTAATTTCCGGCTTTTTAAATTTTCTAAGCTTATATAAAAAAATTTCATGCATTCTATTTTTTTGGATGTATAGATATTTAAATGGTTGATTCTTGTTCTTTATCACCAATGATCCGATTTTCTTCTTGTTTGTAGTGGTATTATTATATATTGTGCTGATATCATTTTGTTTATAGTCAAAACCAACAATTATCATAAAGTGCTAATATCACTTTATTCGTAATCAAAACTCACAATCACTAAAAGAAGTTTGAAAGTATACAAAAGATGAACGCACACACTTGGGGGGGGGGGGGGGGGGTATTCCACGGACCTCCCATCCGCCGAGGTGATCACACCTCGCAGACCGCCACCCTGCAAGCCTGAGTCTGGGGGTAAATCCACTACCGTAGGGGCATTTGGGAACGAGCACGCCGGAGTCGGACTCGAACCCGCCACCTCCGGGTTAATAAGTGGGCAGGTGGCCACTGGGCTGACACCCAGTGGTTAGATGAACGCACACACTTAAGCACACATCCATCAAAGTGTTGATTATATATAACATCTGTCTGTTTGTGCTGATATCAATACACCTATTTTGTTTGTGCTAATATCAATATACATATTCAGTTTCAGTTTGTGCTGATATTAGTTAGTTTGGAATCAAAACCCAGAGACACAAAACCTAAGCACTAAAGTACTGGTTATACATACACACGTGCAGTGGCGGACCCATAAATTTTTTGCTGGGGTGCGGATTATATTAAAAGTAGTGCTTATGATATTCTTTCATACTCTTTCCATCCCTTAAGATTGATTTATTGCCAAATATATCAGTTGTGAAGATTCCAGCAACTGGACTCGTCACAAAATAGTGAAGCGTATCGAGTTCGGGTACATATTTGTTGATTATTGATTTGTTGATGGAGATGTTAATTCAGTTGTTCCAGAACTTGATGCGCTTATTTCCTTCCCATAACCAATGTTTAGCAAGTGTCTAAATAGTACCATTCGAGATTCAAAGCCATGACCAGTAAACAACAAGATCGGAACTAAAACGTACCAAACCACACCACAAACCACCGTCCACAAGGCCCGCCGTCGTTCTTCCCCATTGCTACCATGTCCGCTGTTAACCATAACCACCAAGAACAATGCATATGTTGCCTCAAAACCAATGCCACTCCACTATACCTTCAAGCGTATTCTATTTAACCCTTGTTTTGCCTAAATAAAGGCAAATTGGAAAATAATAATCTCATCTTTCTGAAATTGGCGGATAATAATCCCAAGTCAGTTATTAGCCAATAATAATCCGACCTCGTCCAGTTTTTTTGTAAAATAGTCCGCCATTAAAATAGCTTAACGGAGTTAAGTGTTTTCCGAATTACAAACCGATGTTTTAGGGCTTTTGATCAGAACGAGTATACGAGTCGATTGATGTAAAACTTACCTCAAAATATTGCCCCCAACCCACGAAAACGGTGCTTCAATTCGGGTGTTTAACTTCCAATTAACAAAATTCAAGCCATTTCGAACACAATTTCGAGGTTACATCAATCGACTCGTATCCTCGTTTGGATCAAAACCCCTAAAACATCAGTTGGTGATTCAGAAAAACACTTAAC
This sequence comes from Helianthus tuberosus, assembly GCA_030545235.1. Classification (NCBI taxonomy): domain Eukaryota; kingdom Viridiplantae; phylum Streptophyta; class Magnoliopsida; order Asterales; family Asteraceae; genus Helianthus; species Helianthus tuberosus. The sequence goes on along the minus strand of CM060367.1, from coordinate 2,751,550 downwards.
TCCGTTAAGCTTATTTTAAAGGCAGACTATTTTACAAAAAAAAAAAATGGACGAGGTTGGATTATTGTTGGCTAATAACTTACTTGGGATTATTATCGGGCAATTTCAGAAAGATGAGATTATTATTTTCCAATTTGCCCTAAATAAATTGTGATTTTTTATTGCAATCAAACTCAAGGAGTATTTGTTTTTAAAGAAGAAAAGAGGTACGTGTGATTTGGAAGGAAGAATGTGAGGGAATTGTTGAGTTGATTTTGCAAAAGGGAGGATGAATTTCAGTAGACATTATAGGGATTGTGGTCGAAAATCAATTTTAATTTAAATCCTTTATTTAATATAATTAGCACAATCTATATTTTCTATAAAAGGAGAAATCCCAATGACATAAGAAAAGCTGATGTGTCAGCAGTAGAGCATGTCCAACAATGTTTTTCTTATGTCATTATTACATCATAATGCATAATATTAAAAGACTTTAAAATTCAAAGTTGGCCCACATTTAAGATGCAAAGGTTTGCTGAGGAAAGGTCTGCCCATGTTAAGCCTAATATAAAATAGCATTTAAACTTTTGTTTAAACATCTGCCCTCAACATTTTATAATCAAACATCAGTTACCAACAAACATCTGTCGAGATTCAAAATTCTGGCTCCACATTCAAAATTTAAAATTCAAACCATATATTCTAATCTTATAAATAAGGGTTAATAATCTGGCTCCACATTCAAATCTCTCCCGCTCACATCTGTGAGCGTATCTCTCCCTCTCAAATGCATCTTTCTCGTGATTCAGCCGCTAATCTCCGATTACACTTCTTTGTTCGAATGTTTGTTGATTATGTTTACATGTTATCGTTCCAGTATCATTGTTCCAACATCGTCGTTTCAATGAAGCCTCCCATCACACATCAACCTTTCAATATCGATGTTGCAGTATCATTGTTGCAACATCGTGAAAAGTTGCATGTGTTATCTTCTTTGATGGTAGAGTTGCATTGTTCTATTTTCATTAAATCGAAAGTCAGGTTTTCTTGCGTCAGTAAGATTTTCTCCTTTTATAGAAAGTATAGATTCGTGCAATATCGTGAAAAGTCAGATGTACTACAACAATTGAGAAGAGACCTTTGCATGTTAGGTTTGTTTCTTATTTTGATTAACTATTGATGATGTTGAGAGTTTTTATAGACACTGACATTTTAGAATATGTTAAGATGCATGTTTATATTATTAAAATGAACTACTACATAGAAAAATACAAATTTAAAGAAATATTTATAAAGTATTACACGCTAGAGTTAACACTTGCTAGAATTTCGTAGACTCTGGCCTTTCTCCATGTGATTTCATGTTCTCTTTTGATTTTCAGGTCAGTTAGCATGTTGCAGATTTTCTGATCCTGTTTTAGAAGTTGTGTCAGAAACACTTCTGCATTCTTCTGGAACTCTGATGGAGGAGAGTGGAGGACTTCATCGAGCAATGCTATGCTGTTCCAGGTTTTGTTGTAATTAGTGTCATTTATTATGTCGACTTTCCTGTTTAGTTCTTCGTCTGTTCTTTGTTCTTTGAGTGACCACATGGAGAACTGTGTTTTAACATTGCTGGTGTTTGACCAGTGGTAGAAGCTGAAGTTTGCCATGTAGATTTTTTGTTGGTTTTCTGATTTGGAACAATTTTTGACAGAAAGTGATTTGTAGGACAATTTGTTGATGTTTTGAATCAAAAGTAATCATCGGTCTTTTATAGAGTTTAAAAACGCGTCTACATGGTAAATCAAGAGGTTAATTGTAATTGTGATAATCTGCTTTTGTTCTTTGAACTTCTAAATTTTGTCCCTTGGGTTTCTTGGTATTTAATTTTACAGTTTTCCCATAAAAGTTGGGGTTTGAAAAGGTTTTTGCATTAAAAAAGATTGTTGTTTTGAAATATACATTAATATGTTTATATTAAACGTACACGTTTTCATAATACCAAATTTCAGTATATAAACTCATAGTCACTTCACCTGTTTTTCATCACGTTTTCCTACAAAGATATCATACTTTCAGGAAAGTCGAGTAATATAGTTTATTCAAATGGCATCATTCACAAATGCAAAATCAGATGATTTAAAACAGCGTTTTGTCAGGCAAATCAAGGAACAGGTGTATGAAGATAGGGCTACTCTTCAAGAGTTGAAGAGATGTTTTGATGGATTGCAAGTTGGCATGTTCACTAGAGAGCAGGTTTCTAGAGATCTTATGCGGATGCCTTCAACCTCCGTTCGTGAGCTTTGTGTTGTCAGTAATATAGAGTGCGGTGATAGAGACGTGGAGTTCATGGCGATGTTGAAGGACATACATCGAGTGGTTCAGCAATCGATGGAGTTGAAGCGAAAGTTTCTTAATTCTTGCTGTTATTGTTAGATTTGACCTTTAATGTTGTTCAGTATGTGATGTAATTATTGGAGTTTTAGTTTTAATGTCATGAATAAATGAATAAATTTTAATTTTAAGAATCTATGTTGTGTTTTGTTTTTACTTATTTAGTGTTTGAGTAAGATTTAGATTATGTTGATGTTGAATTGTGTTTGAACATCTGTTTGGTAAGTCAACAGAGGTTTAATAGTATCAAGGGTTGGTTTGATGGTGAACAGATGAGTGCAAAGATAAAACAAATGTTTAGAATTTGATCATTGATAGCAGTTTTTTGAAGAATTTGTGCTCCTGCAAATTACAGAGAGTCAATACTTCGAGTTGTAAAAGGTCTGTTGTAGTCAATGTTTGGCAAAAGAGAACATCTGCTGATGATGAAACAACTGTGTATTCTAACGACTGTTGATACTAACAGTGGTTGGGCTAATGATGAATAAGTATTATTATATAACGTCTGCTATAAGTATTATTATATAAATTTGTTTATCAATAACAGTTTTTTGGAAGAATTTACGGTATATTTTGGTGTTATAAAATGTGTGTTGTAGCGAAAGTCTGACAAAAAAGAGCATTTGCTGATGAATAAATGTTTGAAGATGCAAAGGTCTGCTATGGGTCAACAGATGTTAACGAACAATAGATGATATTCAATCTTAAAATTCTTAATAGAGGATTTGATACTAACAGTGGTTGGGCTAATGATGAATAAGTATTATTATATAACGTCTGCTATAAGTATTATTATATAATTTTGTTTATCAACAATAGTTTTTTGGAAGGATTTACGGTATATTTTTGTGTTATAAAAGGTGTGTTGTAGCCAAAGTCTGACAAAAGAGAGCATATGCTGATGAATAAATGTCTGAAGATGCAAACGTCTGCTATAGCTCAACAAATGTTAACGAACAACAGATGATATTCAATCTTAAAATGCTTAACAGAGGATTTGATACTAACAGTGGTTGGGCTAATAATGAATAAGTATTATTATATAGCGTCTGGTATAAGTATTATTATATAATTTTGTTTATCAACAACAGTTTTTTTGGAAGAATTTACGGTATATTTTTGTGTTATAAAAGGTGTGTTGTAGTTAAAGTCTGACAAAAGAGAGCATCTGCTGATGAATAAATGTCTGAAGATGCAAAGGTCTGCTATGGGTCAACAGATGTTAACGAACAACAGATGATATTCAATCTTAAAATGCTTAACAGAGGATTTGATACTAACAGTGGTTGGGCTAATGATGAATAAGTATTATTATATAATTTTGTTTATCAACAACAGTTTTTTGGAAGAATTTACGGTATATTTTGTGTTGTAAAAAGTGTGTTGTAGCTAAAGTCTGACAAAAGAGAGCATCTGCTGATGAATAAATGTCTGAAGATGCAAAGGTCTGCTATGGGTCAACAGATGTTAACGAACAACAGATGATATTCATCTTAAAATGCTTAATAGATGATTTGATACTAACAATGGTTGGGCTAATAACAGATGTTAGACTTACGACTGTTGAGTTACACCGATTGAAAAAAAACTGTTTTTGAAACTTCTGCTTGCCTAAAAATACATCCACTATTAAATGTTACCGTCTGTTGTCATAATTTCTGTTTATCCTAATGACTGTTGATTTACTAAACTGCTGACTGTCATCCATTATGACAACAGAGGTTCTGACATGGACAGATGTTAGCTAAAAATAAAACAACTGCTGAAAGTTATCATCTGTTCTCATAAATTATGTTTATCTAACGGCTGTTTGACTCACACTATTCCCAACGACCAACAGAGGTTTCCAAACAACTGTCATCAGTTGTCGCAAGAGAGGTTCTGACGTGGACAGATCTTAGCCATCAAATATTTGTAACTACTGCCACGTCAGCATTCACTTCTTCTCTCTATATAAATGTTGTTTCATCCCTAAATCGAGGTTCTACCACTGTAGTCTCGAATTCAAAATTCTCAAAAAACGTTTCCAACATATTAAAAACCCTCCAATTTAAACCCTGTTTCATCCCCAAATCACCTTCTTTTCCGATCATGTCTCTGAACATCAAAAACCCTCAAAACTACATCCCCATCTTCGAGAAAACCAGCAAAAATACCAGCTATCACTCAAAAATTGACCTTTTAACGTCATCGAAATACAAATCAATTCTTACTGTTGATGCTCCGGTTCATAAAGAAACACTCCGACAATTTTGGTTTAATGCTGAAATAGAGGTTGAAGATAATAATCCAGTTGCCATCACATCTAAGGTCGGGGAAAGTGTGGTACGAAATTCTCCCATTACAATTTCCACTACATTTGCATTTGACGACTTGTGAGGTAAGAACAACTTTGAAAAACTTGAACTTCATACAGAGTTCATTGAAAGAGTGTATGATGCACAATTAAAGGAAGTTACTATCTACAAACGAAACTTCCCTCCGCCAATGAAATTTTTGTTTCATACTCTTTTAACTTGTCTCTCAGCCAAGACCACCGCATTTAATGAGATACCTTTGAACATTCAATATTTCGGTTATGCTATTTTAACAAAATCTGATTACAATTTATCACAAGCACTGTTTTCTGATTTGTTGAATAATGTGAAAAATGTGAAAAAAATTTAAAATAGGTGTTTGTAGTAATGCTTTTCTGTTGTATCCAAGACTTCTAAGCTACTACCTACGAAAACAAGGGTCACAAACAGATTTTGAACAAGGTGTAGCTTTTCAAATAAATAGTCTTACAAGTAAAACTTTTACTAAACTTATGGATAAAGAGTCAAAAGTTTCAACAACTGAAACAAAGGGAGATGAGCCTGTTTTAGATGCGTCCGCATCAGTTGCTCAAACTTCTGTTGTTGAGCGAACTGCTCCTGGTGATCATGACACCACAACCGGTGTTGTGAAACACACACCAGGAAAACGCAAAAAGAAAGCTGTCACATCCAAAAAGTCCATCAAAACTAAACAAAATAAAAAGGTTCCTCTGGAAGATGAGATCCCAGAGGTTAATGCAATGACAACACAAATGTCACTTGAAACCACTGCTGCTACTTCTTCACATTTATTGGAAAGATCTCAACCCATCCAAACTCCTCATGTATCGTCACAAAAGGATCATGTTGTAAGTATAGGGACACCACAACATGAAGTAGACCTTTCATATGAAAGTATGTTTAAAAGTCCCTCTCCCAGGGCAATCACTCTTTCTACACCACAACCCTCGGCTCAAGTTCCATCAACAATATTACATCTGTTTGAAGCAATTGAATTTCAGAAAGAAAACAGTTCCTCTAATGCACACATTACTGAGATTATATCGCAACAAATGACTGTGTCTGAACCAATTCAATCTCCTATCCTACAAACAGTTGAGGAGGTTATCCCCGTTGAGTATTACGAAACTCTTGGTGGTAGTTCAAGTGGAGCAGCCACAACAACTGTTGAACCCATTGGTGATCAGTTGGACAGTGGTTACATCATTAAGACTCCCTTGAAGGCAACTACTGATGAGGTTACAACTGTAATCTCTGCTTTAGTGGGAAGTCCCCAGAACGAAGAAAAAGGGGCATCTGTTTCTGATGATATGGAGACTTCTCCTATTATCAAAACAAATACAACCACTACAGGTGGGAATTCAAATGATCCTATTAAAGTAGGTGATGAATTAACTTATAAGGATTTGACGGTTAGAGTGTCTACCATTAAAACAGATGTTGCAGAAATGAAAGAATTGATTAAGCAGATGATAGAGCTTTTTAAAAGTCAACCTACCAGACAGGAAATTGCCAATGATCTTTGGAATTCTATGCAACCTATCCTTCAAGCTCAGAGGAATTTAGTTGAAAGTAACCGCAATTTCAATTTGGAATTTATCAAAAATTTGGTTGATGCCAGGTATAAAGACACACAAGCAGACATTATGAACATTAAGAAACATCTGTTGGAACTTACTGGCTCCACCTCTACATCAATATTTGAGAAAGATAATGATGATGATAATGATGCCAAAAAGGGGGAGAAAGATTCATTGAGAAAGTTGCCACCAGATTCAAAAGCTAATCCTACAGAAATTGTATCGCCTTCTCAACCTAAATCCCAACCTTCTTCAAAAAAACCACTACAAAAGACAGAGAAAATACCTTCCACACCATCATCACCCATTTTGTCAATAGATGTTGGGAACACAAAAGTATCAGCAGATGTTTACCAAACAGCTGCTGAGACACCAGTTGTTTCAGCAGAAGTTTCTCAAACATCTGCCATGATCATTTTCACTACACCAACCACAATCCAACCATCTCCAACGTCACAAAGATTTCCCATACATTCATCTTCACTACCAAAACATTCTCCTTCACCAGAAATCATCTCCACACGTAAGAGAAAAAACTCATATCGATAGAATCACAAAAATGAACAATGATCCTCTGATAAAGCCAACTCAACCTAATTGGAAGAAAGTCAAAACAGTGGATTCAGATGAGGTATTGAAGTTTAAAAGAATGAGAGCAGAGCTTGTGGCTGCTGATTATGGTCCAGTTAGATCCATTACCAGATGGTCTAAACTGAAGATAGTTGAGACCTACAAAAAGCTGGAAGAAGTTAGAGCTGAACATTCAAATGTTCTTCAAAACTCAGTCTATCCTACAACTGTTGCTCTGTCTCCAAAAATCGGTACTCCGAAAAACCTTCTCTCATCATCTGATTTGTCTGAATCAATTGCAAATTTAGTTAGCAGACCACAATCACCAAACTCATCTTCAATAATTCTTTGCCCAAGAAAACCAACTGATCCAAAAATAGTAAAGTGGAAGTCATGCTCAAAAACCCAAGTATTGACTTTGATCAGATCATATGGTAGTGTTGAAGAGATTAAAATGGATAGTACATATAATCTGAATGCATACGATCTCCAAGATTTGTTGGAGCTTCAACTTGAGAGGGATGATGAAGAAGACATGTTCTCCCTGGACTTTGAACTACAATTCAAAGGACAAATCAGGGAGATGTTGATGAGAAATAAAAATCAGCAATAAAGAAGGGTTTTCGTATCATCTGTTGTATAGGGAGATTGTTGGATCAGCAGCTGTTACATTGTTTGCAGTAACATATTTAACCAGATCACAACATGTAGCGAAGGACATGTTACTGGGTAACAAATTATTGAGTGAGGTTTGATGTGTGTTGTTTAGGCAGGTGATCGTATGTTCTTAGTTAATGTTTGTTAAAGTTAAATTGTATTCGAATTTTATTAAGTTTGTTAGACATCTTTCATATGTACTTATGTTTATAACAATTTATATTGTCAATGGGTGGATACTCTCTTTTATGAATAAGAGAATGGAAATAATCATATGTAACTGATGAATTTTATTAAGTTTGTTAGACATCTTTTAGTAACTTTGTTAAATATCTTTTATATTACTTATAGTTGTCTTTTAGCTATAATAGATAACACATTTTGGTACAATATCTATACACATATCTATATGTTCTATCAATATATGTTATGCATGGTTTTCTAAGAAACGACCCGTGTTTGCACACGGGTCTTACCACTAGTTACTATAATACCCTAAAAGCTACCAATTAATTTACATAACTAATACTATTTATTAAGAATTTATATGGTCTAGATTTGTTTTCACCGTTTTATAACTAATGTGGTTTGCATCGGATCTCAACTGTATATGATTTTATTTAGGGAAAATTACGAAAATGTCTCTTGACCAAGTGCATTTGAAAAATTGTCACCTTCCTGCGTCCTTGGAAGGTCCTCCCAGCCTCGGAAGCGTCAGCCTTTCACGTTGAAGCGTCCGCCTGTCCGTTGAAGCGTCTGTTTCCATTCAAGCGACACGTGTCCGATGTTGAAGCGTCCGCCATTCACGTTGAAGCGTCCGCCTTTCACTTGAAGCGTCCGTTTCCTTTCAAGCAACACGTGTCCGATGTTGAAGCGTCCGCCTCAGGCGCAATGCGTCCGCGAAGCTTCTTAAGCGTCGGCCAACAACGCATGTTCCGTATCTTTGTCCAATTTTTTTTTATAATTTATAAACATTTTTCTAACATGGGATCATGTGCATGCTCTTTATAAAAATTAAACTATATGTATGTTAACGGAGCAAATTTTAAACGATATAAAACATGTTATTTTTTAGTTGAAAAATTTTATATTAAACATTAAAAACATAACATAATAAAAAACAAAAAAAAACCAAACAACACATAATATTATTATCTAAAACCATATCCTAATAGCTTCCCACTCCGAGACATGTTTGAAATCATGTCTCTCTTCATGGCGGTAGTTGATGAGGGTCACCTCCTTCTGATCGTCCTCACCAAGGTCCGACATTTTTGTCTCCACTTTCTTGAAATATCGATCAAATCTCTCACATTCCAACCGCAGCACACGGAACCTGGAGGATAGTGCGTCAACGGTCCGGTTGTGTTCCGGACCACGTAGTTGGGCGAAATTTTGTTGAACACGGACCCAGAGCCCACCCTGTCCTCGAGGTGGAGGATCGATCATTGCCTGCTCCCATGCTTCGCACAGAGCAATGTCTTCAACGTCAGTCCAGGAGGTGGCCATTGTCGGGTCGTTGACGGCGTCGGATTTTTCTAGTGAAACGGCTGCTGATTTTTTTTGTTTGCAATTTTTTTTTAAAACGGCGGGTGTTTTGATAAGTGAACGGGTTATATAGTGGGGTAAATGTGTGCAACGGTAAATGTTAAACGGCTTTTGAGTTTCCATTTTTTTTACGGAAGCGTCGGGAAGCGTCGGTCAAGCATCGGGGAGCGTCGGGGTCAAGCCTCGGAAGCGTCGTCCATGCCTCGGAAGCGTCGTCCAGGCCTCGGAAGCGTCGGCCAGGCCTCGGAAACGTCGGCCAGGCCTCGGAAACGTACACATGGACACATTAAAAAAATTATGGTTATCATGCGTCGGTGACTGACGCAAATTCGATGCCTGGCAGACGCTTGAAAGGGAACGGACGCTTCAACGGACTGGTGGACGCTTAAACGCGAAGGGCGGACGCTTCCGATGCTGGGGGGACCTTCCAAGGACGCAGGAAGGTGCCAATTTTGAAAATGCACTTGGTCAAGAGACATTTTCGTAATTTTCCCTTTTATTTAATTCTAGTAATAGAAAACATGTAGTTTATATATAGTAGATGAAGTTATCCCTCTCCCAGCCCAGTTGGCTCCGAAAGTGGGTGGAAAGGGCCGGTTTCCTCTTTGGAGGTCTCCGGTTCGATCCCCGGCTGCGGCATCATGGGGGAGGGACGTCCCAATGATAGATCGTATCCTACCGAGGCATGGTGCGGTCTTGAGGGCAACCCGGTTTTACCCAGCTGTTACCCCAGCGAGTCTCTCGTGTGGGGGCAGTATGGTTTCCGGGCGGAAGTCAGCTTGCGCGGCGGCCGGGGCCCGATCGAACATCGCGTCCGAGAGTGCGGGGCTGACGGGGGATTGTCTTCGACATGAACCCGGTGACCAATAGGTCCAGTACATAGAAAGTCACCTTCCAAAAAAAAAAATATATAGTAGATGAAGTAGAATCAAATACAAACCACATTTCACATATAAACTGTAAAAGTCATTTAAAAAGTGTCACGTGGCATCCAACCAATTATAGAAAAATAATAAAAAATATCCTAAATAATATCAATTATATTGAATTCCCTATAAATATGCTAACAATCAATTAATTCTTTATTTGAATCTTTCTTTTGTTTTCAATGTGTTAATTAAGAAAAGTGCTGATATCATTCAAATATGTGCTAAAATCAATTATCTTGATTAATTTTAAGGGAAAATGCCAAAAAAATGTAATCAAGTTTGTCAACTGTTTTAATTAAATCATCCAAACTTTTTTTCTTTCTCTAAAATAATTAAACTTTAAATTTATGTTCTAATAGTGTGTAATTACCAGGTCATCAGGTTATCATTTATTTTTAATTTTTTTTAACAATCTAGAAACTAAGGATGATTATTTATAATAATAATAATGATAATAAAAAGATAAAATATATTTTTTTAGATGTACGTGTACACTGTAGGTTTTTCTTTTTTTTTGAAACACATGAGACTTTTTTTTTTTTGATATCGAAGACATGAGACTCGACGCCTTTCGCCCGCCACCTGCAAACAACCGCACGCAAACAACCGCACGCCGCCCGACAACCCACCTCCGCTACCGCAGCCACCATCGTCGGCTTTAAAACAGATCCTCGCCGGAATCGGGCGTCATCGCAAGAAGTCCAGTCGAGGAGAGATAGTTTTTTAAACTTTGTGGTGGAAGAACAGTCCCCGGTGGTGGCGGAATACGGTGGTTGACGGTGGCACTGGCTTGACAACAGCGAGTTCTTTCATTTTGTAAAATGTAACGTAGGATGAATAAGGTGGGAATTTAATATGAAGCAAAAAAAATATATAAAACAAAAAGGGAGAGAAGAACTTATTGTTTAGCCATGTTCCACTGTGTAAGTAAAGTAGGATGAAGAAGAAGCTTGTTAAGAGGATAAGTAAATAAATTTGATGACTAAAAAAACAATCCACTAAATCTTGCCATTTATTTTCAGTATTTGAGAATGGAGCGATATTTTTTCCTAATCATTTTAATAATTAAAAAAATAATGAAACCTGACAAATTATCATTATTACCTGGTAACCTGATAATTACATAGGATTAGAACATTAAATTAAAGTTTAGTGACTTTAAGGAGACAAAAAAAGTTTCAATGACTTAATTAGAACACTTGTCAAACATGATTACATTTCTATAAAGTTACCCCTAATTTTAATGTGCTAAGATAATTCAAAACTGCTACTTTTATGTAAGTATTATTTTGGTATGTGTTAATTTAATTTTTTTAAGTGCTAGGATCTATTCTTACAGTTTGTAGGATAAATATGGTTTGTAACGTAACCAACCCCGTACAGTACAAACACGGTTACAAAGGGGCTTATCAACTTACATTACTTTCCTGTAAGTTAGAAAAAGAAACGACAATATACATGAGTGGCACGAGATATATAAAAGTGAGCAGGTCACAAACACAAACCCTTTCCTTCATGTCGCATGATTTGCAGCCATAAATTCACTACGGCCATCATGCAAAAGCGACATCACCCCACAGCAATTTCTCTTTCATTCGACAAGCATTCTTGTCCCACAAATAAACGTGGGTGCAATAACGACAAGCAAAAGTTATGTTATGGTTTCTACTTTCTAGGTGTGTTTTTCAAGTGTTATTATTATTTATTTGTACAAAATTAAATAATAATAAACATCAATATTTAAAACTATAGTTAAATATTAGAGGGTACTTAGCCCATGGTATTCTAAAAAAAAATAAAGAAGTCGGTTAAATAGTTTGATAATTTAGTTTAATATTTTTTATTCTGATGAAATATTAAAAGTTATGATTAATCATGTGATTGAGCAGTTTGTAGCCACAATTTTATATATATATATATATATATATAGGGACCGCTAAAATGAAAACCACCTCCAGTTGTAAGAACGGTGAGAACTACACCGCACGGGGCGAGGTGGACCAAATTTTTTTTTCATAAACGTAGATGCATGTTATAAACATTTTTTGTAAAAAAAAATTCAAAAAAAAAATATCGGGTGTGTAGTTTTGAGCAGCAAAAGTTTGCGTTTACGGGACCAGTAAATTTTATTTAAAATTTACGGTACCCGTAAACACAAACTTGTGGTGTTCAAAACTACACACACGACATTTTTTTTTTTTTTTAATTTTTTTTTACAAATTTGTTTATAATACAAGCATCTACGTTTATGAAAAAAAAAATTCCAACTCGCGCCGGATCAAAAAGTTCTCACGGTTCTTACAACTGGAGGTGGTTCTCATTTTAGCGGTGTATATATATATATAGGGGAAGGTTCATTTGAGAAGAAATTTAATGTGAGAAGAAAAAGAAGAAAGTGCATATTAGTAAAATGTTATTTTATTTATAACTCATATCATTAATTTTTCTCTCTTTAATTAATTAGTTAACTAATCATTAATTATCCTACATATAATCTACAAAACCTACACATATCAAAATTTTCCTACATATACCATACACATTATAGAAGTTTATCCTGCACAGTCGAAATTTATCCTACACACCTCAACATATATCTTACACAACTCGTAATTTATCCAACACAACTAGTAATTTATTATACACTTTAAATTAAGTTGTTTTTTTAATTTAGAAAAAGTATATATTTTGAAAAGGAGTTACAAATTTAATTTAGCTAGTTATTAAAATTAAACACAAATATAAAATGAAGTAAAATAAATCATTTTTATTGGTTGAAACTTCTTCTTTTTTCTTCTTAAAAAAAATTCTTCTCATTTGAACCCTCCACTATATATATATATATATATTGATTTTGAGGGACGATGAATAGTAACTTTATTTTTATAATAATATATAGTTTTTTTTATTATTTTATTACTTTATTATTTTATTATTTAATATATTATAATAGTTTATTATTATATTTACTTTTAATAACATTTTTTTAAACATCTATTTCCTTTACCTTTTTTTAATAATTGTATTTTTTCCCTTTTTTAGCATATATTAATTTATCAATTAATTTTGATACTTCTTTAATAAGTTACATTTATAACTTTTTTCTAAAAACTTAAGTACGTAGTTGTGCTTGATTTTTTTCCCTGACATTCCGTTATAAGTTTTGTTAAAAAGATGTTATACTTAAAATAAAGTATTTATTTGGTATCATAAAACGGTACGATAAACTAAATCGTTCTAATCGTTTGACTTTTTAAACAACATGCTTTATTTTCAAATAATGTTTGTTTTACATTTTCATTTGCTCATTTTCTCCGCAATGCGCGATATAAAAAAACTAGTTATATATATTGTTAATGAACTACGATGAATAGTAACTTTATTTTTAAAATAATATATAGCTTCTATTATTATTTTATTTAATATATTATAATAGTTTATTATTATATTTACTTTTAATAACATATTTTTTCCTTTTTTTTTCTTTTTTAAAACCATATATTTCCTTTACCATTTTTATAATAATTCATTTTTCTTTTTTTAAACATATATTAATTTATTAATTTCTTTTTTTTTTCTTTTTTAAAACCATATATTTCCTTTACCATTTTTTAATAATTCTTTTTTTAGAACATATATTAATTAATTAAATAATTTGATACTTCTTTAATAATTTACGTGTATAAGTTTTTTTCTAAAAACTTAAATACGTAGTTGTGCTTGATTTTTTCTCTCGACATTCCTTTATAAGTTTTGTTAAAAAAGAAGTTGTACTCAAAATAAAGTATTTATTTGGTATCATAAAACGGTACAATGATAAATTAAACCATTCTAATGGCTTGGCTTTCTAAACAAAATGCTTTATTTTCAAATCACTTTTGTTTTACATTATCGTTTGCTCGGTGTCTGCGCAACGCGCGACATAAAAAAACTAGTTATAATAGTTATCAGAGTTGTAGACATGCATGATGCATCTATTTTATATATATTGTTGATGAAGAATAATGAATAGTAATTTCAAATTTTGTATAATATATAGTTTTTTAATCTTTTAATCTATTATATATATATATTGTTGATGAAGAATTATGAATAGTAATTTCAAATTTTATATAATATATATTTTTTTAATATTACTTTATTATTATATTTATTTTTAACATATTTTTCTTTTTTTTAATTTTCTTAAAACCGTATATCCTTTGTCATTTACTTTTTGTTTTTCATAATTCTTTTTTAATTTATATTGCCTTTATCAATTAATTTAATATTTCTTTAATAACTCGCGTTCGTTAATTTAAAAAAAAAAAACTTAGGTACGCAAGTTGTGCTTATTTTTTCCCCTAGACATTCCGATACAAGTATTGTTAAAAATGAAGTTGTATTAAAAACAGAGTTTTTATTATGTATAAACGGTACGATAATAAATAGAACCGATTCTGGTGGTTTAGCTTTCTAAACAAATACTTCATTTTCAAATAACGTTTATTTAACATTATAATTTGCTCTGTTTCACCGTAACACGCGACAACAACAAAACCAGTATATATTAAACATCATCTATAAGCATATTTCTATTACTCTATTAATTCATAATCATTGGCTAATTTTCATTCTGTTTTTAAGTTATTTGCTTGTGAATAAAAAATCAGAGTTAATCACACACATTTTCTATGATGTTTGGTTCAAGTAACACATTTGGGGTCAAACGTTTAACCGTTGTAAGTTGGGGTTTGGGGTTTTATTTTTGTACGTAACTTGTTATGGTCCAAGACTAACTTCTATTAAAAATTATGAACATGTCACTAAACTGAAATCTTACACTTAAACTTGCAACCTTTAAAATTATATCACAAACATGTTACTTGGGCCAAACCAGTGGCGAAACTTGACCCGAATGACCGGGGGTCGAAAACATATATACCAAAAACTTTCTATAGAACCGGGGGGTCGAAAACGTATATACCCAAAAATTACTATACGAAAACTACATATATAACACTAAGCGAAAAGTTCGGGGGGTCGGGTGCCCCTCCCCGCCCCTTTTATCCTTCGCCAATGGGCCAAACCACAAGAACCAATTGCGTAATTAATTAACACTAAATATTACAGTATATATTCATTAGAAAACCTATAGTTTGTAGAAGAATGATCGGACGACCATCATTATCTTTAAACCTCTTCAACATATGAAGCATGTTCATGCATGTACCATGGATATATCCTGAATATAGTTGAGCTTAAGACTGATAAAATGCCACGTATATGCTCATGTAGTAGGGCGATGGAAGTGGAGATAGACTAGTTTGATGATCCAAGTTCTAATAAATTAGCGTTTTTGATGTTATTCGGATTTTCTCAAAAGAAAAATAGAAGATTATGAACATGAGATGTTAAGTAGAATTCATTTTAAAAAACATAAAAAATTTATACAATTTTGTAACCATTAGAGTTTAAGCAAAAAACTGTAAAACATGCAAGTAAAGTGACTGGTGATTAACAAACGAGTATCATATTTTCCAACAAATCAAAATCGCTAGAGTTGTTTTAAGATGGTCACTACTACACGTCGCTAACTAGAGTTAAGTTTATAATTGCAAAAATTACCTCGAATTACAAACATGATCTATATATTGAAGATCTAACTAAAACCAACTAGTGTTTGATTTCAATTTACGTTCCAACAGCTAATAGAGTCGGCTGTTACAGGAAAACAGGCTACTATATGTTCAAGTTTCTTTTATTATAACCCGGTTGTGTAGTTAGGGTGTCTGGGACGTCTTCTAGCTAATGAGTGACCGAACATTCCATAATCCATTAGTGACAGTCTGAGGAAGAATGAGAGTCCATGGGTAGCACGGGTGTGGGCAAAAGTTTCACCAACAGACACTTAATGACTGATTACTAAAGGATATTTAGCGACAGATCACCAACTAGTTTTAGTTTCTCTAGTAGATGAGTTTAAGTCTTTTACGGTTTACGAAAAAAAGTGTGTTAGTTTATGGAAGATTGACAGCATAAGTGCATAACTGCAAGCCATAAATATAACATTTCCATTATATATGCGTTAAACAAGTATCCTAACATCTAAAAAATAAGTATTTCATATATATTGTGGACATCCTCGTGTCCCTTGTAAGTTACAACAAAATATTAAGTATTAGAACAAATACAAATGTTAGAAAGGTTAAAAAAAAAAAAAAGAACTTAACACGTCCTTCTGATGTTATGTCTACTGATTGATCCCCACTGCATTAGGAGGATACACCTTCAAACTCAGAGTTATGATTCGTCTTAGTGGTCGGTCTTCATCTTCGCCTTCAAATTGTCGGTGTCTCGCTCCTCTCACAAAAATGCCTTACCAAATGTTATAAAACAAAATGTGTATTTGTACCACTAATATGGCCCTTGTAATTTGTTAGTTACTGGTTTAGGTTACATATATAAAGTCACATTATTGAACAAAATGAGTTACTCGTGTTCATGTCACCATTTATGGGTTTGAACAATTGAACTGGGTGATGATTGGTTACCAATTATAGTAAGTTGTGGTTTATATATAGGGCATATTACCAACGGTTTACCAATGTATAATCCTGACATAGATGGTTCCACTAACAAACAACTAAAAAGTCTGGTCAGTGATCACATCCAAAATCTTATGTTTACTAAAAAGTTTATTGTGTAAAATATTGGATTTTTAAGAGTCTGACCCCACCAATTTGAATTTTGAAAGCCTGGTCTCCACCGAGTTTTCGTTCAAGCTCCACCACTGCATAACCAAGTTTGGATTTGTGAGCTCGGTATTCCTCGATGATTATCTCAACTTCATGGATTATGGTATCCATCGCTAATCTGTTGGATTATCGACGAGATCTATCGAGTAATTTAATTTTTTATTTTCTATTTTATTTTTTTTGGGAGTGTGTCACTAACGATAATCGTTTGTCTAGTAGTAAGATACGTTACTTTTCTTAAATTGTTTCTTTTAACACGACATATACGCAATATCATGCAATGTGACAGGAATATTTTACAATTATCGTGCAAATATTTTTTTAGAATCTTTTATCGTCTTAGCATGTGTGTTGATTAATCAATGGTCGTGTGATGTAAGAAGAAGTATATATTATTGAACCATGCATGCATGCAACCGTTTATTTATTGCAATTCGAACTTTATACTATTTAGCCTTTTCTTAATATATACAAGTGAGTAGGACAACAAACTCCTAATGATATCAACAAATAAAAAATAATATCCTATTGCAAACTTTTTTCTTCATTGAATATTAAAATGTAACGACCGATATGATTTTATTGGTTTTCCTTTCTTTTTACTCGTATACGGATATGTATAGATTTGTTGATATGCACATTATACATACAAGTATATACATGTATGTAAAAAGTTGTAAGCCTACGTGATTGTGATAGTGGCTTAACAGTGATATATACATAAATCTTGGATCAAATCTTAATCTCATGTTATTTGTCTAAGATTTATATTACTTTTGTCTCTCATAACGGTCTTGACAATGACATCGATAGATTATGAGGACCCCATACAATATACCCATACGCAGTGGCGGAGCTAGACTTTAACACCAGGGGTATCCCAAAAAAAAAAATTACGGTGTATTCATATAAAATCCTTTATAGGGGTATCCTCGTATTTTTTTTAGGGGTATCCTTTATATAAAATCGAAAAAAAACAAAAAATTAACACTGCGAAACACTGCGAACACGACTTTGAGCCGTAGCCCGTGCTACGGCTGGTTCTATGCTGTCTCCGCCCCTGCCCATACGGACCCTTTGATATCAATTGTGTCCTTCAATTCTCGAAGATAACCAACAATCTAATTAATCTAATAAGGGTGATGGTACTCAGATTTTGGACACTCCCTATACGCCACGTATAACGCTATACATGATGTATAGATTTCACAAAATGCCATGCACCATTAATAACCCATCAGTCAAAGACCTATCCGCAATATATAGATCTATATGTGGTGTATAGGGTTAGTTTATTTTTACAAACATTTTTACTTAATATATTTATCATATTAGCAAGTTTTAAGTAAAAAATTATATTTTTATAAAAAAAAATCATATCGTATTGTATAAGTGGAGTATAATATAGTATAGGTCTTGTATAGGTCCTGTATAGGCTCTGTACAGGCCTACAGGTGTAATATAATATGGTATAATATACTTTGGTATAGTATTGTATTGTATCTTATTGGTGTAGTATAGTATAATATAGGTCTTGTATAGGCCTCGTGTAGGTCTATAGGTGTAGTATAATATAGGTCTCGTATAGACCTCGAGTAGACCTATATTTCTAGTATATGGTATACTTTAGTATCGTATCTTATGTTATCATAGCGTATAGATGTAGTATAGGTCTCGTACAAGTCTATATGTGTAGTATAGTATAATATACCTTAGTATAGTATCGTAAAGTATTATATTGTATCATATCGTATAGGTGTAGTATTGTATACGACCTCTCGCACTACCAATATTGTCTGCTTTGCCCCCAACGGGTTGCCCATCTAGAAATTCATGAATTTATTTTTTGTTGCCCCAGGTGGAGCCTTCCTAGGATGTCCTCCATCCTGGTACTACTTCCACCTAAGCGCGGTTAACTATGAAGTTTTCATTTGCTCCACAGCCAATGCACCCAAAATGCATTGGTGATTTAAGAGCTAGGTCATTATCATGAACCGATAATCTCGCTTGGCCATGATTGATGTGGATTTGACTAGGATGTTACACAAGTCCATATTAATCTTCTCGATATCGTTACAATCTCCCCCTCCCATTGGGGACTCATCGTCCTCGATGAAGTTGGCCCCACCCTCCTGAACGGTACAGGAGTGTCTCTGATACCATTTGTAAAATCCGGCCTCTCACACCAACAATATTGTCCGCTTTGTCCCTGTCACACCCCGATTTTCCACGTATCACCGGTGGGCCCGGTAGGGGAGTATCGTGACGTGGTTGGTAACATAATAGTCAAACAACACAATATTAAATGCACAGCGGAAGCAAAGTATAGATTCATTTCATCCAAACAATATTGTAATATTAAGTATCACAAGTAGTCGAATATAAATCCACAGGTAGATCAAAATAAAAGGAAACAATGTTCAACAGTCTACGACATCCAAGCTTGCGAGACTTATTGTGGATGCTAGGAGAAAAGCCAGCCTATTACGCGTAGTACCTGCACTTAACCTTTTTGAGAAAATACGTCAGTTTACACTGGTAAATACAATCAACCGACTCATTTTGAAAATAGTTTAAGAAAATGCATTTAAGGCACAAGGCACAAATAATATTTTATAACTTGGGATAATTATTTGAATATAATACTTGTAAAGGATTTACATGTTACTTATGCGTTCAGTAGCCCGGATCGAGCCGGGTTAAAGATCAATAGACACACCACATTATTTAAATGAGACACCGACGGGCGTACGCCTACGCCCCGTGCTTAGGTCGTGGCCATTTCGTAAAATGATGCCAGGGATATCCGGGACACGGTCATTAACCCCCCAAAGGCTTTAAGCAAACAAAACAAATTAAACGAGACATCTCAATACTTTAACCATCATACAATTAAAGATTCAATGCCCGACCAAGCGGTATTTTATATACCGTACCCCAAGCCCGTATAGGGAAAATAAGTTAAAAGTATTTACCTGAGCAAGTATAAATCAAAATCAGCGAGTGCAAGTATATTTTACCGGTTCTCCTAATCTGGAACGAAGGTTTATAATAACCTATTAGAATCCTAACGGGTCTTTAGTTAAGCTTAAGCTTAGACCGGTTAGTTTTTAAAGATATGGTTCGCACGCACGATTAAGCGAAGACCGGATAGAATGTGATTTAGACCCGACAAGTTTGAAGACTTGCTTAATATGGGTGTATTATACACATTCTGGATTTTGAGATAAAACTGATAAGGTTTGACCCGTTTCGGCTAATTTATGTAAACTAGTTACATAAACCGAACCGAACGCGCACGAAGCGTAATGGTTAACCATAAGAGTCCTAAACAGGTTTCCTAAGTTAACATGCCTTAAATATAGTGTGATATCAGTAGGATACCTTCCATTATGCCCAAAACGAGTTTAATCACATATTAAGCCCCGTAGGGGTATTTTGGTCATTTTAAAGGTTATAAAAGGGACTAATTTATCTTCTGTGATTCGGGTCTGAGTAATTCAGTAAAATAGCTTATTTTAACAGGTTATAACATTTGGTTATAAGTCTTATGTGCCAAAATAGTTTTAAACCCAAACTATGCGTTTAATACGCGTATAATGTCGTTTTAAGCGATTTACGGGTTAATATAGGATTCTGAGTTTTCTGATCAGTTCAACAGGTTCAAAACACTCCATTTATTATTTAAAATCAGTAGCAATTGGATTGGCGTCAAAAGGATTTGTAAAACTCATTTTATGGCCGAAAAGGGTATATTCGGTATTTACCGAATTAAGGCACTAATCCTAGCTTATGATCAGTTTAAAAATAATTAAAAATCTTCAAAAATCCCAAAATATTATATTACATCAGTGGGTAAAAGGTTTGGTGTCAAAAATTGGGTTTAGATAGGCTTTACGCTAATGACGCCGTTTAAATACAAAGAAGCGTTCTAATTACGTCATTAAGCATAACTCCTAATCTAGACCTCCAACTGATGTAAAAATTTAGGGACACGTTTAATAATCAGTAACTAAGATTTTTGTACTTTCACATTTCCAAAATTCTCGTTGTATGGTCATAAGGGCATTATGGTCCATATTTAAGCACTTAACGGAAACGTCGGACAATTAAGGATTTATGTGGTATAAACGCAGAGGGTTATACACACATGTAACTAGGTCCTAATGGAACTTTAAGGCATGTCTAAACCTATCAAAACCGGGTCAGAACCGAAGTCAAAGCAGAAAGTCAAACTATGCGCCTTTCGGCTCCGAATCGGTTCAAAACAGAAAGTTGTCGAATCAAACAGGATTAGACAAGTCCGTACACTTATTACCAAGTTATATGAATGATAAAACAGGTTACACGCCTTCTATATCGTTAATTACGCGTTTAATCAAAGTTTAGCATTTCTGTTGACTTTTTCGGACAACGTTTGACTCGACAAACGACCTAGTTAGGATTGGAATCAGTGGGTACCCTTATAAGGGTTTAATACCCATATAATTACCTAATTAACGGTACTTTTAAATCGAGATAAGACTGAGCCAATTATAAATAATCTCGAAGTCAAACCGTAGTTACGACGGTTTGACTTTTAGCTAAATAACTAAGCTAAACTCAAAACAAGAAGGTTAAACAAACTTACAAGTGACTAATGAAGGATTAAGAAGGTCTTGTGCCTGCTGTTGTGCTCCTCAAATGATCAGAAATGAATGCAAGAATGTTTGCAACCTTGTGTGACTTATATAGTGAGTCAAACTCACTTAGATTGATGCCATGCAACTCTACAATGGTGTTAGATCATTCCCATGTGTCTCTAGAGGCTAAAACCAGTATAGGAAAGCCCATGGTATGCCAAAATGGCATTTGAGTCAGTTAAGTGGGCTGCAGGACACCTGTGCATGTTTTCTGATCAGACAAGGCAGTCGCGTAGCGCGACTGCCGGGGTGTTTATGCTCGCGCTACGCGAGCGTGTTGTTTACCAGCCAAACAAGTTTCCTTCATTTGCATTTCAGTCCTTGGTCCCCCGAAAGGTCGTTTTCTCAATGTTTTCTTGCATTTTAAGACTTTATATTTGACATATGGGGCTTTAAGGCTTATACCATCTTTGTCAAGTCCTCGGGTAACTTTGTGATCACCCGAAAAGCCCTAATTTTCAATGTTGACGATTCTAACCCTCACACACGAATTTTATCATAACTTTCTCATACAGTAACGAAACTTGGTGAAATTTTTATGGTGCATTCTAGTGAACATAATTAATCGTTACAAGGCTTCGGGTTTGCTAAAAGGTCACTCAGAGGTATATCTTAACATGTTGACACATTTAACCCCTGTAGTTTGTAATCTCTCACTTTCTTTCACAATTCGTTTCGTATGATCCATGATCCATTCGTTTAAAGTTATAAACATCATGTAGGGTTATTGTAAAGTATATTTATTCATTGTTGACACTTTGAACCCTTTCATTTACATAGTTTCATTGTTTGTCAACTTTAGTCCTTCAAGAACATTCTTTCACACGTTCAAACCTATGACACGTGTCAACACATCAAAGGACGTAAATTTTCGAGGTGTTACAGTCCCTGATGGGTTGTCCATCTAGAAACTCACGGATTTATTGTTGGTTGCCTCTGGTGGAGCCTTCTCAAGAGGTTACCCATCCTAGTACTACTCCCACCTAAACACGCTTAAGCGTGGAGTTTTCATTTGCTCCCCGGCCAATGCGCCTAAAACGTGTTGAAGATTTAAGAGGCTAGGAACTACTTATGAAGTAAGAATCTCTCCTGGCTACTACCGATGTATGATTTGTTTAGGGTTTACACTTGTTTATGTTAATCTTCTTAGTATCGTAACAAGTATAATATAATATAGGTGTAGTATAAGTCATGTGTAGGTCTATTGGTGTAGCATAGTAGTATAGTATCATATCGTATCGTATCGTATAGGTGTAGTATAGTATAAGATAGGTGTGAAAGTGTTATGACATACTTATATTCGTATAGTGCCAAAAAAATGACTACTTTCACGATTTTTATTTTTCAAAAACAAATAGTTTTTTCTCAAATCATTTTGCACATCTGAGGCTTTTTATTTTCTTTGGAGTTAATTACTGTTTTCGTCCCTGTGATTTGTCAAAAATCACTATTTCAATCCATAAGTTTAAAAATTGCGATTTCAGTCCCTGTGGTTTCACTTTTGTAACCATTTCAGTCCACCTCGTAACCATTTTAGTCCCTGTACTTACAAAATAAATGGATTGAAATGGTTACGAAAGTGAAACCATAGGGACTGAAATGGTTACGAAAGTGAAAACACAGGGTCTAAAATTGCAATTTTTAAACTAATGGACTGAAATAGTGATTTTTGACAAACTACAGGGACGAAAACAGTAATTAACTCTTTTCTTTGTTATCGCAGTGAAATCTCAGAGTGTTCAAAATACATATAGTTAAGTTTTTTCTATAATAATAATATGTCATGTTTAATACTAATAAAAACCTGAATACATATTTTTTTATGTAATTTTTTCACATTTCAATATTAATATAATATAATAATATTTGAGTTTTTTTCTTAAAAAAAGTATTTCTTAATATTGCAGGTCTAAGAGCACTCACAAGTGCAGGATTGTGGGTGCCCGAAATACGGTGGCATTAATCCGGATGAGTGGGTTGCATTTGCCCACATTGTAGGTGGCGTCTGGTGGTGTTGTCTTAAGATGGGGTCCAGAGTTCCGGACGGGGAAGGAGCCCTCAACGGTTATATATATTAAAACTAAGAAAAAAAATATATTTTTTTCAAAAACTTCCAGAATTTACCATTGAAGGGTTAGGTTTATTAGACAGTACCGAATGCTCATCTCTACCTACAACCATCACACCAACGCATACCATCACCGTTACTGGAACACAACCCGTCATCGCTAACCACTCTCTGTCACACCACTCACCACCATTTGCAGGTAGTGTTTGAATAGTGTTGTTGTTGTTGATAAGTTAGAGAGAGTGAGGGTTAGATAGGTGTAGAAAGACCATTTGATCTACGGGTGTTCAACGGTACGGTTTACGGTTAATTTGGTTAATATGGTTTAGTTAATTTGGTTTTTATTTTTATTTCTTAAGGTCATAACCAAACACCGAACTAAATTTGTGGCAACTATAACCGAATCGAATAACCGAATTCAAATTCGGTTTGGTTTTTGATTAAAATCGAATTTAACCGGATTAAGCTAATTCAACCAAATTATTTTTCCCCTTGTTTCGTGGAACATGTACCTCTTTATTCACAACTACAAACGCATCATTTATCCATTTAACACAATACTAAAACATACTAATACCAAAAGTTTAACCCCCCCCCCCCCCCCCACACACACACCAGAATACACACAACCCAAAGTAGTTTAAAACAAAATGACCGAATTTAAATGAGTCTAAAACCGGAGTAAAAGTCCAAATAGTCGAATAGTCTAGGGTTTTGAGTAAACAACGTGATACATGAGAAGCTAGGAGACGATTTAGGCTATAAGTTTTGGACTTGATAGTTGTGTATTTTGGCTAATGGATTTTGGTCTTGGGTTGGGCTATTAAATTAAACACGTATATATAATTTTGGGTAAATTACACTTTTCGTCCTTTATGTTTGTATCAGATTGCAATGGATAGCCTTTAACTTCAATAATTACAGTCACAATCCTTTATTTGCAAAACCATTACACCGTAGGTCCTTTAGCACTAACCTAGTTAAAATTTTCAGTTAAGTCTATTCACTTAAGAGTATTCTAATCATTTCACGTTTTTATCTAAAATGCTTCTCAATAAATAAAGGAAAAAAATATAACATATAAACAACATCTCATGTCATCATCTTTAAACTCTCTCCCTTTTCTAGATTAAAACAACCACCACCGCCGATTACGACTACCACCATCGCCCCGCCTCTACAACCATCGTCAGTTATTTAAACTCTCTCTATAAACTAAAACCACTACCAATTGACAATTGAATTCCCGACAACAATAAAACAAAACAAACTATTAAACAAGTCTATTACTAGGTTCAATCAAGAAATGATTAAACGTCTATTCGGTATCAATCTCCCGCAAACACATTTCGTTCAAATAATCCATCCAAAGAAATCACAAACTTGTTTATTCTTAGAAGCCTTAAGGTCGACTGGAGGTACTCCCCTACCACCGCCACTCCCTTGTTGCAACAACACTTCTCTTCCACCCTCTTGACAGATCTGTAAACGAGATCTGGCTTCTCAATGTCCCCATCAACATCGCCTCTCCTCCACCCTTTGACAAATACCTTCCTCCTATGGCAACCAATCACCAATCAACTGCCGCAAATCAAACAAGAAAATAGAAAAATTAAGGTCGACTGGTGGTACTCGTGATGTTGGGATGGTTGACGGAAAAGAATGACGTATGGAGAAAGAAAGAGAAATAAAGAATGTTACGGTGGTGGTGGTGGTGCTAGGGCGGTTATTCTGATTGTAGTGGGTTTAGGGTTTCTAGATCGTCATTCAGATTTGTGTGAGGGTGGTTAGTAGTGGTTGCAGGTGGTGGTTAGTGGTGGTTGTAGGTGATTAGTGGTGGTTGTAGGTGGTGGGTGCAGGACTGCAGGTAGGGAGAGAAAGATGAGTTTGATTTGAAAGGGGTTTTAACACATATATGGATTAATATTTTGTTTGTTATTCTTTTAATAAATAGGGAAAAAGACAATTATACCCTCATGTGCAACGCACATGACTAGATTTAACCATGAAAAGTAACCAAGTTAGAATTAAAGGACCTAGGGTGTAATGGGTTTTGCAAATAAAGGATTGTGATTGTAATTATTGAAGTTAAATGCTATCCACTGCAATATGATGCAAACATAAAGGACGAAACGTGTAATTTACCCTATAATTTTTATAAAATTAAAAGATTAAAAATGGTTAACTCGGTTAAACCGAATTGCTCGAATTTAACTAAAAATTCAAACCAAACACCAAACCGAATAACCGAATTTGAATTCGGTTACGGTTATAAATTAAACCAAATAACTGAATTTTATTCGATTCGGTTTGCCTTTCGTTTAATTCGGTTATAACAGAATGATGAACCCCCTAATTTGATCAACATCTGTAAAACTTATAATTAAAATCCAAACAAATAAATAGCACATATATGGGGTTGAGTTATAGTACAAATGGGTTTAAAAATAAGAAGGGGTAAGAAGCTACTATAGAGTGACAAGTGCCTAAAGAGAAAGCAAGTGGGAAAGGGTAATTTTGGCCAAGAGAAAAACACATGCAAGTTATATATTACCCTCCCCCCGCACCATTTTTTTAAACGTCTATAACCTTTTATACGTCAATCGTTTTTAAAAAATTATACCACAAAATCGAGCGTCTTTTTATCTTTAATATAAGTACCCTATTGGTATAATTTAAAAAAAATGAAAACTCAGTTGCGTGTTACACAATGGAAATAACGTAAAACTCAATGAGTATTGACGTGTGTCGGTGTGCTTATAAAAGACCGTTAATTTTAGGTTGTTTTATACACTAGTTCAAGTTTTAATATTTATAAAACACGATAAACTACTATCACACTACAACTCACCTTGAGCAAGTGCACCCATCACTGACATAATATAATGACGGTAAGATATTGAGGTCGTCCAAGGATACAAGAGTTTTAGTATCGAGTCGGTGTTAACGTCTAACCAAGTCCAAAAGTGGGGTTTGTTAAAAAGAATAAACAATAAGAAAAGAAAAATAAATGGCACAAGAAGAAAATAAAAGGGTATGAATCAATGATAGGAGAAGGGGTATTTAGGATCAACTTACCTCTTGATGTCATGTTAACTAGATCGGGTCATGGGGTTGCAAGGGCTCAATTGTCAGATGTGGAACTGTGTGTGAGAATGCGTATTATTGTGTAGTATCTGGGTCAGAATCCTAACACACTCGATCCTTCCACGTTGAATCAGCATGGAAATGCCACTCGAGACCGGAATGTAGTATTAATTAATAAATTAATTAGTCTAGGGAATATGTACATTAGTTTCTACTAGTCCGTCAGTGATTCGTCAATTCCCTAAGGTAGTTACTTTTATATAGTGAGAACTAAACGTTTGTTATTACTTTTATAGATGATGCCTCTAGATTTTGCTATACATACCTGTTAAATGCAAAGGATAAAGTCTTAAATACATACTTGTTAAATGCAAAGGATAAAGTCCTAATAAAGCATCTATTGGTACTAATACTGTATATGTTCCTTCTCAACCTAAGAAAAGCATGAGAACAAGAAAAAATAAATCTTTTGGTTATGACATTAATCTTTATGGGGGAGGTTCATTTGAGAAGAATCTTTTTAAAAGAAGAAAAAATGCATTAATCTAGACCATATATTTTTTTGATCAATGGCTGTGAATCAAGATATTATTTTTTCAACTTTTAATTAATGCTTTAATTACTAAGGGTAGTATAGACATTTTGATGTAGAATATTAATAAATATTTTAAAGAGTTATCAATTCTTATTAATGCAACCATAAATTTCTCTTTCACCATCATTAATGTATTGGCTCCTACACAAATTTTATTAGAAGTGACAAAATTATTAAAAAAATTTGTGTCCTACTCATATTTTATTATGAGTCGCAAAATTATTTAAAAGTGTTTGAGTACTACACATTATGTATCCTACACCAAAATATTGTTTTAATGGTGTAAGAAACGTCTAAAATGTAAGATCATGTGCATGATTGTTTTTATTGTGTAAGGTGCACAATTATTTTATAAGATAGGCTCATTAAATGATTAGAGTTCATTAACTTGAATAACAAAACTAAATAATAGACTCATTAAATGATTTGTTCAAATTACCTTTGTATCCTTTATTCTTTTTATTCTTAATTTTTAATTATTCTCATTTGAACTCTCCACTAATCTTTATTTGGTTAAAAGGACTAGGAGTTAAGTTGGACATCAAGATCAATATTGTTTAAATATTGAAGATGATCAATTCCTAGGCAAAAACCAAAACAAGTACTACTAAGGTGATCTTATCTAATAGGTTTTTTCTACACCAAGCAAATAAGTATGTATGTAGCAGTCTTGATTCTTCTGGTAAAAAAGTAATTGTTTGATATGAAGAATCTGGGGGAGGATGTTGTTATCCTAGGAATAAGGATAAGAGAGAGGAACAAGGGTATATTAATGACACATTCTAATTACATTGGGAAAGTGTTGAAGAAATTTAATAACTTTGTTTTCCGGTTAGTACTCCTATAGGTCCTAATATCTCACTTATGCGTAATCAAGGTGAATCTGTTTCACAAATGGAGTATTTAAAGCAATTGGATGCCTAATGTATCCATGCTATGATTTGTATAAAGCCTGATTTAGCATATGTTGTGGGAAACTGAGTAGATTTACTAGTACTCCAAGTACTCGACATTGGCAAGCTGTGAATAGATTTTGAATGCCTGAAAAGAACGACGATCTATGGTTTCTATTATTAACATTTTCCTTCAGTTTTAGAACAGTATTCTGATGCAAGTTGTATAACTAAGTGGATGGGTATTCCTACTTGGTGGAGGTGCTATCTCTTGGGCTTCAAAGAAGTAAACTTGCATCACAAATTTAACAATGGAATATGAATTTGAAGCTTTAGCAAAGCTGGTAAAGAAGTTAAATGGCTAAGAAATTTGATCTTTGGGATTCTTTTGTGGTCAAAACTGATATCACCAATATCTATTAGGTTTGATAGTGCTGGCAGGTTTATAGTCAGATGTATAATGGAAAGTCTAGACGGTTGTGTATTATACATAGCATGATTCATGAGCTTATCATGCATATAGTGATAGTGTTGTCTAGTAAAATATTATGTCAAGTAAGAACATATGAATTTGTGAACTTATGTGCATATTATCTTCATGTATTCATTATGAATAGAAAAGGGTTCAATTAATAGTGACACCCTAATATTTGAATATTTGGAATCTGTAATATACTAATGTGAACATCAATCGTTGTGATTTTTCATTTATGCAAAAGTTTGTGTTTGTTTGAGAAGTGTTTTAAGTTAATCATGGCTATCATTAAAATAGGGGAGGAATGTTGGTAATTTTAGTATTATCAACATATTTTGGTTGGGGAATTGGCCTGTAATAATCCCAAGTAGATGTCATTGGTCATTGACAGCTCCACCTTTGAATTTTCCCCCCACCAGTTCCACCTTTCATCTATTTTTCCTACACCGGTCCCCTGTTAAAAAAAAACTTAATGGAATTAAGTTTTTTTTTCCAAATTACAAACAGAATTTTAGGGCTTTTGATCAGAACGATGATACAAGTCCATTGATGTAAAACTTACCTCGAAATAGTGCTCCAAATGACTTGATTTTTGTTAATTGGAAATTTAAACGCCAGAATTGAAGCACCGTTTCGATGTAAGTTTTACATCAATGGACTCGTATCGTCGTTCTGATCAAAAACCATAAAAAACTGTTTGTAATTTGGAAAAAAAAAACATAACTCCGTTAAGTTTTTTTAACGGGGGACCGGTGTAGGAAAAATAGGTGAAAGGTGGGACTAGTGGGGGAAATATTTAAAGGTGAGATTGTCAATGGCCAATGACCTCTAGTTGAGATTATTACATGCCAATTCCCCTATTTTGGTGCTATTGGATTAATTTGTCGACCAAAATGATATTATTAAATATTAAACGAGTTAGGAGATGCGAGAGTGCATGCTCGTTTTAAGGTTAATAAGATTTGATGTATTCATCAGTTTTGATTTTATATTTAATTTATTAATTAAATGCTATATATATATGGCCAGGATCATTTCAAAACCAATTTTTTTTACAGAACTTACAGAACTAATTACAACAACTCATTTTATCTTATTTAATTATTATTTTAGAATTTAATCTAAGGGTTAAGATATAATAGGAAATTTATTTAGCTAAGAAGGCTAGGAAGTAATCTTGACCATTCATTTAGTTAATCAAGGGCTAAGATTAAATGAGGGAAATTGAAGGGAAGAAAAGAGGCGCGTGGGTTTGTTTAGGGGAATTCTAGTCAATCCAAGGCAATAGTTTCTCTCTCCTCCAACCCCCCCCCCCCCCAGTTTTTAAACGTTAATAACTCTTTCATACGCCATTATTTTTTTTATAAAAATTGCACAAAAAAACGAGCGTTTTTTTATCTTTAAAATGAGTATACTATTGCTATATTTTCGGAAAAAAAAAATTTAAACTCAGTTGCGTAAAACGCAATGGAAAAAACCCAGTTGCGTAAAACGAAATGAAAAAAAACCTAAAAAATGACATTTTTCTAAAACGCAATGCACCAAAAACACAAAGAAATGTCTTATTTGTAAAACGCAATGGCCAGAAAACACACAGAAATGTCTTATTTCTAAAACACAATAGCCTAAAAACACAAAAGAAAGTGTACTTTCTAAAACGCAATGGACTGAAAACAAATAAAAATGTGTTTTAACTAAAACGCAATGCACAAAAAACACAAAGAAATGTCTTATTTCTAAAACGCAATGGCTAGAAAACACTTAAAATGTTTGTTTTCTAAAACGCAATGGACTGAAAACATATAAAAATGTGTTTTACCTAAAACGTAATGCACCAAAAACACAAAGAAATGTCATATTTATAAAACGCAATGGCCAGAAAACACTTAAAAATGTCTCCTTTCTAAAACGCAATAGCCTAAAAAAACAAAAGAAAGTGTTCTCTCTAAAATGCAATTGACTGAAAACACCTAAAAATGTGTTTTACCTAAAACGCAATGACTAAAAACACTCCAAAAATATGTTTTTTTTTCTAAAACGCAATGGCCAGAAAACATATAAAAATGTCTTAGTTCTAAAACGCAATGGCCTAAAAACACCAAAGAAACAGTTTTTTTCTTTAAAACGCATTGAACCAGGACAATAGTTTTGTCTGTGAATTGTCTGAACCAGGAAGTAGGAGATCAAAAGACTGTCTACGAATGCAGTTTTCCAGAGACAATTTACAGAAAATTAAATTTTATGATGCATTTTTATTCAACCCCAGCCAGGGGCTCTGCCCCTTGGACCCCGCCAGGGGCTGCCGCCCCTGGGACCCTGCTACCTGGGGCGCTGCCCCCGGACCCCCGCCAAGATCGTAAAACGCAATGACTAAATCAAAAACCCGGATAATAAAAATGAAATTAAAGAATTTCTTACATGGATCGAAGTCGGTTTCTTCAACGATTGACGAAATTTGAATGATTGAAACACTTATCAGAGATCGAATCGAACGGATCGAGTGATTATCTTCAAAATCACCGGAAAAAATGAGATTTTGTATGAAATTAAATTGGGTTTTCTTCAAAAAAGCTGAAGAACACGTTGATCGGGTGTTTGAATCATTGATTGGTGACGAAAATCGCACTATAATGTAGTGATTATTGAGATAGAAAGTGAAGAAATGGTTGAAGATAGTGGGTTTTGAAAATGGTGGGTTTTGATGTTACTGTGAAGAAGAAGAAGGAAGAAGAAAAGGATAAGATTGACTAAAATACCATTCCTCTTTATTTTAAATTTTGCCACATGTCCTAATCCTATTGCTTCCTATACTTCCTAGCCAAAATAAACTTTCTATTTGATTCTCACACTTTAATCTATGGGTATTAACGTAAATTTATCTTTCATAAATCTTCCTTTGATTTCAAATCTCCTTATAATTATCTCATTGAGAGAATTCGGTGGGATTCCGTGTTTTTATTTTGTATTGCATGAATTATCAAACTTTTTAAATTATCTCTATTCAAATTTGTGGCTTTGACATCCCATTAATTATCATCAGATACATAGATTCATGCCTTACTAACATTAATTTGAAACAAATTATAATGTGTTTTGTTCTGACTTCATTTCTTTATCCAATTCTGCATCGATTCATTTTAACTTTTGGTTTCAAATGTTTTTTATACAGGGTTAATCAGGTTCTTTTATTAAGGGATCCACAAAAAACTAACAACAAAAGTCACTTAAGAGTAGGCCTGCTATTTTTTTCTCACTTAATATATTTTTCTTTTAGTAAGCAATACGTTTTCTGGAAATTATACACGTGTTTACCATGTATTTACATATATGTAAAATTAGTTTATATTTTTAAACTATTTATCTACGTATATGTAAACCATATGAAATTCGTACATAGAATATATTTACATATATATAAAATAGCAAAGTTTATATATTATTTGTTGATGATGAATTTATATTTTCTTTTTTGTAAATAATATTTTTTTTTTCAAATTACCATATGTATTTCTCAAATATACATATATGCAATGTTGTAGAAGGCGTTAGGCGCTAGTCGGGCGGTGAGGTACCGCCTAGGGATTAATCGGGATTAATAGGGATTAATCGGATTGGACTTTTATATATAATTTTACATTTTTTTTTATAAATATGTAGTTAATTTTATACTTTTTATATATAATTTTACAAGTTTAGGAACCATATGTAAACTAGTGCAAGATAGAGGGGCTAAATATCAAAATACCTAAACTTAATATACCCTAAGTCCGATTAATTCCGACTAAGACCGATTAATTCCGATTAATTCCGACTAATCGGTTTAATGGGCTGCAAAAGACTGGACCGATTAGTCCGATTAATTCCGACTAAGACCGATTTTCACCGATTAATTCCGACTTTGACCGACTTTGACTAAAACCGATTAATTGGACCGACTAGGCTAAAAATAGTCAGTAGACTACCGCCTAACGCCTAGGCGGCGATTAATCGGCCGCCTAGGCCGATTTCTGCAACAGTGCATATATGTAAATTGTAAATGTAAATTACATTATATATGTAAACTATTTATTTACATATATGTAAAATATATATTTACGTATATGTAAAATATAGTTTATGCTTGTACCTAGACTTTAACATTGTTTGTTCTTACCAATTTTGTTTTCTTTTGCAGTTCTAAAATATAGTTTATGCTTGTACGTAGACCTTATTGTGTTCTTTAGCTTCTAAGATTTCAGGAGAATCTTTTATTTGATGCAAAATTAACTAATCACCGTAAATACAGGACATGGGAGAAATTAGATGTATTTTGGATTCAGCTATTTTTCCTATTATACCCTTATCAAATTAAAACTACTTCCTCAATTTTCCATTTAATTACAATTTTACCATGATCTATTTTCAACCATTGATTAATAGATCAATGGTTCAAAATAGTTCTTAAAGTTCTGCATAACATGTGAGTTAACCCAACCCTATATATATATATATATATATATATATATATATATATATATATAGAGGGGCAAGATCAAATAAAAAGTTTATTTTGCCTAAGTAGGATGAAAAGAAATCTTAACCATTCATTTTTTAAATCAATGGTTAAGATGAAAGTTTAGGAGAAATGAGGAGTGCAAGAGTATCTTTGGAAAATCCTATTTATGGACTTTCTCTCTCCACATGCAAGGCACATGCATATTCCACCCCTATTTTTTAAACGTTCATAACTTTTTTATACGACATTATTTTATCATAAAAATTTCACCGTAAAATCGAGCGTCTTTTTTATCTTTAATTTGAGTACCATATTGCTATATAATATATGAAGACTAAAAAACCCAATAAAATATGTTGTATTTCTATGTTGTATAAGATTTTTTTTTTGTGCTTAATTTTTGTACTATATTTTTGTGCTGAAATTTTTTGTCTTAATTTTTTTTTTCTCAATTTTTTGTGCTGGATTTTTTTGTACTACATTTTTTTGTTGAAATTTTCTTGTTATATTTTTTTTGTACTAGATTTTTTTTGTGCTATATTTTTTTACTACATTTTTTGTGCTATATTTTTTTTGTACTACATTTTTTGTGCTATATTTTTTTGTACTAGATTTTTTTTTGTTGTATTTTTAAAAAACAAAAGGGATGCCACATGTCATTTTCATTTCTATTTATAAGGACCAAAATGCCCTCCATTTCTACTTATTAAGAGTGTCACATGTCATCATCACAATCCTTCTTAGGCTACTTAGGCAAAATCCACTTTTTAGTGGATCCTTCCCCTATATATATAAAGAATGTTTCATTTAGTAGTGGAGGGTTTAAATGAGAATAATTTTTCTGTAAGAATTAAAAAAAAGAATTCAACCAAAAAGAATATTTCATTTTAGTTCATTTAATTTATGTATTTAATATTAGTGTAAGGGTATATTGGTAAACTTAGAAAAATCAATAATTGTTAGTCTTCCTTTTTAATAGCTAATTATATTAAAATTGTAACTTATTTTCAAAAAAAAAATATTTTTTCAAAGAAGAAAAAAATTAATTTAAAGTGTAGGATAAATTACGATGTGTGTAGGATGAATTATGAGCTGTGTAAACATTTAGGATAAATTTTAATGTGTGTAGGAAAAATTTTAGTGAGTCTTTATTACTAATTAATTAGTGAAAGATAATAATAAATGAGATGAGAAAAAATATTTAATGTTTTACAATTGTACTCTTTGTATTTTTTTCTTCTCAATTTAATATTTCTTCTCAAATGAATCTCTCCCTATACTAGTAATCTATATATATTTATGATTGAGCCTAATATTTTGGATTTTATTAATGAGTCTTGTTAAATAAAATTGTGTCCCCATTTGGGCTTAACTTTGTCGCATGGTTCATTTGGGCTTGCCATATGTGTAAAAAATGTAAAAAATAAAAATAAAACTAATGGGGTTAGTGTTATGTTAGTGGAAAATACCTTGAAAGTTGGGAGGGTTGAGAAACTTTTCCGTAGTTGAGAGTGTTGTCGGCCAAATAGTGAAAGTTGAGGTTATTATAATCTAATAACCTTTATTAGTCTTAGAGGTGCACAAACCGGTTAATTTTAATAACCGGTTCGGTTAACCAGTTATACCGGTTAATATGACTTTTTGACTTTAACCGGTTAATGCTTTAACCGGTTATTACTTTAACCGGTTATTTTTTTAACTGGTCCGGTTAATTACTTTAACCGGTTCGGTTAATTAACCGGTTATTTTCGGTTATTAACCGGTTTTTTTTGCCTTTTTTTTGAATTTTTCGGTTATTTTTTCGGTTAACCAGTCTATCGGTTAAAAAACTGGTTTAAAAAAAACCGGTTAATAACCGGTTATTATACTAAACACTTATAACCGGTTACTAACCTACGGTTAAAAATAACCACTAACCGGTTATTCCTAAATCGGTTATTAACCGGTTACGGTTTCGGTTAATAACCGGTTACGGTTAATTAACCGGTTATTTTGTGCACCTCTAATTAGTCTTGGTCTATATAGCTAATAATGTTGAACTATACATGATGCTATGCAACCCGAACCTGATTTTGATTGCTTGTTTCTTATCCCGTATCTTGCGTGCCTTTTGTTCTTCTTTCTTAATTATTTGCAAATTTAGGTTAGTATTAGTTCAACTTGAACTAGTCAAATCTTTGTGTTTACCGTTTCGCTATCAAACTAAACGTGTAATACTAACCACATGCTTCATAAATAGGATACCCTGCTTATCCTAGTTATCGAGTTTAATCGGGGTTTTGAGGATACCCTGCTTACACTAGCTACAGTTTAGTCGGGGTTTTGAATGACTTTGATGACTAGCTATATAGTTTAATCAGGTTTTTGAATGACTATGATGACGTCTTCCCTATGTACCTTGGATATTGTGAAATTAGTGGTGTAATCGAATTAATTCGAGCCCAAACTTGTCTCGCTTAACTTAACGATTATGGGTCAGCGGTTTCTTCCTTTAATGATCACTACAAGAAAAAGGATCAATAGCGGCGACACTATTAACGACGACAGCCAATATGTCGCCGCTATTGGCCTTATCCGCACCCGGTGTCCCACGTTAAACCCTAGCCACACGTTTCTTATCATCATCCAACGGCTAGGGTTTGCCCTGGTTAATAGCGGCGACGTGTTTCATCAATAGCGGCGACAGGTTGTCGCCCCTATTGGTCCGACGAATAAAGAGCAAAAAGGCGCCAGTTCTTCCGATTCCCTCCTTCCACTTTCCCAAAACCTTTCATCTCTCTCTCACGGGTTCTTCTCCTAATCGGCATAATCTCTTCATTTTTACCAATTTCGACTTCAAATTGGTTATTATTGTTAGTTTTATGTTGAATTTCTTGTTTATTTTGTTATATATGTTGTTCATTTCTTGATTCTTGATGTATGTTCGGGTGTAAGCTAGAGAATTTCTCCACTGGCACCAGGGGCGTACCCACCCTAAGCCAAGGGTGGGCGGGTGCACCCCATGAAAATATATTTTTTAGTGTTATTTTTCGCCGGAAATCCCGACCGCACCCCTTGGAATTTTTCACCTGCACCCCTTGAAAATTTTCAACCGTCCCACTTAGAAAAAAATAATTATTAACCACTTATTCACTTAATTATTTAATCCAATCAAAGCCCAATCTGCAATCAATTTTTATTAACACAAGTCCAAACCAAACCTAAAGAAATTTGAATTAAATAAAATAACCCAAACTCATCCACCCATTCCATTTCCAAATCCCGCCCCTAAAAAAACTCCCAGCGGCTTGACGCCACTGCTCACGACTTGGTGGCTTTTTTTACCGGAAAAACCAAAATTCCTTTTGGACCAACCCATATTACGTCAGAATTCCAATATAGAATTAGTATGGTTTATTTATTTATTTTGTTTTATGTGATGATTAGGAGAAAATATAGATGTGTAAGGGTTTAATCTTTTTATATTTTTTTTTATTTT
Source organism: Helianthus tuberosus (assembly GCA_030545235.1). Taxonomy (NCBI): domain Eukaryota; kingdom Viridiplantae; phylum Streptophyta; class Magnoliopsida; order Asterales; family Asteraceae; genus Helianthus; species Helianthus tuberosus. The sequence goes on along the minus strand of CM060367.1, from coordinate 2,715,080 downwards.
TTTGTTGTTCTAGACTTGTAGTTAAATGATTTTGTTTTTTTTATTTATAGCTTTGTTTGTTTAAATGATTAGTTACAAGTAATCAAAATTTAATATTAGGGCTTGAATATTTAAAAATATAATTGAAAGTTATGGGCTATGATTGAACATGATTGTTTATTTTGTTTAAGTGCTTAGTGTTTTTTATGAACTTATGGAGCTAATTATATGTCTCAGGAATAATGAGTAAGAATGTAATGAACTTATGGTGTGTTTAGTATCTTTAGATGATATTTTGGATATATTTCAAAAAAAACGTGTAGGGCACAATTTTAAACACGTTTGTAATTTGTAATGATTGACGTTTTTTGATGATTTAGAAATTTTAGTTTGATGTTCTTTTGTCTTACATGATCCGATCCGACCCGCTATGAATCGATATTTTTATAGAGCTAGGGGCCTAAAATCTTTGAAAATATTCCGCACCCCCAGGAAAAAATTCCTGAGTCCGCCACTGACTGGCACCACCTCGTCTCCACGGCCACCACCTCATCTCCACCGTCACCACCTCTTCTCCTCCTTCAAAATAAGGTTACTGTATGTTTATTTTTGTTCAAAGATGTAAATGTTGGTAAATGTATGTTAGGATGTATGTTAGCTTAGTGAAAATGTTTAGGCTGAAAATGTGGGAAGATAGAGACAGAATCACTGATGATAGGCTGAAAATTTTGGTAAATGTATGTTATTTTTGTTCAAAGATGTAAATGTTGGTAAATGTATGTCAAATTAGAATGTATGTTGAAAATGTATGTCGGGAAGATAGGCTGAAAATGCATGTTGGATGTATCTTGCCACTGAAAAGAAGATACGCTGAAAATGTATGTTAGTTATTTTTTCAACTCTATAGTTTGCTATTTTTTCAGGAAACAGTCCTCAAAAGAATAGTATTATCCAAATAATATCAACACAATTTGCTAAAAATTTATTGATCCTACAAGTTACAAATGGATATGTTTAATTATACAATCCTTACAACTGCTATTGGTGATGTAACCCCGGATTGGGCTTGGTGTCTGGGCTGGGCTTAGGATAGTTAGGCCCAATAGGGCCCATTGGGCCTGATAACTTTTATAAATTAATTCGTGACGCATATCATGCAAAAGCAGCTTGTAACTTCACCAGCGACAGGTCGCCGCTATTACCTTTAATGGCGCAGATCAGGGCTACCGCTATTGATCAACTTTCTTGTAGTGGATGTTTTTTGGGTCAAAAACCTGCCCTGCCCAAACCGAACCGAGCCAGCCCAAGTCACCGGCTTCATCTTAGATGATAATAATGCATAGGCTGGATCCACCAATATGTACATAACATATTTTAAACAACATATATACACGATGCTTGTTCTAAATGATTGATTCAAAACAGTATTCAATTTAGAACACTTATAAATAATACTTAGATTAGTTGAGTTCGGCAGATGTTGATGTTGATGAACCCTCATGGCTTTCGTTTAGTGATGAAGACGCTTGACCACTATTTGACCGTCTGTTCTCATGGCTTCCGTTTAGTGAAGAACACAATAATCTGTCGTTTCCCACGTACACTCCTAATAATATTTGGCTTTTTATTCGTTTCAGTTTACTAGGGTTTCTTTGGTTTCATCGGGATGGGGCCGAACTGACCCGAAACCGATAACTGGCAATTCCCAGGACGGGGACCGAACTAGATATTGATTTCTCGATTCCAGGTGGGCAGGAAGATCGCCAACCAATCGTCATTCATGGCTGAAATTTAGTCATGTATATTTACATGATTTCAGAGCTAAAAATGTAATCTAATAAAACATTACGATATTAAAAAAAAAAAAAAAAAACCAAAGATGCAACTATAATTTTGAAAACTAAGCCAGTTTAAGAAAAAGAGAAAAGATGAAGACTTTGAAGTACAGACAAGACTCAAAACAAACAAGACTTTGACCCACTGAGTTATGCTCCCGAATTTGTATGGAAAGAAAGAGAATATGGTCTATAACTGTTGACTTTAACACTTTCTAACTTCTTCACCTGCTACGTTTCTATGTTGAAGTATCTGTCTGTAGGTATTCCATGTTCCTGAGCACACACTTCGCAAATACCCTTGTTTCGAGTGGAGCCGCAGTTGCAGCGGCTGTGACCCTAAGAGCACGTTCTGCGCCCGAGGCTTGTAACAGGTTCACATGGTGGGGTGCATGCCGCCCACCCGGAGCAGTAAACTGTAAAATTTATAATCAAAATTAGTTAAAAACTGTTGGGTTTAATCTTGATGTTTCGGGTTATTTCGGGTCGACGGGTACGGGTCGGATCTGAACTGGGTCCGATGTAAATGGTTTGAAAGGTTGTTGGAAATTTAGTCATGATCTCCGATTGACCTGGTAGTGGATGTGAACGTTGCAAGTTGTTGCTGAATTTATGCAGACGTGGACTTAGTATTTTTGCATGTGATTGTTATTATTTTATTATAAATAGTAGTCCTATTTTATTTGTGATGTACCCCTTTATTATAGAATACAGAAGCATTTTCTTTCTGCAACTCAAGTCTCATATACATACGTGAGTTTTATTGCGTTATAGAGGGGCCTGAAACCAACAAAAACTAGTTTTGCTATAAATAGATGGGGAAATGGCGAGTTTGACCTGAAGAAGAGCAAATGCGGCACATAATTTGAGCTGCCGGTACTGATGACGCAACATGGATACAAACCTTCCGATTTCGGCTTGGCTGGGAATAATAACAAAACACGAGTAAAAAGACGGGCAATAGCCATAAAACAATTACATTTAAATTGTAAAATCTTATGTCAGTTTCTCTTTTTAAGTTATAACTATAGCATAAAATAAACAGCCAATATTATGTATGACATAAAACATATTGTAAGAAATGAAATATATTATAAATGGGTTAAACGGGTCAACCCGCCAACCCAATCGGGTTGACCTGTACACGACCCGTTTAGACTAAACCCAAACCTCGAATTTCGTGTTAGGTTCATGTCGTGTTTTGGGTCGTGTCAGAAATTCACACCCCTACAAACAAATTAATTTGAGTAATCATACCTGCATCGCAATTGACCTACTTCTGGAATACGGGCAAATTCGGTTACTTGTGCCACCACTGCTGGAGTTGCTGATAATGCGGTAGAACAAGACATGAGTGGGTGAGCAAAACTCAACACAGATATTTGAATTTGCGTCATGGCTGTACATAAGATAATAAAACAATACAGAAATGTTAACCACAAACGTCATCAAGAAACATATAACTTAATTTTAACATAATTCCTTACAGATTTACCTGCCATCATATATGTATGCCAGAGCTAAATATTTGAGACCGATGTTTTTAGTAACTGAATAGTCAGTTGTGATAAAAAAATGTGCTAATATATATCATAGTATTTTTACATATGCATGACGAAGTGACTAATGAAGTGTTTTTCAACACTGGATAAGTGATATCATATAATTAGTTGTAATCACATGTGCTGCATAATATAGTGTTTGGTTATGCTTTTGTCATTTGAAGTTATAGTAATTAGATAATTCGTTGTTTATTGTTTAAGAAATTTTTGATTATTTAAGAGGTTACCAGATAAGATCACTAAAAAGGGTGTACATATATATTGTTAAAATTGTTTTATATAAAAGTGTCGAATACCCAAATCCCTGGATTACGTTCAATGGGGTCTTCGCTGACGTCAAGATATCCCGGCCTTCGTTGCTACAAAAAAGTAAACCGTTAGCCTCGTCACGGAGGGCACCGGGAGGGGGATCCGTGACCAAGCTCCGGCGTGAGAATAAGTAAACTTGCCGGAGAGTTGGAGGAGCTTATTCCGATGAGTGTAATCACCGGAATGTTTCCTCTAAGGTGTGAATCCAATAAATGTGTGTGTGTTTAAAGTATAAGAATATTGGTCGGAATAAATGAGAGAGCTTTAAATGTGATACCTTCCAAGAGCCTGCCTTATGATCACTCCTTTCTTTCCTTATATAATCTCTAGCCCTTATCTTCCATGTGAGATATTTCAACGAGGTGATCCGACGGGTTCTAAGGGTCTTTGGGGGGGCTCAGACACGTGTCTGGCCCCCAACGGTAAGATGGCAGCCTCATTAAATGCTTCCGGCTAGGAAGTACAATTTCCAGCCAAAGATCCCTTTCTAATCGGACATTAAATGTAGTCTACATCCTCTGATCCTAGTTTCCCGCTCGTTTTGTAAAAGGAGAGCCTTAGTGGGCAAGGTAAGCCATTGTTGGGCTTGTGTCCTGTTGGGCCCACGTGATAGCAGCCCAAGATGGGTAAATGGGGCAATCCATAGGCCCGTCGTCAAAATGAAACTTTAGTTTTTCATTTAACTGTAATGATATTATTTATAGATTGTTTAACAATATATTTTTAAAACAATGTGCCGTCTTTAACTCTAACGATCATCTTTTTCCTTTTGGTATAACACAAAAATAACAAAGGGGGTGAAAGTATTTAAATGGATAAAATGAGAGCTAAATAAGTAACTTTAAAAAATTACAAACTTAGAACATCAATTGCATTTATAGAAACTAAAAGTGAATTTCATAAAAATAACAGAATATCATGAAATAAACACATAAAACATCAAAAGCATTTATAGTAAAAACAGAAACAGCCACTCACTTCTGATGGAGATTGTGCGAGCGCTATCAGCGCTGTTATGCCACCCTCTCGTCCAATTGCGATGCTAGTAGAATTGAAACAGAATTCAGATCATATATGATTTTTAACAGATTTTCCATAACTTCAAGATCATACACAATTCTAAAGATCATATAGAAAGTTACATGTTTATTAATCATTTTTTTTATACTAGTATGAGACAAAATAAGAAAGTAATGATGCATGCATGTACCTATTGGCTTCTGAAACCGAAAGTGCCCATAGAGCACCAGCTGCTCTCTCCTGAAGACGGGGAGAGGAGTATACACACGATTGTGCAAGAGCCACCTGAAATGAGACGATAAAATAACAATAATAATAACAACAACAATAATAATAACCGCTAAATGCAAAAGATATTAACTATCAGACTACGTCCGAGAATATTAAAAAGAAATTATTTTGTTTTGCTAGTTTAACATTTATTATTTGTGGATCCAAGTCATGTTGTAACGTAATAATAAGCTAACTCCTAGATGGCATATTCATCGAAAAGACTAAATGAATGAAGTGTAGGATTTTGCATATGATGTTCATATGACACAACTGCAGTGTATGGAGGTACCAGAATTTTAAGTCAAAAGATAAAAAAAAAGTCATACCAAGGCTTCAACACCGCCAGCTAATGCAATCCGTTCTCGGTTTCTGGCATCATCTGATAAATGCCACAATGCAGTAGCTGCTTCTTGCCTGGTACAAAACAGATTAAACAAGTTTATGCAACAAGACACAATAAATAAACATCTGTTTTATTAACGATATGATAGAAAAATGACCTGACAGCGTCATGTTGAGAACGAATAAGTAGAATGAGTACATCAACAACTCCATCTTCTTGTCCGACCATAACATTGTTAGTGTTGCTATCACCATGACCAGTTAAATTAGCCAACGCGCGAGTCGCCTATACCATAATAACCGCAATATTTGATACGATATTTATTGACATTTCTTTGACTTTACCCACTAATATCCCTCAAATCGTTGAAGTAATATATTATATAATAATATATAATATCATTACCTGCTCTTGCACACCTCTATGCTTGCATGTACAAGCGAGAGTTACTACAGCACCAATACCACCAACTGCTGCAACTTCCATGCTATACTTCTCATCGGCCGCCAAATTGGCAAGCGCACCTGCCGCTCGTTCCTTAAGATCAATCATTTAATAATAATTACTTTCCATTGTACTCTTGTGTTTCCTCACTTTTAAGTTTTAACACGTGACACGAAATCAAGACACGTACTAGAACTCTATGACCACCTCTAGGCCATTTAATGATCAAGTTGACTAAAGATTTTATGGCACCAGCGTCAAAAATAGCTCCCTTTATCAAGATTATCCGTATTAGTAAACGAAACAGAAAGTCAAAAGTTTGAAATTTGACCAACAAATAATAAAACAAACAACTAGGGCTGTAAACGAACCGAACGTTCAGCGAACATTTCGTGAACTGTTCGGCGGGAAGTTCGTTTATGTCCGTTCGATTAGCTTAACGAACGAACATGAACAAAAAATTTCGTTCGGTTAGCTTAGCGAACGAACACGAACACATGTCTCGTTCGTTCAACTACGTTCGTGAACGTTCGGTAATATGTTCGTTTACTTTCGTTCGTGTCCGTTTGATTATATCAAAAAATAATAAATAATAAACATTTTATCTAAAAATATTGAAAACTTGAAACCCTATTTTTTTCTAAGTTAGCTAAAATTTGGACATTCTAAGACATTTTTGGGGATAATTATGTATAAATTAGTAAACTTGATTCATCGTTTAGTGGTCTAGTAGACTTCTTGTGTTTTGATTTATCATTTGATGATTGTATTTAACTACTTATATCAAATGTTTAAGGATAACAATGTTTTTATTTTTTTATTCTCAAGTTAAATATTCGTTTACGTTTGTTTTTATTTACTTGTGTTCGTTTGTGTTCGAGACCAGTGTTCACGAACTGTTCGTGAACAACTGAATTTCCTTAACAAACGAACACGGACATAAACTTATGTTCGGTATGCGTTCGTGAATAGTTCACGAACATGTTAATTTTCTTAACGAACGAACACGAACATGGCCTTGTTCGTGTTCGTTCGGTTCGTTTACAGCCCTACAAACAACCATATGCTTGTCCCCAGTAGAAAGATTCCAAAGCCCTCCAGCGGCTTCTTCAGACACGAATCGGTTCGTAGATTTTGCTAAGCTTGTAAGAACGGTTATGCCACCCTCTCCATCCACAGATCTTGCAAAAGCTGGATTCGCTGAAAGATTTGCAATCTCCTACAAGAAACAATTACTTTATTAAATTACCATAAATACTTAATAAATCAAGAAAGCACAAAAGATCCAACCTTTGTTGCTTCTAGTTGAAGCCCTTCGTTCAAAGATCTTGCAAGACGTAAAAGAAGCTGAACGCCGCCACCTTTCCTGACAGCCTTAACGCGTCCTGCATCAACCTTTATACTTACGTCATTGACTACAGCGAAAGTAGCAAGCCCAGCGGTTGCCCATTCTTGGACATCATCTTGAGAACTCTGCAATAAATTGAGCAAAAGATCTGCTCCTTGATCGAGCCAAAACTGATCGAGCCTGGTTAGGTCATCCTCAGCTATACGTAAAAGCGCATGTGAAAGAATCCACTCAACCCTGTTAGTGCATTTATCTGTCTATCGCCTCCGTCAATCTAGTCCGTAGCAGAATCCAAGGAAAACGAGAGTTACATTGTTATATTTTAGGTTTAGTTAGTAAAAAAGGCAAGGTGGCATAACTGTAATTAATGGGAAACTTCATTAAATGCCTTGGCCTATAAATAGATCTCTAGGGCTTCTAGTTTAGAACTTTTGCCATTTTCACATCTTGGAGAGCTAGAGGCTAGAGAGAGAAAGCTAGAGAGTGAAAGTTTATTGTTTGTGATTCAGGTGCTGTACGTTATCAGATTTGTTAATAGAATCACGATTAGATTACGTCATGTGTGTTTAGGTCACGTTCGTGTACGGATTCCGCACGTTTCACGTTCGTTTCGCAATCGTTTCGGAGTCAAAACCGGTCCTAACAAGTGGTATCAGAGCTAGGAGCTCGATTGCTTTGATCAAACAACAAGATTCGTACCAGATTTCAACGTTTTCAGATCTGAATCGCAACTTTTCTTCTTCATCTACTATTTCTTTCACGTTTTTTATGGATTTTCGACAAATTGAACGGGATTTAACGGTCCGAATTGGATGATTTTCTAGTATATCGTGCGAAAATAGTTGATTTACAATCCTACCAAGTTTCAGACTCAAATTCCTTGTCGTTTAGGAGAAATCTGAATTTTTGTGTCTGAGTTCGTAAATTTCAGCACTATTTCGCTTGAACATGATTATTTGGATTTGATTTCGCTTGAAAACATTGACTGTTTGAAGCGAAATAGTTAATTTCGCTTGAAAATCCTTATTTCAGCAAGATTTCGCTTGAACAGAATAGTCATTGATTTCGCTTCAAGTCAGAATAGTTGATTTCGCTTCAAGTCAGAATAGTTGATTTCGCTTCAGGACATCAGTCATTGATTTCGCTTCAAGTCAGAATAGTTGATTTCGCTTCAGGACATCAGTCATTGATTTCGCTTCAAACAGTTTAACACTTGATTTCGCTTGAAAGTTGTTAACTGATTGATTTCGCTTGAAGTTGCTGGTCAAGAGATTTCGCTTGAAGTCTGATTTCGATTCAACTTGGGATTTCGCTTGAGTTCGCTATTTCGCTTGAAAAGTGAAATTTCGTGTCGAGAACATTTCACGGATACCGAGTGTCAGTTTTTTCGGTTTATTTGATATTTGATTATACTGATTGTATTTGTTTGATTGTTTGTCAGGTCAAAGCATCGGATACTCGCCCAAGTGGATCTCCACCCGTTTCATTGTCACGCGATTATTGTCACTGTTGACTTGTGTTGACTCACTCGATCGGATACTCGTGTGAATATCAGGTTTACATCATGGCTGAGGAATTCTTCAACACGTTTTACAACGCGTTCGCAACCGAATCGTCTGAGGCTTCAAATATTACACCAAAAACCATTTCTAAAGTGCTAAATGAAAATATCAAGAATGATAACTTTTACGGAACTCATTCAAAGCCACCAGCTCTTGATAGCATTGAGGATTATACCTGGTGGAAAGAACGCTTTATCAACTGGGCAAAGGCGTATGCTCATGAAAGTTGGTTTTGCTTGGAGTATGGGTATGAAAAACCAAAAGACGATAAAGGCGAAGATCTTGTTTTCAAGAAGTTTACTAGAGAAGATAAAGCTGAACTTGGAGCTGAACAGAGAATGATAGCATTGATCCAGTCCGCAATCAGAAACGATATTTTTGCTTTACTAACTCATGACGGGTCATCTAAGTCTGTCTGGGAAGCTTTACGTGTTAAAGCTGAAGGGGGTAAACAGATTAAAAAGAACAAAATCGCTTTATTAAAGAAAGAATTTGATCTGTTTGATAACATAAAAGGAGAGTCGGTGAGGCAAATGATTGAGAGATTCTGTCATCTAAAAATTGAATTGGAAAGATTAGAGATAAACAAAACAAGAGAGGAATTGATAGACAAAGTGATTGAAGCGTTACCACGAGCTGATCAGTGGCAAACGTTTGTTTTTATTTTGAAAAATGATGCTGTGTATGATAATATTACTCTTGATACTTTGTTTGAAAAGATTGAAAGTCATGATCTGGAGCTACAAAAGCAAAACAAGATGACTGATTCTTCACATCAACAGAACGTTGGCTTGTACTACAAAAGCAGTGTGCTTTCTGACAAAGGCGTTGGTTCACCAAAAACAGCATTCAGTGGTGAAAAGATGAAAGAACCACAAACAACATCAACAAGTCATCATTCTGGATATCATTCATCTTCATCTTCAAAGACAAATTCTGATGATTCTGAAGAAATTCTGTGTAACATTGCTCTTAAGCTGAAAAATTCTCCTGCAATGAGCATCAATGCAGCGAAGCAGCAAATGAGTTTTCTTGCATCTGTTTTGGAGTCATATGAAGGTCTAGTAGCTGGTAAAATTGGAAACTCCGAATTGACCAAAGAAGACTACGACCAGATTGATCCGGAAGAGATGGAGCTCATTGACATTCGTTGGTGTTTAGCTAGTTGTATTAGAAGAGCTCAGAGGTATATGGAGATTACTGGAAAACAATCGCTTGGAGGTGCTTCAACAAAGCTTGGATTCGACAAATCCAAAGTGACCTGCTTCAAATGCAAGCAAAAGGGTCATTTCAAAAGAGAATGCAGAAACTCTGAAGTTGGTGAAGGAAGTGAACGTCCTTTCAACGATGATTATTATCGAAAGGCAATCTATCATCGAAGCAGAGAAGAACCTAGGTTGATTGAAGATAAACCCAAATCAAGAGCTTGTTTTGTAATTCACGACGATGAAGGATTTGACTGGAGTACAGTTTGTCCAGAAGAAGATCGTTTAGAGAATGTTCGTAAAACAGCTCATGGGAGAGCTATGACAGAAGAAAGAAAGTTTGTTTTTGTTGCAGAGATTCAAGATGAAAACAAAGACAAAGACACTTCTGAAGTTCATGAAGAGAAAGTTGAGATCAAAGAGAAAACTCGAGAAGAGATCTTAAGTGAAAAGACTTACAGAGAAAGAAACGTCGTTTTAAATAGAATGGATGATATGCAGGAGGAGTATGAGATGGCTGTTGGTAGCAAACGATGGGATAAAAAGAGAGAATGCTACTATAACAGAGAAGGAGAACCGGTTGTTCCCAAGAAAGACATAATCTTCGATGATGTTCTTCTTGCAGTCCCGTTAAGAGCTGAATACTATAGAAGAGTATTGAAAGATGACAAATATGCTAAGTAATATGAAAAGGATATCAGATATGCCATGTTATCGTGTCTGAGAAAAAGGGATGAAGAGAGAATGAAGAAGAATGTTGAAGAAATGGTGAACAATCTGAAGAAAGCTGCTGAAGAGGTTAAAACAGAAACTATTGAAGTTGAAGCTGTGAACGAAATCAAAAGTGAAGAAGTTGTTGTGAATGAAGAGGTTGAGAAAGCTGTTACTGAAGTACAGCAGATTGAAGAAGAGGTGAAGAAAGAAGAAATAGAAGAAAAGAATGAGAATTTGAAAATTGGTGATGCTGGTAATGAAGTTAGTGTTGAAAAGAAGCAAGATGTTGCTGAGCAGACAGAGATTGCTGAAAACACCGAAGTGCCAATCACTGAGGTAAATTCTGATTCTGAAAACTTGAAACTGATTGATCAGTGCAAGAAATGCATGGAACCGTGCAGAACTTGTACTGAAAAAGATGAGCAATTTAGAACAAGAGATCTTGAGTTCACAAAAATTGAAAAGATTTTCAAAGAAAAATGCAAAGAAATGCTGGAAAAAGAAAAAGTTTTTAAAGAAAATGATGAAAAACTTTCAGAAAAATGTAACAAATTAGAGAAAGAAAATGAAGTTTTGAAAGAAAATGTTTTGAAAATGACAAATGAATGTGAACAAAAGGAAATTGCTTGTCAAGAAATGAAGAAAGATTATGACTCAATGAAATTAGCATATGATATTATGAAAGAGTCATACGATAAAGTGAAAGATGAAATAAAATATGCTCAATCTAGAATGAATTATATGTCTGAAACAACTAAAGAGCTTAAACGAATGTATTCTATAAAACAAGATGTTGTTAATTCCTATATTGAGGATGTTGCTAAGTTAAAGCGACAGATTGCTGATTTAGAACAAGATAACAACAAGTTAAAGAGTTACCACGTGTCGTCATATGTGCTTGAACGAATTTTCAATATAAAACCGGGTGATGGTGAGTCTGAGCAAAACAAGAAAGGTATTGGTTCAGAGTTTCATCAAGTTCCACCACCGGGAAAATTTGCATTTTATGATGAGGAAAAGGTCGAAAAAGCTTTCAACATGGTTGATCAATTGCCAGACAACATTGACATAACCTATTCCAAATCTGATGACTCTCATGATTCAGAGGTAGTAGGTAAAGTCGTTGAAAGTGTGTTGAAAGAAGAGTCGGTTGATACAGGTAAATCTGAATCACAGGATGAAGATGAAGGAAATATTCATGATGGTTACCTGAAAAACACAAAATCCGAGAAAAATTTGAATGATGATTCAAAAGGATTGGTTTATACCATGATTGGATCGGACAAATTATTCTTAGATGTTGTATTCCCGATTCAGAATGTGATTTCAGAAAAGGTTGACAAAGTTTTCAAAATGGTTGAGATTGAGAAGTCTGAGATTTCAAAGTTTGTCGGTAAGAGTCATAGAGGTTCGTATAACAAACCTGGTTTTAAAAAGAAGAACATGAAGGCTGGGTTGGGTTATAAGAAGAAACAACATCGAAACAAAAATGAAATGCCGAATTTTCAAGCTAAAATGAGTTTTGTTCAAGGAGGCAGTTTAGAAAAAGAAAAAGAATTCAAAATGAAACAGTCTAATGATGAATTCTTTGCTCTAAAGAAAAAGCAACAACCACAAGTCAAAGATGTGTCCATGAGAACATGTTTCAAATGTGATCAAAAAGGACATCTTGCACGCAAGTGTCCTAATCTAAAACCTGTGGATGTTGACAAAAAGAAGTTTGATGCTGAGAAACAAAAATCTGAGAATGTGAGACAAAGGTCAACCAGATTTGACTCCAAACAAACTTGGATGCACAACACAAACAAGTTTGCTTCGAATCAAAACTGGAAATCAGACCCAAATAGGTTCGATTCTAGACAGATCTGGAATTCTCACACACCCAGATTTAGAACAACACAAAGTTGGAAAACCACAGTTGATATGACAAAACCTCAAGAATTTTGGAAACCAAAAGTTGTTGTTCAAAATCAAAATGTTCAAAAAGATTCACATTTTTACAAACGAGGAACACCAAAAGGTCAAACATGGAGTGTTAAGAAACATGTTGAGTTGGTAAAAGATGAGAAAATTGAAGTTAAAATTGAGAAAGTTTTTGTGAAAAATGACAAAGAATTTCCAGCATTGAATGAAGATTATTGTGTTGAAATGCCTAAGGTTCAACAGACCTGGGCTAAATTGTTCAAGTAATTGAGTAGTTTGTTTGTGCAGGTGCTCAACAAATTCGAAGATTGTAAGAATGGAGGTTGGAGCAGCCTGGCACTACGAGGAGAGGAGGCTGCTGGATCCTGTGTTGGTTGAAACAGGAAGTTTATATGTTTTCTGTACATAAATAAACAATATTTTCAAAACCCTAAAAATTTGAAAAATAAAAAAAAAACAAAAATATGTTTTTAGTTTGTTAAACTTTGAAAAACCAAAAATATGTTGTTTTTAATTTTGTTTGAATGTATGTTGATTGAATATGCCGAAACCCTCACGGCTGAACAAACATGATTACTTTCATCAGATTGAAAAACGGTTTTCAAACTGTTAAGATCAATGGGTTGTAAATCATGGGGGTATGTTATATTTTCTGCAAAACAGAGCATGAGATGCAGAAAATGGATGGCGAGACAAAGCTATCAATGTTGGTTGTCAAATTTTCTTTATATGATTTTGCATTTTAGGGGGAGTAATATTGTTAGAAAATACAAAAACATTTGAAAATTTGAAAAAGTCAAAAACATGATAAAATTCAAAAAATTGAGTTTTTTTGCGTAAAAAGAGGAAATGATAGTACATCAGTAGACAGTTACAGTACGCTAAAGAAATGGAAAGTTTAAATGTGTTAAACGATCTCACTGTGGATGTGTCGGTAGGTTTTTATACATTTAGTAAACTTTTTCGGGATATAAATCTAAATTCAAACTTACTTATTTCGTGGGGAACACTACTTGGATATATAGGTAACCCCTGAAATTTCGTTTGAAAGGTCTCTTAATCTGATATACTAGGTCTTTATACTCTATGATATCTGGGGTATTATTCCGGGACTTCTGCTGAACGGTAGTTCTGACCTAGTCCTTGGCTAATACTTTCTGCAAATGCTTGAAACATAGCATTAAACCCTCAGCATGCCGATGAAACAATAAATTTGATAGTCGCTGCTGTTGTAAGCAAAAAGATCCTCTAAAGGGGACATACCGAAAAGTCGAAGCTGATATCTCTCTGTGTATACGGAAGTATCGACCTGAGATCCCTCGGCCCTCGCATACCTAATTTATATACAGATATCATTGTAGTATACTCACCTGTAAGACTGATTATTGGGATTCTGGATACGGGAGTATATTCAAGAGGTGGGACACATGAATAGGTTTAAGTTCCTAAAATACCTAATTCGTATCCTGAATCAGTTGAACTTTGTGTGAAAATTTAAGTGGACAAGTATATCGACAATCTAAGTGAATTGTTTAATGTATAATGTGATTTTAAGCTCAACGGTACTTGTGACTTGTTGAAAACTGATATGATCCTCTGACGCATACTCAAACAAAAATATTGTCTGTAAATATGTTTGTACATATTTCTTTATTGCTTTATATTTTCAGAAAAATACAAAAAGATTTTGATTTCTATTTTATTTTCGACGACCGATATCTGAGATGTTGAGTTTCAAAATCTAAGTAAGCTGATTGTGTTTCTGAAAATAAAACAAGTTCATTAATTTGAAACTTGACATTTTAAAATCAAAAATTTCAAAAACAGTTTGTGATATCTCCAAGGTCATTAACTTGAACTTAGATAATTAACTGTGAGGGAGTTGGATTCTTTAACACTGCCAAATCTATAAAGTTTGTTGATAGGAGGAGTGGATTAGAGAATTTGATTGGAATTGCCAGGTTACAATTCCTAGATAGTTTAAAATGTTGTTACTTATGAATGTATGAGTGATTGCAGGAAAAAGTCCAGATTATGATCCCGGAAGCTGAGTCTAAGGGGGAGTCTGAAGACGAGCTCAAAGCAAGGGGGAGCTTGTATACGGAAAGCAAGGTGTCGATCCCAAAGCACGGAAGCTTGACGAAAGGGGGAGCCTGATGAAGAAAAGAGGAAAAGCTGAAACTGAAGACAGATCCATCGGGATTCTGTTCGAGAAGATTCAAAGAGAGAAAGAGAAAGAAAAGTCGCTACGAGCTTGACTACAGATTGACTACAGCAATATCCAAGGGGGAGTCTGTTAGTGCATTTATCTGTCTATCGCCTCCGTCAATCTAGTCCGTAGCAGAATCCAAGGAAAACGAGAGTTACATTGTTATATTTTAGGTTTAGTTAGTAAAAAAGGCAAGGTGGCATAACTGTAATTAATGGGAAACTTCATTAAATGCCTTGGCCTATAAATAGATCTCTAGGGCTTCTAGTTTAGAACTTTTGCCATTTTCACATCTTGGAGAGCTAGAGGCTAGAGAGAGAAAGCTAGAGAGAGAAAGTTTATTGTTTGTGATTCAGGTGCTGTACGTTATCAGATTTGTTAATAGAATCACGATTAGATTACGTCATGTGTGTTTAGGTCACGTTCGTGTACAGATTCCGCACGTTTCACGTTCGTTTCGCAATCGTTTCGGAGTCAAAACCGGTCCTAACAAACCCATTTCATAAGCTCATCCAAATTCGCGTCGTTCTTATTCGACCCATTTCTCCAATCAGAGAAAACGGCCTGCTCGTTCTTTGTGTCGGGAAAAATAGACGATAGTACTTTAAAAGTGTCGTTAGAGAACCCAAGCGTCATTTTATCATGAGAATTATAAACAGTGGGGTCTTCCTCTAACGCCGGGCAATTAAAAGCGCAGACAAGTTTCAAACTATCTATCGACACAACTAACCTCGTAAAGTTCTCGGGATCCACATCAGTTCTAGAAACGTCTAAACCTTCTAAATACAGAAAGTGGGTCCAGTTTTTAACAGCCGAATCCCAGTCTATGTCTGTGGTCCCCGCAACAGATAGAAACCGAAGTTGCACGACATTGGCTAATGACATCGTACTGATATTTGGACAATCGATAAACCCGATATCATGAAGATTGGGGCAACGATCAGCTAAAGCCCTTATGGCCTCATAACTGACATCTGAGATTCTGGAAAGCCTAAGCTTTTTTAGGTTAGGGCAGTAAATTGCTATTGAATATATCCTGTCGCTTGTTATCATGTCACAGCTATCGGGCCCAAGTTGGATACTTTCAAGAAGTTGGTGACATTCTACAATTGCTGTAAGCGTTGAATCACTTAGTACCTACAGTAATCACCACTTAACTCTTTCAAATTTTCAGCTCCAATGCTGATTAGCGAATCAGTATTAGCAGACCCACGAAACCGAAGCTTTTGGAGATTTGAGCATCGAGAAGCTAGACCCTCCATTAATTCCGTCTCACATCTATGAGCGCGAAGATCTAACGATTGCCATAAACACGATGAAGATCCAACAGATCTCCAGCTTTTGCAAGCTGATGACATATTAGCTCGATCAAGATAACTCAAACGAGTAAAAACATCAATCACATCATCATCAGGCAATCGAGTCCAATCAACAATGCCATCATTATCTAGTTTCAAACACTCTAGATTCTCCATTTCCGGTTGATCAGATAAATCCGACTCTCAGGTTTCTTTCTCACACTTTTGTCTAACACTACGAGTCATCTTATAAACACACACTCTAAACTTGAACAAAGATCACATAAAACACCCAAAACTAAACCTCAAAATCTTAACACCAATTCACAACACACAAGGGTACCCAATTATGACCATTGATCAATCTTTAACTTAAGGAACCCTACAACTAACACATGTACACAACAACAAAAGCTCAAAACTTTAAGATTTCACACCATACGAAACATCAAAAGCACCCCACATGAAATTGCAATAACATGAAACATAAATTTGGTGAATTTCGCAAAAGCTCAAAACTTTAAGTTGATTTCACACCATCTGAAGCATCAAAAGCACCCCACATGAAATTACAATAACATGAAACAAAAAGTTGGTGAATTTCACAAAAGCTCAAAACTTTAAACTGATATGAAGCATCAAAAGCACCCCACATGAAATTGTAACAACATGAAACATAAAGGTGGTGAATTTCCCAAACCTGATCAAGAAATCGAATCTTTTTGCATCAAAAACTTTGATCTGCAACGCTGATCAATAAATGAAATGCATTTTGATCAATTTCAAGATTTCAAGAAGCTGAAAATGGTGTGTTTTTTTAGAGAGAGAAAGAGAGCGGTGCATAGGATGTAGAGAGAGAAAGAAAGGTGACAAATGTGAGTAAGGGTCGGAGAGGTTTCAAGTATTTATAGTATCAAATGAGACACAAAAGCCCAAATCCATAAGGGGCTTTTTGTAGTTTCATGTGAATGATTGTATTATGTACTTTTCAAGTATTCACTTGTTTTCCACCTTGTCCTTGTTCAATGTGAATGATTGTATTATGTACTTTTTTAGTTTTTGTTTATTGAAATGTACTTCTTTAAGTTTTGTTTAGAGTAAGTAATTTCTTGTTATTGAGTATAAGGTTTTTGAAGATTTTGTTTTTGAAATTAATATTTATAGTGACGAGTTAAAATCAAAGTCGTATTTTGTTACAAGTATCGTAGAACTTTTGTTATAATAGTTCCGTCCACATTCAAGAATATGAACGTTTGAAAACGGATAGTTATGTAAGATAAGTAGATGGATTTAAAGTTACATTTGATGATTTGAAGAATGAAGACGTAACTGATAACTTAATCAAATTCAACTACATAAATCTCTACGTCAACGCCCAACTTTGTCTCCCTGTATAGATGGAACGGAAGAAACCCATATTATTTCTGAAATATCTGAAGTTGGCGCGTTTTAATATAGTAACACTTAGATACACGTCTATCTAATGAGTGGGGAACAATTACTCCTAATTTTGGTTGTAGGCTTCTTTAAGGTGTTTTTTCTTTGCATGTTTAACTCTCTTATTCCAAAAGTTGATGAATATTGTTGGTGGTCGGTAAAGGGGAGAACACACTTAAAATGCCTTATCAAAATTACGAAACGTTTACAATTATACAACTAATGGAAGTTGATATAATGTATGTCATAGATACTACGTAACCCATTTTATGGAAATGAACCGCGTTAGCAGTTATTAAAAATTTAAATTATACTTTAAATGACACATCAAACGGCTATTATATAAGCCATTCATATCATATAAATTCAAAATCAATAGTTTCTTAGTTTTTCTTTATACATTGATCGTTATAAAAAGTTTCTCAAAAAATTTCTTTCGTGCCTTGTTAAAGTTATACGCGATTTAATTTTCAATAGATACGAAATTACTTTTTAACACTAGTACAAAAGTTGTTTTTAGAAGCGGTGAAAACTATTTTTAGAAGCGTTTCGGAAACGCTTCAAAAGATAGCGCCTCAAAAAATAGGGATATCTTTAGAAGCGGTGATATAAATTATTAATTTAAAAATAAAATAAGGGGAATTAAATCTTTTGAAGCGGTCCAAATTTCCAATATTAAACCCTGCATTTATTCTGTATTTAATTATATTTCCAGCAAAATTCCAACATTCAACCCCCATTTATTCTGCTTTTATTTATATTTCCAGCAAAAGCTTATAACCTGAATTTAATAATCCAAAATTCCATATCAATCTATGAATACACCAATCCAGAAACCAATTCATGAATTTAAATATTCAAAGAAAACTTCAAATTTGATAACATTGATTTAACAAATCCAACAAAACACAAGGATATAAATCTCTAAGACAATAAAGAGTACCAACACTGATTTAACAAATCCTGACAAAACAAAAGTTTCTAGCATGATATAAACCCATAAGAAAATAAAGAGTACTAACAACAAATCTATTTAAATGCATGGCTCCAATTTGGAAACATTCTCACTAAAAGCCAAGGCATTATGATCCTTAGTAACTGGTCGATATCCTTTTGTGTAGCAACTCGTGTTTTTCGCCAAATCTAAAAAGAAATGAATAAATAAAAGTTAGATTTAAATAAAACAGCTACACATACATACAATCACATAAGTACACACATAACCATATGCATACAACCATATATACATATCCATACACATGTACATACAAGCACGTAGACATACACACACACACATACAATTGTGTATACATATACATACACACTAATAGACAAGGTATATATAAATTACTTACGTTTGTGGGAAAATTTTCTTGGTAAGTATAGACAAACTCCATCATATATCCCAACACCATGAATCCGCACTCCCATCCGCCTTTTTGTTGTTTACACTACAATAAATTAACAATTGATTATGTAAGAACTTACAAAAATCAATTAACTAGAACATGCCATATGTCATGCAATTATCCCAATTGGTAACTCTCATGGAGAGACTATAAAAAACTATAAACACGAGCTGGAGCATGCATACAATTGGTTTATCAGATGCAATTGGAGAAAGTGTGAATGTACAGAAACCGTTACACCCGCTTAAAACCCGACCCATATGTATATTTAAAGGGTCAGTTTCAGTTCGTCGCTTTATTCATAATTCAGTCCAGGTTCAGGTTGGTTCCAGTATGTTCTAACGCGATGCTCGGCCCTAGTAATTGTACACTCTGCTAAGGGAGTTGTCTTTTTTAATGAAATGATTGCGTTGAATGTTCAGAAAACAAGTAAATAAGACAGAGAAATGTATACCTCGACCATACTCCATGTGAAATTGGTTCCCTTAAAAACATCTTCAATTACTTTCGAAAGAAGATAACTGTTTTTGTCCTTGTTGCCCTTTAACGAATCCAAGATGAATACTTCTTTCCTTGCAGGGGAAATGATAAACAAGGACCAATGATCACTGGAAAAAGAAAGTTACAAAACAGTTAAGTAAAATATAATTAATAAAATAAAGGAAAGCTAATTACAATAGACTAAGATGCAAAAAGTAAATATATATATATATTATTACTTGGCTAAATACGGTGCAAGAAAGTATCGTTTGTCCATGTGAAGCTCGTATACACCAAGAATGTGACCTTTAACTTCTTCGGGATTACGTTGGCACATCTCACCGCTGATCGAGTTTGGACCAAAGAAAGCGCATGGGTTGTATCTTTCACCATCATTTGACACCGTATAAAAGAGCCTTGTATAAAAAAATGATCAGTTAATAAATTAAGTTATCTACAAATGTTATTTACTAAATAGATAATTCAAAACAACTTACGCTGCAAACCAATGTATGATCGTGATATCAACCCAGCCGTTAGCGAATACTTGTAACAACGCCTCAATTTCAATGAAGTCTTTTAAGATGTAAGGATACATCCCGTCAGGAATAGAAAACTCGATTGGAACAGGATTCAAATGATAATTACCAACGTGCTTTTCTAATTCACTAACAATGTCTTGAACCCATGTAGGTCTTTCTTTTATTGCATTCAAAGCACTCTTTATTTTTCGGGCTTGTTTTTCTTGATCAGATTCTTCATTTTGTGGTCGTAGAATTTGATTGACTATGGGTATCGCCCACTAAAATAGCAAGACACCTAGTTATAACACACACTAAAATAACAGTTGGTTTGAATATGGTGAAGTTATTAATTACCAGAGACTCCACAAAATCATCCGAATCGTCAAAATAACAAACAACATTTTCGTCACGACAAGGGATCTGGACAACAGTAACAGTCACTAAGCGGCGATGCGGCATGGCTCCGCATCCCACATGCATCTTGGATAGAACAAAGAACGCGGGAACAACATCAGTGACCGCAAGCAGCGATGCGGCCTGGCACCGCATCCTGCCTACAAGGCAAGTGGGTCTGACACCACAGTGCAAGTGGCACTGGGAACAGTCGCCTATCAGCCCACATGTGTGCAATAGTCTGACACCACAGCAGGACGTGGCATCACCACCGTAACCGACAGGTCTGACACACCTGCAAGTAGCTGTGCGATGTCAGACTAGCTACTCAACTACCCTCCTTCACTCCTCAGCTATAAATACCCACCCCAAACCAGGTTTGAGGTATCACTTCTCAACTCTCTCACTACTACTACTATCACACTTTGTTTCCCAAGCAAATTACTGATTCTCACGCTGGAGAGTGGTAACAAGGAGCACCCCCCACCCCATCCTCCTTGTTACGAGTCACGGCTTGTTTCCTTATGCAGGAAACCAACCAGCGGACGATCCAGCCAGCGATCCTCGGAAAGAAGGGATTAACCCTACTTGACGAGACCAGTGAGTTAACCCCACCCGGTTAACCATTGTTTCATCATTGGCGCCCACCGCTACTCTTAGCACTTTTTTCCACCATCCCTTTCTCTCCAAAGATCATGCCTGATCGTCTAAACAACACTACCGGGGATAACCTAAACCCCGCAAACCAAGGGCCTACGGGGACCATTCCCCTAGCCCCAAATGCTGACCACGTTGGCACGTCGACGCAAGGGGGCGCTTCCCTTACGTTCGGACACGATCTATCACAGTACGCTTCTGTGATACCTCCAAGCATGAACCTTCATACCTGGTACGATCAACAACAAGCTCTGCTGGCCGCAAAGTACAACAGAGCTTGCGCAGAAGCGCAAGTACCTGTGGGGCCTACCCCGGCACCGCATACACCTGCGGGTCTTATTTTACAATACGACGACATGACTCCCACAAATCCAGCCTCCCGGAGTAGGCACGAAGACCGCGGTTCCTCTTACTGCGACGTCCGCACACTGGATGAGGACGATTCCTCGTATGGGTCCCGCCGCAGGGGCCCCATACATAGCCGCCTAGGCCCCCATGGCGAAACTAGGCGACAGTCTACAGCCCACCACGGCCCCGGTATCCATAGCCGGTTGGGACCTCAGTCCCACCGTGAAGGGAAGGGCCGTACCGATCCGGACGATGGTACATATTGCGAGGAGTCGCATGCTACTAGCAGTAGACCGGGAGGACGCAATTATTTTCCTCCCACTCAACCCCGCACCACATACCTACGCGCCGCAAAGCGCCACCAGGGCCAACCCTACAGGACGAAATCTGTGGCCGAAAACTCCAAGTTTGTCCCGGAGATTGCCAACGCCGATGTCACCACCACCAAATTCCCATTAAACATTGGGAAATACAACGGTTCAGCCGACCCAGATGACCACATGAACATCTTCGTCGGCGCCGGGTGCAACGGCAGGTGGGATGAACCCACTTGGTGTTAATTTTTCCCGCAGACCCTGACAGGTCTGGCCAGGGCTTGGTTCGATTCTTTGCCAGTGGGGTCACTGACCTCATTCGAGGACTTACAAGCAAAGTTCCTCGCACATTTTTGCCAACAGCGACGTCATGAACATGATTCTATGGACGTCATGAACATCTGGCGCAGAGACAACGAATCGCTTGAGGCGTTCGTTGTCCATTACAATAAAGAGTGCCTGGAGATAGGCGATGTTGTAGACCAAATGGCACGTAACCATTTCATTGTTGCCGTTAAAGACGAACAAATGGTTATGACTATCTCCGGCAAGGAAGGCTTGCCGAAAAAATGGGAAGATGTCATGGCTGCAGTCAAGACATACGCCCAGACTCAGCGGTCCCTCAAACCGCACGTCTCAAAGGCACAGCCCCAAACGGAAGGCTAGTCCTCCCACCAAGAGCATAAGCGCAACAACAAGCGCAACCGGGACACATGGAATCACGGCAGCGATCCCAGACCATATGTCCCGCGTAATAACCAGCCCGACGCAAGGGCTACAATCAACGCCCAGCGTGAAAACCGGGCGTCGAAGAAGGAGTCTCGGGACCGTAACTGGACCGAGATCAACCAGTCGCCAAGCGACGTCCTCCTTACGGACGCGCAATTCCTGCGACCGGCCCAACCGATTAAGTCCAAGAAGAACCAGGATCCCGCACTCTATTGCGAGTATCACAAGGACTCGGGCCACACAACAAACAACTGCATCAGTCTCCGACTGGAGATTGAGCGAGCCCAAAAAGAGGAGAAACTGCAACACCTATTGCCAGGCGCGCAAAAACCTACCAAGCGCATCACCCCCCACAATGAGGGCCCCTCCACGGGTAAAAGGGCCATGTACGTGGCCTCAACCCACATGATCAATGGAGGGCGAGTAAGGCCGCGCAAGGCGGCAAGAAGACCGGACAATGATTGGAAAGACGAGCAAGTTGTCTTTCCAAAAGTCCGAGGCGGACCGCGCGACAGGCGCGCCGTGGTTATCACAGGCCACCTAGCTCACTACTGCACCGAGCGATTATTCATTGACCCGGGCAGTACATCTGATATTATATACGAGCAGTGCTTCAACCAATTCGATCAAGAAGACAAAGATCGGTTGCAGCCGGTGGACTACCCGTTGGCCGGGTTTGCAGGGGAAACCGTATTCCCCCTGGGCCAGATTACTTTCCCTGTGCGCCTCACTGATGCGTAGTCGAGTGTTTTATATATTAGGTGTATATTTTAAGCCCTTTTAACACTTATTTTAGCCAAGTTTTAAATTTATAAAACCCGATTTTTACTAACACTAGACACACATATGGGCAAGTGCACCCATCGTGAGCGTAGTATAGCGTTGGTAAGATACCGAGGTCGTCCAAGGACACAAGAGCTTTTAGTACCGGTTTATCCTCAACGTCTAATCAAAATAAAAAGGTTAGAAAAATGTTTTAAACTAAGAAAAATAAAAACTAACTAAAATGCTGAAAATAAAAATAAAAACAGATAGACAAGATGAATCACTTGGTTCCGACTCGTATCTAGTATAACCTTTGATTATTTCCGCACTTTTGCACATATTTAAGAGATTATCTTAGTTATTGTAGTAGGCCCCTCTTTTGAAGGTGACGTTACCCTCACCCCAGTAGTTTGAGTCAGCAAGGATACAATCCTAAAAGGGTGGATTATTGGAAGATAATTAATTAAGTTATTAATGCAATATTATGGTAGGCCCCGCTTTTGGCGGTGACGTTACCCTCGGCTAAGTAGTCTGAGTCAGCAGGGATACAGTCCTAAATAGCCGGGTTATAGTATTAATAGTAGTTAACTTATGAGGGGATCAAAGAGTTTGGACCCCCGCCATCCAATACCGTGAAGCATTGAAGGAGGTCCTACTAAATTTGACTCAGGTCCATTGCAGGACCTCTAAACGCTGAACAATGGCAAGACCTTTACCAAACTGTTCCTTTAACCCCCCGACCAGGTAGCCAACATACCTCCATATAGACCGTGGAGATATGAATGGTGAAAATCTTTTATTTCATATAGACAGTAAAATAATGCCAAGACACCACGGACAAACGATAAGGAAAGATCACCTTCAACATAAGTAACTAGTTATTAAAGTCATTAATACAAAACCAAATAAAAAGTGCAAAAGATTAGAAATAAAAAGTATTAAACTAGACACTTTGTCTTCACCAAGTGATGTAAGAGACTTAGGCAAACATGGCCTTGATTGTCAAGAACTCTTACGATCAATCTTGGATCCCGAGACGACTCACACACTCTACGATGGACAATGGATAATGGTGGTGGATGATGGTGTTATGGTGGTGGTGGGTGGTGGGTGAAGTGTGAGAGAGGTGGTGTGCCAAGGGATGAGTTGAAATGAAACCAAGCACTCCTATTTATAGGCTGAACAGAAGGCTGGGCACGGCCCCGTGTCCGCTGGACACGCCCCCATGCCTGTCTGACACTCTCTCTCTTCATTAATTGTAATTTGCAATTACAATTAATGCGCTTGCTGTACTTTCGCCACGCCCCCGTGTTCACTGGACACGGCCCGTGGTGGGCAATAGAAGCTTCTATAGGTTTGTCTTTTCTGCTGCTTCTTGGGCACGGCCCCGTGCTGGCTGAGCACGGGGCGTGTTCAGTCTTCTGTCTTTTCTATTTTGCTTGGGAAGATGCCGTTGAGGGGTCGGGCAGTCCACTTATGTTCCTTTTCTTGTATTTATGTTAGATTTAGCTGTCTTTTTGCTTCTTTTGTGAATTTGAGCTTATTTAATCCTGAAAATACAAAAGGAAGACAAAAACACTCTTTTTCCAACATTAGTACTTAAAAAGGGTTAGTTTTATGCCTCATTTGATGTAATTTATATGTTGCATTTTACACACATCAAATACCCCCACACTTGAAATTTTGCTTGTCCTCAAGCAAAACTCTTTAATATGTGGCTTACACTCCCAAATGGAATGGGTAGAAGAGAAGGTTTTGGGCTTGTCATAGAGTGTTGGGAATCCAAGATCTTTTTGGATTTTATTTTTATCTATTTACAATCCTATTCGTTATGATTTGTTTAGAACGTTTCATAGGAGAAATTACTTATTTGGGCATAACATGCCTTTTTAAAATTCCATTTATATACAAGTTCACATACCTCACGGGAGAAATCACTCACACTCGGCCGAATGTGTATTTTTAGTGAATCACTCGAGAGCGGCATGGAACTTATTCCTACCATAGGCTTGCCAAGCAATCAATCCTCCTCCTTTTTAACTTTTATACCTTTGTAAATATCAAGAGGACTTTGCGGGTGAAGGGTTAGGCTTGGGTTAAAGGTAGGTGGTTGGGTTAGTGGTTAGTGGTTAGTAGTAAAAGGGTGAAAAAGCGTAACAAGTGTCGGTTTTCGTAGGACTTTCTATTTTTGTAACTTTTTTATTTTGATGAAGCTATTATTCAAACAAAGTTATTTTTGATGAACTTGTTTGTTTATTTTCTTTTGCTTCATCATCAACACACATTTTTTTTTTGAATGATCATACGAAAAAACCGAACTTGTTACTAAAACAAAGGGTTAAAAATGAAAAAGGTTTTCGTGGGTAAAAGGGTGTTTGGTTTGGGTTATGAAATGAAAAGGTTTAGGCTCAAAGGGGCTAACTAGGGGGATTTTGGGTAGGTGGTAAAAAAAAATAATGGTGTAGAAGAAAAAAGGGTTAGTCCTAATGCCTCTATCATTTACTTACTCGGGTTTAAGTTGATAAGGACCGGGAATGTATCGTCATGGCAAGTTCTAGAGTTGTAAGAACCAAGCGGCTATTCACACAAGAAACGAAAAATGAGCATTTAGTCTAAAGATGTAAATTTGTATGCTCAATAAAGGCTCAAAACTCACTTTTGTGGGAATGAGTTTCTATGTGATCAAGTATATATAATCAAATTTTAACTAAGCTTGCTATGCCTTTTCATAATTTTCTTATGTTGGTTCTTGTTATCACGACGCTCTCGGTTGTAAATTTGTAAAAATATAACCTTATTAATCCTATGATTCCAAACTTAAACTTTAGACAAGTAAAAAAATGAAAATTTTTGAAAAAAATTTGGGGTGTTTAGCGGTTCCAATAGAGTTTTGTGTAAGGCTTGTTATTAGGACTTGCAAAATTTCAAGGTTTTAGCATCCCCCCCCCCCCACTTAAATTACACATTGTCCTCAATGTGTCCCAAAAATAAATTTTTAGGTTGATTAGATGTGTAAAATGGTGTTAAAAGCAAAGATTTATGTTACTGGCAGTCTGGACACGGCCCCGTGGGGACCGGACACGGCCCCGTGTTCAGGTGCCAGTAACAAAAATTAAAGAAAAGAAACAGAAGCCTGGACACGGGGGCGTGTCTGGTGAACACGGCCCGTGTCCAGTTACCTGAACTGGGCATTTTTCTGCAGGGGGTTCAGCACGGGGCCGTGTTGGTTGGACACGGCCCGTGTTGAACCTTCTGTAATGGAGAGATTGATGCCGGGTTGCCTTGTTCTTGTGCATGAGGTCATTTTTCTCGTTCCCCTTTTCATCCCTTACCACCATGAGTATGTTTTATTTATTATGAACCATCCAAACTTTAAAAAACCATCATTTCATTGCATTCATAAAGAGACCTTACATAGTCCTAAATTAAGATAAAATAAAAACTTAACTAAATAGGTTAGTAGGTACACGAGGTTATCATAAAGAGTTCTACTAATTTAAGAAAATTTTGAGAATAGTTTCCCGATATAGTAGGACTTTTAGCCGAAGGATTTCTTCCCTAGACGTTGTTTAAAGCCATTCTTCGATCTCCCTAGGAAGGAAGAATGTGGCTTCATTTTCCTCAGCAACTGGTGGCTGAGGGGGAACATTCACCGGGACTCCTTGCACCACCCTTCGCGGAGGTTCTTGGTGCATGGCGTACCATTCGGCCGGAATGACGACTTCGGGCACCACGTTCCACGCCCTTTGGGTTATTATAGGTACCAAAGGCGGGGAGGCGAGAAGGTTTAACCTCTGGTGCAAGAGGTTTACCTCTCGGAGACAGCCCTCCAGCCCCACTGTTAGATGGTTGATACGGTCAACCAATGCTTCCTCCACTCCCGTCATTTCGTCAATAGCCTCCCTTAGGGCGTAAACATAGTTTACAAGAGAGTCTTCTGCTGTTGATGATCTCCTCCCTTGTCGGTTACTTCTTGAAGATGATCCACTTGTTCTGCTTGCCATTTTCTGTGAAAGAAACCGAAGAAAGCTAAATTTTTACAAAACAGTGCCTCGGACACGGCCCCGTGCTCGCTAAGCACGGCCCCGTGTGCAGAGGAAATCCTGACACATTTTGTCCGTATTCTGACAAAATCAGCAGAGAATCTTTTAGGTGAGCACGGGGCGTGTTGACCTGGACACGGCCCCGTGTCTGGAGGCTGTCTTATGGAGTTTTGTTACTTTTAAGGATCTCGTCGATATCTGGTGGTTCCTTACTGGTTGGAACAACCCCAAAGTGCCTAAGATACCTTAATTGTCCTAAACTAAGGCGAGAACCCAAGAGGTTGTCGGTGAGGGTAATTCCTATTTTCATTCTAGGTGGACAAGTCCAACCCTTTCCCGGGCTCTCGTTAAAGAAGGTGTATGCCGAATCGCTCAGGTCTATGTATGCATCAAACGAAGTCGATGGAGAGTCCTTCACGGCACAATCGGCACAGGGACGACTATCGTCCAGGTCTTTGCTAGGTATGAAGGTATTTTTGGGAGCACCGAGGTTGTCGGAATGCGGTTCCAACATTTCTTCATGGTCATCGTCTTGGGGCGGATCAATAAAGTCCTTCCTAAGATCTTTTAACCAATTTAGAATTAGCTCTTCTAGTTGAAATAACTTGTCAAGGAGCATTTCCCCTAGAATATCTGGCTGGGCGCATTCGAGGGAGAGATAGTGCTTATTTTTACTTTCGCCCCTCTTAAGGTTATAGGGACTCGGTGGGTCTAGGTAGTGGGGCCTATAATTTAGAAAGTAACATTCTAATTCTTTATGTTCGCCTCCACATAATTGACACCACGTACCATAAGAGTGCCGAAAGTAAAAACAATAACTATCACTCATGTTTATGTCAGAAATTACCAACCGCCGGGATCTAACGGTTCTGTTTTCAGTAAGTGAATCTTGGGCACGGGGGCGTGTTCAGCGGGCACGGCCCGTGCTGAGCTCTGCAGAAGCTGAAAAACTAAGAAAATCCTAAAAAATTAAAAAGAAAAATAAAAAAATATGATTAGGCCGTTGATTCCTAACTTTCTTAAAATCCTTGTGTCCCCGGCAACGGCGCCAAAAAACTTGATGCGTGTGAAGTGTTATATATATATTAGGTGTATATTTTAAGCCCTTTTAACACTTATTTTAGCCAACTTTTAAATTTAAAAAACACGATATTTACTAACACTAGACACACATATGGGCAAGTGCACCCATCGTGAGCGTAGTATAGCGTTGGTAAGATACCGAGGTCGTCCAAGGACACAAGAGCTTTTAGTACCGGTTTATCCTCAACGTCTAATCAAAATAAAAAGGTTAGAAAAATGTTTTAAACTAAGAAAAATAAAAACTAACTAAAATGCTGAAAATAAAAATAAAAATAAAAACAGATAGACAAGATGAATCACTTGGTTCCGACTCGTATCTAGTATAACCTTTGATTATTTCCGCACTTTTGCACATATTTAAGAGATTATCTTAGTTATTGTAGTAGGCCCCTCTTTTGAAGGTGACGTTACCCTCACCCCAGTAGTTTGAGTCAGCAAGGATACAATCCTAAAAGGGTGGATTATTGGAAGATAATTAATTAAGTTATTAATGCAATATTATGGTAGGCCCCGCTTTTGGCGGTGACGTTACCCTCGGCTAAGTAGTCTGAGTCAGCAGGGATACAGTCCTAAATAGCCGGGTTATAGTATTAATAGTAGTTAACTTATGATGGGATCAAAGAGTTTGGACCCCCGCCATCCAATACCGTGAAGCATTGAAGGAGGTCCTACTAAATTTGACTCAGGTCCATTGCAGGACCTCTAAACGCTGAACAATGGCAAGACCTTTACCAAACTGTTCCCTTAACCCCCGACCAGGTAGCCAACATACCTCCATATAGACCGTGGAGATATGAATAGTGAAAATATTTTATTTTATATAGACAGTAAAATAATGCCAAGACACCACGGACAAACGATAAGGAAAGATCACCTTCAACATAAGTAACTAGTTATTAAAGTCATTAATACAAAACCAAATAAAAAGTGCAAAAGATTAGAAATAAAAGGTATTAAACTAGACACTTTGTCTTCACCAAGTGATGTAAGAGACTTAGGCAAACATGGCCTTGATTGTCAAGAACTCTTACGATCAATCTTGGATCCCGAGACGACTCACACACTCTACGATGGACAATGGATGATGGTGGTGGATGATGGTGTTATGGTGGTGGTGGGTGGTGGGTGAAGTGTGAGAGAGGTGGTGTGCCAAGGGATGAGTTGAAATGAAACCAAGCACTCCTATTTATAGGCTGAACAGAAGGCTGGGCACGGCCCCGTGTCCGCTGGACACGCCCCCGTGCCTGTCTGACACTCTCTCTCTTCATTAATTGTAATTTGCAATTACAATTAATGCGCCTGCTGTACTTTCGCCACGCCCCCGTGTTCACTGGACACGGCCCGTGGTGGGCAATAGAAGCTTCTATAGGTTTGTCTTTTCTGCTGCTTCTTGGGCACGGCCCCGTGCTGGCTGAGCACGGGGCGTGTTCAGTCTTCTGTCTTTTCTATTTTGCTTGGGAAGATGCCGTTGAGGGGTCGGGCAGTCCACTTATGTTCCTTTTCTTGTATTTATGTTAGATTTAGCTGTCTTTTTGCTTCTTTTGTGAATTTGAGCTCATTTAATCCTGAAAATACAAAAGGAAGACAAAAACACTCTTTTTCCAACATTAGTACTTAAAAAGGGTTAGTTTTATGCCTCATTTGATGTAATTTATATGTTGCATTTTACACACATCACTCACCAACGGAAGGCACACAAGAACGGAGGAGGTAAACTTTATGGTTTTACCTCATACCTGCAAATACGACGTACTTCTCGGGAGGGAGTCCCAGGGCGACTTCAACATGATAACATCCGTCCCCCACTCTGCCATCGGTTTCCCAACCGAGACGGGGATCGCGATAATATACGCCCAAAGAGAAGTTATGTCTACGGACGAGCTGCGTCCGGCCAAGGTAGTAAAGCCTACCCCCAACTCTCATCCAGAAAAATGGGTTCTTAACGCAAGACACCCAAAGCAAACAGTTACGTTGGGCCATGCCTTATCCCCTACTATCAAAGCGCACCTGAAGCAGCTCCTCTTCAGGACCCAGGATATTTTTGCGTGGACACCCGCAGATATGACAGGGGTACCACGTGAAATCGCGCAGCACTTCTTGAATACCATGTCAGGTATCAAGCCGGTGATCCAAGGCCAACACCACCTTGGATCAGCAAAGAACGAGGCGATGCATGAGCAGGTCCAAGAGCTGTCTCCGCAGGCATCCTGCGGGAAGTCAAATACCAGACTTGGTTGTCAAACCCAGTCATGGTAGAAAAACCATCCGGGGGCTGGCGCATGTGCGTCGATTATAAAGATCTCAACAAAGCCTACCCCAGGGATTGTTACGCACTTCCGGAGATCGACGAGAAGGTCGATAACCTCGCACCATTTCGATGGAAGTGTTTCCTCGATTGTTACAAAGGTTACCACCAGGTACAGATGACAATCGAGGACGAAGATAAAACGGCATTCCGCACTCCTACCGGGAACTACTGTTACACAAAAATGCCGTTCGGGTTACGCAACGCGGGCGCAACCTATCAAAAGTTAATGAACGACACTTTTCACGGTCAAATCAGCAAAAGTGTCGAAATCTATATGGACGACCTGGTCGTCATAACATGGAGGAAGACACCATGCTCAACGATATTGAAAGAACATTCCAAACTCTGCGAAGCGTCAACATGAAGCTCAACCCAGGGAAATGCTCGTTTGGAATGGAAGAAGGCAAGTTCCTTGGATTCATCGTAACCAAATATGGATTCAGGGTGAACCGGGAAAAAGTCAAGGCGATCGAGCGCATGCCATCGCTTTCCACGATGAAAGAAATGCAACGACTAGCTGGCAGGCTAGCCGCACTGAATAGATTCTTAGCCAACCATGCAGCTAAGTCTTACCCTTTCATCAAGACCCTACGGAGCTGCTTAAAAAGGAGCAATTCCAATGGACCGTAGAAGCCGAGAAAGCGTTCCGGGAGATGAAAGAGTGTTTGATTCAACTCCCAACTCTAACCGCACCACGCAAAGATGAACCACTTATCTTGTACTTATCTGCCGCGGACAATGCGGTAGGCGCGGTACTCATAGTGGAGCGAGAAGGAGTTCAAACACCCATCTATTATATCAGCAAAATGCTCAACGACCCAGAGACGAGATACTCCATCATGGAGAAGTTGGTACTGGCACTAGTGCACGCATCGAGACGGTTACGACGTTACTTTCCAAACCACGTCATCACGGTGTTAACCAACTACAGGATCGGCCCGATCCTATCCAAACCCAGCATCTCTGGGAGGTTAGCAAAATGGGCAATTGAGCTGGGCGCACTTTCACTGAACTATAAGCCGCGCCCCGCAATCAAAGGCCAGGTCTTGGCTGATTTCATTGCTGAAGTACCAGCAAATCGCATTCAAGAATGCGAAGAAGAGCAAAACCCTGCATCGCCACCATCCTCTGCAGAAACCTGGGCACTATATACAGATGGTGAATCTAACGAAGATGGTGCTGGTGCAGGTGCAGGTGCAGGTCTGCGACTCGTCAACCCCGATGGCCAAGAGCTTACCTATGCAATCCGCCTCGATTTCAAGAGCACAAATAACGAGGCAGAATTCGAGGCTCTACTGGCAGGGCTGCGTCTGGCAGTCAAACTCGGCGTCCAACATTTGGAAGCACACGTCAACTCACTATTGGTTGCAGGCCAGATACGCGGCGACTATGCCGCAAAAGGGGATATCATGATCCTCTACCTCGAACAGGCTTTGCAACTGAAATCAAAGTTCACTTCCTTCAATATCCGCCATATTAACAGGAGTGATAACAAACCCGCGGATGCACTGTTAAACTTGCATCCACCAGTTTTCAACACCTGGCAAAAGAGGTACGTATCGAGATTCTGCAAAATCCCTCAGTACCCCTGCGCCAAGTCAATGTCATCCAGTACGGTACAACATCCTGGATGACACCAATAATTGCATACTTACAATCAGGTGTTACTCCCGAAAGTAAGGCAGAGGCACGTAAGTTGCAATACAAAGCGTGTCATTACCAAATGGGAGACGATATCTTATACCGTAAATCATACCTGGGGCCACTCCTACGATGCGTCGACCCCCAAGATGCCACATACCTTATCAGAGAAATACAAGAGGGAATATGTGGCATACACGCAGGCCCACGCATGGTGGTGGCCAAAATCATGAACGCCGGGTACTACTGGCCCGGCATGCACCTGGATGCAGTCAAAGTCTTGCGCAAGTGTTTCAATTGTCAGCGGCATGCTCCCAAGACCTTGCGCCCCAAGAATAACCTGATCCCCGTCACCACTGCGTGGCCATTCCAAAAATGGGCAATCGATGTGGTGGGACCATTTCCAGACGCACCAGGTGCAGTGAAGTTTATCATAGTGGCTGTTGATTACTTTACAAAATGGGTAGAGGCAAAACCGCTCGCCTCAACCACCGCTATGATAACAAGGAAATTTGTCTGGGAACATATCATCTGTCGTTTCGGTCTACCAATGTGCATATTTACCGACAACGGTACCAACTTCGTTGCCGATGACTTTCAAAAATGGCTAAAGGAGCTAAACATTGAACACATATTCTCCTCAGTGGCGCATCCACAAGGGAATGGCCAAGTCGAGAGTATCAATAAAAGTTTAGTCGAAGGAATCAAAGCACGGTTGGGAACAGCCAGACGCGGCTGGGTTGATGAACTCCCAAGTATCTTTTGGGCTCACAGGACATGCCCAAAGACAAGTAACGGTGAGACACCCTTCAGCCTGGTCTATGGCACTGAAGCGGTAATCCCCGCGGAAGTAGGCCTCCCCTCACCTAGAATGTTGGCTATCAACAAGATAGACAACAATGAGGAACGCAGGGTTGACTTGGACCTCCTGGAAGAAAGGCGTGAAAACGCTGCCATCAACGAGGCCAAGTACAAAACTAAACTTGAAAAGTAATACAATGCACGCGTCCGCATTTGTACCTTCAACCCGGGAGACTACGTCCTTCGTGACAATGAAGCATCTAACGCGGAACGCCCAGGGAAACTTTCCCCCAAGTGGGAAGGACCCTACCTCAACCAAGAGGTCCTGGGCAAAGGCGCGTATAAACTGCAAACATTAGAGGGCGAAACTATCGCACGCACATGGAATGCACAACAGCTTCGACGCTGTTACATGTAAGCCATGTTTTTTATATTCACCATGTAACCTATCGGGCCGCAGGCCATTGGCAAATAAATAAATAAACGATTCAATGCAATATTGTTTATTTACTTCTATTACAAATGCGTGTTCCACTCTGCGGTATCTACAAAAACAGATTGGCAAAATCTTCATTCGCGATACCCACACAGAGTGGTAACCACACGCAACTATTGTAATAGGCCAGCAATGGCAAAACATCAACTGTCTATCCGGCTGGATATACAAATACGGTTTTCACAAAGCCTACACAATTCCTAAACCCTAACGGGATAAAAACAGGAATCGACTAATACTCATACGACAAAGGTATAGATAGAGTATACTCAACCGCGCTTACAGCAGGTAGAGTTCCTTCATATACAAGTTCAAACATGCAAGTAATAAAAACACTTGTACAACTTGAACAAAACGGTTAAAACTTTATATTAAAAAAAAATTCTACACCTACGCGGTGCACAAGGGATTTACATAAGGTTCTTAACATTTACATTAAGGAAACAAAAAAGGCACGCAGGCCAGCCTAGTCTTTCTTTGTACCGCTGGAACCCGCACCATCCTTGCCATCACCAGCAGGCTTTTCCTCATCTTCCTCATCAGCATATAACACCCGCAAGCGGTCTACATAGTCTTCCGCATCTAGGCATTTCTCAAGTTCCTCAAGAGCGGCAATGGACGTGTCGTTGTACGCCGCAAGAGCGGCAGCAAGAAGCGCTTCAGTGTCCACACCATGGAAACCAGACCTTTCATCAGTATATTTGCCCTGGGCCAAAATATTCATATGAGAAATGCAACGGTTGTAGCCAGCTTTAAAACCAGCGTCCCGGGCGCGCAGCCTAATCTCATTAACACCCGCCACATTCTCAGGTGTGTCAAGGATGGACGTAACAATCTGCGAAACAAAAATAGTACGGTTATCAAAGGCAAACCTAAAAAAGATAGCAAAAGCAACGGGTACTTACATACCCGATACCGTGCATACGCATCCATTCGCGATCGTCCTTGAGCTGATCAAGTGAAACAGCAAGGCTATCCCTAGCCTCTGCAATCTCCCTCGCCCGCGCTTCAGCATCGGCAGCACGGGCACTGACCACCTCAATAACGGTCCCCCCGTCTCTGCACTTCACCCTTTGAACAACAAAGAAAACAAGTATATAAGGATGTTCAATCATACTTATTAGAAACACACAAATTATAGAGCAAAAAGAAACTCATACCTGGAGGTCCTTGATAATCTTATTTAAATTGGCGCGGTCAGCATCTGCAACTGCAAGAGCCTTGGAAGCACGGACCCCCGCCTCTTTGGCCTCTTTGGCAGCCGCCTCAGCCTCTTTGGCAACCGCCTCAGTAGCAGTTTTTTCCTTAACCAACGCGGCGTTCTCCTTGCTCAAAGCAGCGTTCGCTGCCTTGACATTTGCCAACTCCTGACGAACACGAAAGAGAGTTTCATTTTGCTTGGCCCAAGATTCTTTCCAAGTCTTACGCTCATCAGAAAGTGACTTGCGCTCATTAGAAAGAGTTTCCTTCCAACTCTTGCGCTCATCAGAAAGTAGTTTGGCGAGGGTACGAACCTGTTTAAGCTCAGCAGTTGCGGCCCACTCTTCAGTCTGCTTATGCTTCTCAAAATCAGCCTTATCCCTTTTAAGCTGCTCTGCACCCTCACGAGCAGCCTTCACCAACTTTTCGGCCTCAGCCCGCAAGCGCGCATTTTCCTCCTCCTGGCGCCCCAGCACCTTGTAGTTTTCCATAATGGCATTTGCCATTATGGAACTCCCCACAAGCATGGAGGAGAGTTGATTAATCTAGAGCTCACTTGACAAAGAACGGGCCCGATTGACTTCAAATGGGGTGCCCAAACCACCCAAAATCTCCTTACACGCGAAGGGGTCAGCAGAAATATCATCCCCTTGCATTACATTCCATGGGGGGCAGTGATAGGTCATGGCCCGATCTTCAGTATAGGTGCGGTAATAGAACTCCAATTCAGACTCTTCAGGCTGAATAGGAGTCCCTTTAAAACCCGCACCCCCAGAAGCAGAACCAGAAGCTTTCTCAGCAGCAGGAGATTTCTTCCTCTCAGTATAAGCAAACTTCAAGTTCAAATCATCAGTGTCCTGCGGCGAGATCAGATTATCATGGGAGTCCACCGTGTCATAGATCTGAGCCACAGGCCCCTTCCCAGTATCCTCCGCTCGCACAGAGGGCTCAGGCACCACTTCAATCGAAGGGCTTCTGGTAAATTCTTTATTGACCCCCGCATCCGTAGCTGTGTCATGCGGGGGAGAATGAGGAGCATCAAACATAGAAAACCCTTCATCTTGCGGTTCTGTAAACAAAGCATAAACACTTTAAACTACAAATACAAAGACAAAATACCTGTACAAGTTATGAATCACTTACCAGAAGCAAACACAGGTTTCACAAAAGTTGTCCGTTTGGTCTGTATCTTTGGACGCTTTTTCTCACCGGCATCCACGGCCTTCTCCGGTTTTCTCTTTCTCTTCTCATCAGCAGGCTTGGAACCCGCAGAAGTCCCACCTGCAACCGCACCACCAACTGGAACACCCAAACCCTCAAGGGTGTCAAACACTACCACGTAATCGGTATACTTGCGGAAACGAGAACAAGAGATACCTGCCGCCTGCGGCATGACGGGTGGTCCATAGGACAACCCTTAATGATGTTAAAAGACGAATTTATCCTTTACTTAATCGCGTAATTATCTTGAATTAGATGACTATGGTTGCTTATGTTTCAGGTGCGGTTCGGGAGCTAAAAGTGGATAAAACGCAGCTTTGGACGGTTTGGAGATGAACGGGTCGTGCGTGGGAGGAATGAAGAAACAAAACACACAAGTTGAAACACCCATACTATTTTAGCGTTAGTATATATAATTAAAGTAAGCATTTTATAAGAAAAATGCCACTTATCAAAAACTTTTACATCTTGAGTATTTAAACATGTTTACAACATTCTAAAACATAGTTTAAAATCTTTACATATTCCACTTTTTACAAAACAATACTAGATAATTTGCGGAAGCTTCAAAAGTGTGTGTGTTCAGTTCTTCCACGACTTGCTTGATCGCCATCCGTAAGATCCTCATTATCACCTAAGGTCAAAACCATTTAAATTGTTAGTTTTGACAATGAATTAAATCATACTTAACAAGTTCTAGCATCAAAACATGAGAGACAAAACAAATTTTCAAAAGTCTTCCTGTCGCGGCAGGTTTCGGTCACCCTGTCGCGTGGCGCGGCAGCTGTCGTGTGGCGCGGGAGAATCAATTTTCCAGCAGGTGCAGGTTTTTGACCTGCATTTGCTGCCAGCTCCGGAAACTCAGATTTTCAACTTCAAATGAGCATAACTTTTGACTCGTAAGTCCATTTTAGGTGATTCTTTTTCCTATACGTCTGTAAATTCATTACCAACGTACCCATTACAATTTTTATAACGAAAATTTAACTTACGGGTCAGACGGCTAAAAGTCAATATGCAGATATTCGACCCATTCTAACTTCGCTCAATTAACTACCATTTAACTAGTAAGTCTATGGCACCTTATACCCAACATCCGGGGCTTATAATCACCCGCATTTCTTTACCAATCTCATGGCTTAATGCACTTGGGGTTGTTATCGCCATGTCTAATTATTAAAAATACTAATACAACAATTTACACTTTTAATCGACCCGTTGGCTCATCTTGTGGAATCCTCCAATATGATGACTACCAAACGGTTTCCTTATCTACTCTAAGCCTATTAATTCAAATAACGATCATTGTTGTTCAATCCACACAACCTTTATTCTACAACGCAACTAAACATACTCTAATTATCAAAATTATTCAATGTAACGAATCAAGTCCCATACTTGCATAATTTATCAACATTGGTTTCTAACCAAAATTACCCATTCCCGGGCTTGTCAACTTTAGCGTATCACATCCATTCCATTATTTACGTTCTTATATTTCAAGTTTAATGAGTGACGTTTAAGTCACTTCGAGCACTATCATTTTGACTGTTATTTGACCCGTTTGGTTGTTTAAAGGGGGGCCACCATTTTTCAACATACCAAACTTGTTCTAACTAACATTTAACCCATTTACTTATCTAGTGATATTCGTCACTTCAATCAAACATCCAAATTCATACTCTATTCTGAATTCAAGTCTATTAGTAAAAATACATAACAACATAACGTAACAAAACCGTAGTTACGTACCTTTAAAGCACACCTTTCAAGCGTGTATCACCTCCGGCTTGTCCGCTTGACGTTCCGGATTCTTTTCCTAAAGAGTTCAATTCACAATAAGTTTAGAACTCTTTCACAAGCTTTAACGCATAATTCTCTACAATGATCAAATCTGCGTTTTTACTCAACTTTTAACATTTTAACCCTCATTTAGGCGTTTTATCAAACACCTAGCGGGTCAGATTTCTACATGATCTAAACCAAGTTCATGACTCGAGTTTACACCCTAATTAACTTCAATTAGACTATATACACATATTTTAACATCATCATTTCAGAAATCACTTTCTATGGCCCGTATTACACTAGAATAATCATTCTAAACCCTAGTGTTTACTGGTTTCCCACAAAACCCATGAATCACCTTCAATGTATTCATAAGATTTTCAGGAATTAGCCATGATTTTGCATGTTATTGTCTAGGTTTTACTCCTAGACACTATATCAACCCAATTCTACCCAAATAGCAAACATGCAACATCAATTTTCAGATTTCCCAATTTCATGAGAATTTCAAACAGAGAATTAACACCAAATTTTACATACCTTGTAACCCCCTTGTGATGAGGATCACTAATCTATGCTCGATTTTTAATTCGGGACCGATCTTGGCCTTCAACTTGTGAGATTTAACTGAGCTAGGGTTCTTGGGGAGCCTGGGGTTCGCCCCCTCCTTCTGGTCGATATCAGTAACACACAAACAAGTGTGTTTTGATTTTAATTTTTTTGTTTTATTAATATTAGTTTTCACTTTAACACTTTTGGTCCCTCAAGTTTCACCCTTTATTTATTTTCACTTCTAAATTACTCACAACTCATTCTCTAACTAGGTTAACATTATTCCTAGTTAGTTAATAATTCTTATTTATTCACAATGTTATTGTAATATAAGAATTCGTATTTTCGGGATGTTACACAAGTCAGGGCTCCACCGTAAATTACGGTGGCCACCGTAATTTACGGTGGCCCTGAAACATGTTATATTCCCACCGTAACTCAGTCTTGTTCCACCGTAACAATTTGAAGACCACCGTAAATTACGATGGCACCGTAATTTACGGTGGAACCTGCGGATAGATTTGTAACTGCTCATTAAAACGGTTTTGATGGTGTCTTTTGGGATTATCTCATCATTGGACAGTTTCTCTGCATGGTGGGGGCGATTTTGGCTGATGCTTGTTGGTTCTAAACAATTCTAAACATTTGGTTCTTGTTTTTGATTCGTATGAACTTGACTTTTAATGTTACGATGATCAACCGAACAATGTCCGGCTAAACTCGTGGTGATCATCTTAGGTGAAGGTTTCTCTAAACTTTTGTGTGTTTGTTCTATTATTTCTAGAATGATAACTTGTGTTTGCTTGATTATCATGGTGTATGCATAATTGTTTGTAGCTTGTTAATTGATATAGCAATTTCTAGTCTTAATCGTTCATTCTTGGTGCCGTTGGCAATCGAGATATCACGGGAAGGGTTAGGATTGGATATTGATTGATTGATCATCGGGAAACAACCTCGCATTCATATAATCCGAGTACTTTGTTCCCTTTTATCACAACAATTGTTTATGCATGAGTTATGTCTATGTGACTCTTTCTAGTTGGAATTTCGCACAATTGTTAAAAGAAACTGAATCCTAAGGTGGTCATTATTCTCATAATCTGAATTAAAATCCAATTTTGATTTTGCAATTAGCTAGTAATTTAGTTTTTTAAAACAACAATCCAAATCATCGATCTTTACTTTCTGCAAATTAGGTTAATTTTAGTTAAAGTGCAAAGCTATAAAATCAACACATTTTCCACATACTCCCTGAGTTCGATACCCATTTACCATTATCTATAGTTGTTATTTGGATTAAATTTGCGTGTACTACGACAGCACGTCAAATTTTGGCGCCGTTGCCGGGGAGTAGTGCGCAACGTGTGTTGTTTTCATTCTTTTTAAGTTTGTTATTTTTATGGTTTACGCTAGGTGTGTTAGTGTGCAGGTATCTACAAGTGCATGCGTACTAGAAGCTCTCACAAGCTATCACCGTTGGCATTCGATCCAAAGATTGAACGAACGTTAAGAGGAAATAGAATTTTGCTAAGAGAAAACAGAATCAGCGGTTCACCAACAACACCAACTACACCAATCACACCAATTCGATACATGGATCCACCACAACCACCACCCACTACGGGTGAACTTATACCACCTTTCATACCTACTTCCACACAACCATCACCAAACACCACCATACCAAATTCCACTACAATCCCTACTCCACCTCATGACACTACACCAACCAACACCACACAACCGATTACGACTCAAGTTGAACCAAATCTTACCTTTAGCCCTTCGGCCATAATCCCACCATTATCACACTTCTTTCCTCCAACTACGGGTCAATCATATTCCCACTATTCAATACCACCAAATTCAACCATTATCCATGCTACTTCAACAGTTAGACCAATTAACCAATCGGGTTTTCAATATTCAAACCTTCCATTTGGGCAATCTTCGGGTATAGGGGGAGATGGATATGAGGAGAGATATGAGGATTTTGAGGGTTATGATGAATATGGGTATGCTTACGCTTATGGGGGTGATGGTGATCAAGGAGAGTTTGGTTATGTGCAAGGGCAACCTCAAGGGATGGCAAGTGTTGGTGGAATGCCACAACAACAACAACTCATACCACAACATATTCGGCCAAGGCCACAAGGGCCACCAATGCAACGCCCTACACCATTGCAACAAGTTCGACCACAAAATGTTCAACCACAATTCCAAAGGCCAATTCAACACCCACCGATGCCACAACAACAATTTCAACAACCATTCGCACCACAAGGGCATATACCAAGACCAATGGGTCCTGTTTGTCCAAGGGGTCGGTTTGGTGTACCAAGAAGGAATCTTAGAGAACATGCGAGGGGAATTGAAGCACATTTTAGGCCAGTAATTACTCACAACCCTTCACCGGTGGTTATTCCTCACAATAACCAAGGAAGAACTTTTGAAGTAAGGACTAATTCCTTACAAAGTTTGCCGAAATATAAAGGGCTAGCAACAGAGGAGCCTTATTTCCATTTGGAGGCCTATGACTCAATTTGCAATACTCTTGGGAGTCAAGGTTTTTCGGCCGATGATGTTAAGTTAGTCTTGTTTCAATTTTCGTTGGATGATAAGGCAAAGAAGTGGTTCTATACTTTGCCTTCAGCGTCGATTTATACTTGGGCGGAAATGCAACAAATTTTCCTAGATGAATTTTATACTGCTCAAAAGACCAACGATG
Organism: Helianthus tuberosus; assembly: GCA_030545235.1. Taxonomy (NCBI): domain Eukaryota; kingdom Viridiplantae; phylum Streptophyta; class Magnoliopsida; order Asterales; family Asteraceae; genus Helianthus; species Helianthus tuberosus. Next base: position 2,674,136 of record CM060367.1, on the reverse strand, counting down.
CTAGGAAGGGGTTGAGGAGTTTTCAACAACAACAAGGCGAAATGTTTCATGAAGAATTTGAGTGTTTCAACATGATGATCAACAATTGTCCTCATCATGGAATTGAACTTTGGGAGTTGATGAATGCCTTCCACGAGGGATTAAGTGCCGAAGATGCTCGTGATTTGATGTCCATTACAAATGGGTCTTTTGGTACAAATTATGAGAATGATGATTGGGAATTTTTGGAGCAAATGGCAATTGCATCAAATAGGAAAGCTCAAGCATCGAGGAGAGCACGACCGGCCGTTACCCGACCTCAAGTGAACGCAATAGATGATGGTAATGTTCAAACCACTAACCAAATTTATGATGTTTGTGCATTGTGCAATGAAATAGGTCATGCGGCTGAAAATTGCCAAGGAATGGTGGAAGGACAATATGAAGAAGTTCATGCGGTACAAGGTCAAGGAAGGGGTGGTAGAAACTACAACATGAATTCTAACACGTACCACCCCGGATTAAGGAACCACCCAAATTTTCGGTATGGGAACCCTTCAAATCAAGCTAACCCAAACTTTCAAGGTAGCCAAGGTAACTTTGGTTCGCGCCAACCTTACAACAATCAAAGTGGATATCGAGGTGGGAACAACCAAGGGTTTCAAAAGCAATATCAAACGGGTCAAGAGCAAGGGGGGTCTTCGGGTGGAAACGAGATGATGGAAATGTTAAAAAGCATGCAAGCGGAGATGCAAAAGCGAAATCCACTCGATGAAGTTCGGATGCAAAAGGATGAAGTTCGTGACAAGAGCATCCAATCACTAACAACCCAAATGGGTCAATTGGCAACCGATGTGGCGGAACTGAAGAAGAGCAAAGGTCAACTTCCTAGCGACACCAAGGTAAATCCTTCACATGGTTTGTCACGAGGTAATATTAATGTTCATCATGTTAGTGTTTTAAGAAGTGGAAAAGAATTTAAAGCCAATTTGTCACCCGAATTGGTTGAGGGGGTAGTTGAGGACATCACGGGTAATGATAGTGATGATGAAGTTTCACTGGTTACACTTAAAGAATCAAATGTTAAAAAACCAGGGTTGGGTGAAAATAAAGAAAATGAAAAAAGTGAAAAAGTTGAGGGTGAACCGAGTCAAGTCCCGTTTCCATCGGCTTTACTTGACCCGAGAAAGAAAAATTTTATTGCATCAAGAGGTCCCCAAAAAGAAGAGTTGTGGGACATGTTTAAACAAGTTAAAATTAACCTTCCACTCCTTGATGCAATAAAACAAGTACCCGTCTATGCAAAATTTTTAAAGGAATTATGTACATAAAAGAGGCAACAAAAGAAGAAAATGCCTAAGCGGGTGGACTTAACCGGGCAAGTGAGTGCAGTTTTGAATGGGGAGCTTCCTCCTAAGCTCCAAGATCCGGGCACGCCATTAATTAATATACAAGTTGGTAACTTTCAAATGGCAAAGGCGTTACTAGATCTTGGAGCCGGGGTTAGCATTTTACCGCGGGGCTTATATGACCAATACGATTTTGGTCCGTTAGCAAGGGTGGAGACAACGGTTGTTTTGGCCGATTTGTCTCATAAGTTACCCCGGGGGATGGTTCAAAATGTAATTGTTAAAATTGATGAGTTCTATTACCCGGTTGACTTTTTAGTCTTGGACTACTCATCCACGGACCCAAAACAACAACAAAATGTCATTTTGGGTCGGCCATTTTTGAGCACCGCACATGCAGTGATCGACTATAGATTTGGTACAGTCGACATGACTTTTGGGAATCGAAAAATGCGTTTGAATGTTTTTACTAACAATTCTAATGCTAATGGTGTTGATAAGTGTTTCATGGCAGATATAGTTGATGGATGCAACCCGCATGAGTATGAGGAGGATGGTATGGATGTTTGCTTGTGTGATTTTTCTGAACAGGTACATGCTTATGCACTATGGATTGAAGAGGAAAAAAAGGATGCCATGGCTTTGAAGGAAGGTCGACCACCATGGACTCATCAATTCGAAGGCTTACCGGCGGAAATAAATTCGGGTACTAAACCATCGTTAGAGGAGCCGCCAAAGTTTGAACTTAAAGACTTGCTGAGCCACTTGAAGTATGTTTTCTTAGGGGATAATGACACTCTACCGGTCATTATTGCCTCTAATCTAGAGTTGGCACAAGAGCAAGCATTGTTGGAAGTCTTGAAAGAAAACAAGGGAGCTATCGGATGGACGATTGCCGATCTCAAAGGAATTAGTCCATCAATCGTCATGCACAAAATTATTACCACCGAAGATGTCAAACCAACACGAGAAGCTCAAAGGCTATTGAATCCGAACCTACGGGAGGTAGTAAAAAAAAGAGGTAATCAAATGGTTGGACGTGGGAATCATCTATCCGATTTCGGATAGTGCTTGGGTGAGTCCCACCCAAGTTGTGCCTAAGAAGGCCGGTATTCAAGTAGTCAAAGATGAAAACGGTGAACAAATTGCCACCCGACCGGTCACCGGGTGACGTGTATGTATTGACTACCGAAAGTTGAATGCCGCCACTTTTAAGGACCATTTCCCGTTTCCTTTTATTGACCAAATCATTGAAAAACTGTCGGGTCAAAAGTACTACTATTTTTTGGATGGGTATTCGGGTTACAATCAAATAGCAATACACCCGGATGACCAACACAAGACCACCTACACTTGTCCATATGGCACCTTTGCTTTTCGGCGAATGCCTTTTGGCTTGTGCAATGGAGCTGCAAATTTCCAACAATGTATGATGAGTATCTTCTCGGACATGGTTGGAGAGTCGCTTGAAGTATTTATGGATGACTTCTCAATCTTTGGCACTAGTTTTGAATCTTGTCTCAACGAATTGCAAAAACTTTTAAAAAGATGTGTTGAGAAAAATTTAGTGCTTAGTTGGGAGAAAGGTCACTTTATGGTGCAAGAGGGAATTGTGTTGGGTCACGTAATTTCGGAAAGGGGAATGGAGGTGGATAAGGCAAAAATACGGGTAATAGCATCTTTGCCACCTCCGAAAAACGTTAAGGGTGTAAGGTCATTTTTGGCACACGCGGGGTTCTATAGACGTTTCATAAAAGGTTTTAGTGTTATCACTAAACCTTTATGCAATTTGTTATTAAAAGATGTCCCATTTGATTTTACTAATGAGTGTATTGATACGTGGTTGAAAACCGGTGCTCGTAATCGTATAACTTTATGTTTTTATATGAGTTTTAATCTTGAATGGCCTACTTTTAATTAGATTTGTGTTTATGCAGGTTTGATGGAGTTTAAGGGCTTTTCGGGAGCTTTACAAGTCACCGGGTCGAAAACCAGAGCACCAGAACGCATTACGGATCAAACGGGAGCGAAACAAGCAAAATCAGAAATCGAAGTTTTGAGAGCCCGTCGCCGACGGGTCCCAAGCCGTCGGTGACGCCCTTCGGTTAAGCCCGTCGGCCACATTTTCCCGTATCCAGATAGTTAACCCGTCGGAGAGAGAAGAGAAAACCACTGCCCGTCGGCGATGGGTTGAGGACCGTCGGCGACGGGTAACAATTTTCTGAAACGGGATTTTGGTTGATTTGGGGGTTAAGCTCGATTTCTATTGGCTTGGGGGGCATGGAATTCGTAAGTTACACTTGTGGGAGAGTTTGAAACAACAACTTGGAGCCAAGACTTAATGCATTCACCTACCATTCCATCTTCTTCATCACTACAACATCCGAATCAAGATCATAACCATCAACCATCCTTAATCACAATTTCCACTATCCAAACCCTAACTCTCCATCCTTCATTCACACTCACCATCATCATCCACAAACCCTAATCATCCATCATTCCTTCATCCATCAAGCTTCAAGATAACTTCATTCGTGTTCCAATCATCCGGTGATCAAGCTTCTTCAACCATGAGCGGCTAATCATTTCGGTTTCACCCCGGTGTAGGTAGTTGTTAATTTTAGGGTTTCGAATTGTTCTTGTTTCAACTTAGTGACAATTTGTGTTTGATTTTTGAAACTTTTGACAATAGTGTTACATTTGTTGCGAATTCGTAAATTGTCGAACGATGTTAAAATTTATGACTTTGCGAAATGGTGATATGTAATTGTGCATTGTCGTGGTTAGGATTTACTTGTGTTGATTAGAAAGTGTATTGTTGTCCGTTCTTCGGGACGTTGATAGCTATTAGCACCTAAGTCACGGTACACTAAATCCGTTAATCGAATGCATTTGAGTTGAATCTAAGACTTGTAGAAATCCTAAGTTAGCAATTACCGAAACCAGGTGTGATTCCTTTTTCTTATTATTGTTCTAGTAATCAATTTTCTCGTAATCGTTAATCATTAGTTGTCAATTAATTTAATCAATTCATTTAATCTAAACTCACATCTCTCAATTAAACAAAAAAATACAAAAATATCATAGCAGGCTTCATAATACGTGACACTTTTCTATAATTCGATCGGATCCATACACAAACCACATACTCTTCGTGGTTCGACCCCTTACTACCACTAACTATTTGTTAAGGGTAATTTGGGCTTATAAATATTATCTTTGACCGGAGCGCGACATTCCGATCAAATTTTGGCGCCGTTGTCGGGGAGTGCGTGCGCTTTGTGTTTGGATATTGTTTGAATTTGCGTGATTAACTGTTTAAATTGTTTAGCTTTCTTTTTGTACTTTGTCTTTTTCCTTGTTACGCGGGTGTGTTACTTGTGCATGTTACAGGTAGTGTATGCATACGCGAAACTCCGGGAGGACTTCACCTTTAGTCTACGAACCGGAAATCGAAAGAGTCGCAAGGAGAAATCTAGCAAGCCGGTTAGAAGCAACACTTGCTTCTAATCAAACCACCAACACACCACAACATACACCATCCATTGAAACCGATTCAATGGCGAACCAAAACTCTAACCAAAACTTCAACCAAAATCAAAATCCGAACCAATTTCAATACCGAAGCAATTTCAATCCCGCTCCAAATATGCAACCTATACCTCCAGAGTGACCGGGTGGTAATAACAACAATACCGGACCACCCACACCACCTTTCCAAAACCAAAATCCCAACCACAATCAAAGAACACCCCAACAACAAAACCTTCATCGAAAAACCTCTCTACCCATCAACCTAGATGACCGGAATGTCAATTCCGACCGTCGGGGAAATCGTGATCGCGGCAATCCCGCAAATGAAGACCCATTCTTCAACATCGATGACTTGAGGAATGCAATCCCCGATGATGAACCGTATAGTGTTCCCGGTTATCAATCGCCGGAACATGTGAGTGTTCATACGGAAAATTCGGATGACGGGGGATACTATGATGATAGGGCTAACGATGATGAAGATTGGGGGTATGTTAATCAAGGCAATGTTTACAATGCAAGAGGCTATGATGATGAGGAGTTTGGCTATCAAAATGCCAATTATGATGAGGAAACAACCGTCAACCACGAAACAACAACCAACGGAACCGAGATGATGGGTTGTACAACAACAACAATAACAACAATGGTAACCCTACTCGGATTCCTCGTTTCGTGGGAGGTGGTAACCAAAGAGGTAACCAAGGTAGGAATCAAGGACGGGATGAAAGAAGGGATGAAAGAAGAAATGATAGAAGGGACAACCGAAGAGTGGTTGATCAAGAAGTTAACGGTCCCCATCGCCGTCAACGACCTCCACGGGGAGTGAATGATCGTTTTAGGCCGGTTGTCACCGAGAACGACTCACCAATTGTTTGTGAGAGGAGGATGTTTGATTGTAAACCACATTACATCAACATACTTCCTCATTTTAATGGAAGGTCTAACGACGAACCGTACACACATTTGACATAGTTTTCTTCCATTTGCAGCACTATCGGGGGGCACAACTTTGCACTAGAGGAGGTTAAACTTCGTTTGTTCCAATTCTCATTGAAAGACAAAGCGAAGCAACGGTTCCTTACACTCCCGGCCAATAGCATCCGCACATGGGGAGAAATGCAACAAGCTTTTCTAGATGAATACTATTCTATGGCGAAGACCGATGATGCTCGTGATGAAATTAGGTCTTTTCGCCAATTATCGGGCGAGCCGTTGCATGAAGCCTTTACAAGGTTTAAAGAAATGATGCGAAGATGCCCGCATCATCAAATCGAGAAGTGGGAGTTGGTTAAGTGCTTTGTACGGGGTCTAGATGACAACACATGGAACCGACTTGAATCAACGAGCAATGGGACCCTTCTAAGCAACCATGAAGATGATGATTGGGAATTCTTGGAACGGATGAGTAAACGTTCGAAAGATAAAGAATCGGCCGATCGAGCTAAGAAGCATCCCATTTCACGGTCACTTCCCGATCTTGACTCTAAAGATCGGATTTCCACCTTAAAGCGGGAAATGGCTCGAATGAAGAAAAAGGAAGTAAATGCGGTTCAATTCGAGGTATGTGAAGATTGTGGTGATATTGGACATAGAGCGGAACAATGTCCAACAGGGCCGAGTGACTACACGGAGGAAGTCAACCAAGTGTATGGAGATAGGAAGCGATATGACATGAACTCCAACACTTATCATCCGGGTTTGAGAAATCACCCTAACTTCCGATATGGTAATGCCTCAAATCAAATGAACCCGAATTTTCAATCGGGTAACCAAGGAGGTCAAAGCGGGTCAGCATATCAAAACCGTCAAGGTGGTAACCAAGGAGGTTATCAAAGAAATTACAACCAAGGGTACCAAGGTAGGGACAATAATTACCAAAGTGGGTACCAAAGGAATTACAACAATCAAGGCGGTAATGGAAGCGGGTCGAACAATCAAACCGGTGGCGATGATTTGAGTGCCAAAATGGATGCTTTGTTGAATATGCAAAAAGAATCTCAAAACAATATAAAAGAATCTCACCATGATATCAAGGCGATAAAAAAGACAAACGAGATTCGGGATAAAGCACATGAGGCATTGGCAAAGCAAGTGGGCCAACTCGTGGAGGAAATGGCTCAAATGAGAGGAAGCACGTGAAAGCTCCCAAGTGACACCGCGGTGAACCCTAGGCATCAAGGGTCAAGCTCAAGGAACACACGTGAGGTACCAATTAATAAAATTACTTTACGTAGTGGTCGAGTCGTTGATAATGGTGTCAAAACACCATCACCCCAGTTTGTTGAAGGGGTGGTGGAAGATGCTAGTGAAGATGAGGATGGTCAAACGGGTCAAAATAAAAATGACTTGAAAAAGAATAATAACACTCCCGTTGTGACCATACCCGTCCCCAAGGCTAAGGAAAAGGGTGTGGAGGCTAATACCGCCCCTTATCCCGAAGCATTGAAGGGACCCGTTAAGAAAGTTGTAAACAAAAGAGGTCCACAACAAGAAGAATTGTTGGAGATTTTTAAACAAGTGAAAATAAATTTACCTCTTTTGGATGCAATAAAGCAAGTACCGTCTTATGCTAAGTACTTGAAAGAATTGTGTACCCAAAAACGAACTCATAAATTTCCAAAAAAATTAGACTTAACTGAAAATGTGAGTTCGATTCTTTCGGGTGCACTTCCACCTAAGCTCCAAGATCCGGGTGCGCCTATTATTTCAATTCAAGTAGGCGACTTTAAAATCAATCGAGCACTTCTAGATCTTGGTGCTAGTGTGAGCATTCTACCGGGTAGTTTGTATGACCAATACGAGTTTGGTCCACTTCAGTCATCAAATACCACTGTGGTGTTAGCCGATTTGACACCAAAACTACCCCGTGGAATTGTTTCAGATGTGATAGTAAAAATCGAGGATTTTTAATATCCGGCGGACTTTTTAGTGCTTGATTACGTGGCCAAGGACCCAACCAAACAACCTACGGTGATTTTGGGTCGACCGTTCTTAGCAACCGCAAATTCTCAAATTGATTGCAAAACAGGAACGGTTGACATGACATTTGGAAACCGAAGGTTGAGGTTGGATGTTTTTTCCGGACTTATGAACCCTCCAGTCGATGATGAATGCTATATGGCGGACATTGTTGACACGTGTATACCTCTTTGCGACACAGTCGTGGATGGGGAAAACACAATGGAGGATTGTTATATGTTTGACAGGTCACAGGTAGAAGTGGAAAAGAGTATAGACGAGGAAGTGAAAAGTTTGGAGGTGCTTGCGGTTAGAGAGGGAAAACCGACATGGATGCACCAAGTTGAGAGTTTACCGGAGAGCATTGACACCAAGTTGAAGCCGTCGTTAGTAGAGCCTCCGGAGGTTGAATTGAAGGTGTTGCCTAAGCATCTCAAATATGCTTATGTTGGTGAAGGCAACACGCTCCCAGTTATCATTGCATCAAACTTAACCGTGGAGCAAGAGGATAAATTGATGGGTGTTTTGGTCACTAATCGGGCGGCGATTGGATGGACCATTGCTGATTTGAAGGGTATTAGTCCCTCGGTGGTGATGCACAAAATCATCACGGAAGAGAATGTGACTCCCGTTCGAGATGCACAACGGAGATTAAATCCGAATATGAGGGAGGTGGTGAAAAAGGAAGTGCTAAAGTGGCTTGATGCGGGTATCATTTACCCGATCTCGGATAGTCAATGGGTGAGCCCAACACAGACGGTTCCAAAGAAAGCGGGTATACAACTCGTCAAAAATGACGCAGGTGAAGAGGTAGCCACTCGGCCGGTAACCGGGTGGCGAATTTGTATTGATTATAGGAAGTTGAATACCGCAACTTCCAAAGATCATTTTCCTTTACCGTTCATTGATCAAATAGTTGAGAAATTATCGGGGCAACAATTTTATTGCTTCTTAGATGGCTATTCTGGTTATACCCAAATTGCCATCCATCCAGAAGATCAATCAAAGACCACATTTACTTGTCCCTACGACACCTTCGCATTTAGGCGAATGCCGTTTGGATTATGTAACGCCCCCGCCACCTTCCAAAGGTGTATGATGAGTATCTTTTCAGATATGGTGGGGAAGTCTTTGGAAATCTTCATGGATGATTTCTCAATCTTTGGGTCATCATTTGAGGCTTGTTTGGACCAACTAGACAAAGTGCTAAAAAGATGTGTTGAAACTAGTTTGGTCCTAAGTTGGGAAAAGAGCCATTTTATGGTTCAAGAGGGAATTGTGTTGGGACACGTGGTGTCGAGTCGTGGGATAGAGGTTGATCATGCAAAGGTGCAAGTTATATCTACTTTGCCATATCCCACGAGTGTTAAAGGTGTTAGGTCATTTCTAGGTCATGCGGGTTTTTATCGGCGGTTTATTAAGGGTTTTAGTGAGATAACAAAGCCTTTGTGTAACTTGTTGTTAAAAGACCAACCGTTTGATTTTAATGAAAATTGTCAAAACGCTTTTAACAAGTTAAAAGAAAAATTAATTGAGGCCCCAATCTTGCAATCGCCAAATTGGTCTTTCCCTTTTGAAATTATGTGCGATGCGAGTGATTATGCGGTGGGGGCCGTGTTGGGACAACGGTTTGACAAGAAGCCCGTTGCCATATACTACGCGAGTAAGACTCTTTCGGATGCAAAATTGAATTACACCACCACCGAAAAAGAGCTACTTGCGGTGGTATATGCATTGGATAAATTTCGGGCATATATATGGGGTAGTAAAGTGATTATTTATTCTGATCACACTGCAGTTAGGTACCTCATGGAGAAAAAAGATGCAAAGCCGAGATTGATTCGATGGGTGTTGTTGCTCCAAGAGTTTCATTTGGAGATACGGGACAAAAAGGGTACCGAGAATGTGGTAGCGGACCATTTGTCTCGGTTGATGGTTGATGAGGATCCTAAATCATTAGAGATCAATGAGTCGTTTCCCGATGAGCACATTATGAAATTAGATAAGTTACCATGGTATGCTAACATTGTAAATTATCTTGTTACAGGTGACATGCCAGCACATTGGGATAGACGGAAGAGGCAACACTTCATGTCTCAAATCAAGTATTACCGGTTGGAAGAACCGCACTTGTGGAAGGAGTGTGCGGACCAAGTGATAAGAAGATGCATAGATGATGAGGAAATTCAAAGCGTGTTGCAGCATCTACATTCATTTGCGTGTGGTGGCCATTTTAATGGTCACAAAACGGGTCATAAAGTGTTAAATAGTGGTCTTTATTGGCCTACTATTTTTAAAGATGCAAATGAGTTTTCCAAGAATTGTATAGAGTGTCAAAAATTAGGGGGTATTTCAAAAAGGGACGAAATGCCCATGTAACCAATCCTTGTAGTCGATGTTTTCGATGTATGGGGTATTGATTTCATGGGCCAATTCCCCAATTCCTATGGCAATTTGTATATCTTGGTGGTCGTTGACTACGTTTCAAAATGGGTCGAAGCAATAGCCACCAAGACAAACGACCATTCCGTAGTATGTAATTTTGTTCAAACCAATATTTTCTCAAGGTTTGGGATTCCTCGTGTCATCATAAGTGATGGAGGATCTCATTTTAAAAAATTTCGGTTTGGAAAACTTCTAAAAAGGTTTGGTGTTGACCATAGGATTGCTACCCCCTATCACCCGCAAACGAGCGGGCAAGTCGAGGTGTCAAATAGGCAAATCAAAGAGATTTTGCAAAAGACCGTGCGGGCGGACCGTAAGGATTGGTCAATTAAGTTGAACGATGCTTTATGGGCCTACCGTACGGCACATAAGACACCTATTGGCACTACACCTTACCGGTTGGTTTACGGTAAAAATTGTCATTTACCGGTTGAACTTGTGCACAAATCATTATGGGCTATTAAGGAAGTTAATGTTCAATATGATGATGCAGGTAAGGAAAGGAAACTCAAGCTATGTGAGTTGGAGGAGCTAAGGGAAATGGCATATGAATGCGCGTCTAAGTATAACGATGGGATGAAAAGAGCGCATGATGCCAAGTTGAGAAAGAAAGAGTTCGAGGTTGGCCAAAAGGTGTGGCTTTACAATTTGAAACTCAAGTTCTTTCCCGGAAAGCTCCGGAGCAAATGGATGGGACCCTATGTTATCACCCGGGTCGGACAATTGGGTGATGTTACTATCGAGGACCCGAAGGATGGGATAAGACAAACGGTAAATGGTCATCGGCTAAAACTGTTTCTCGATGGTAATGAGAAGGTGGATGAAAATAAGGAATCGGTGAGCTTCGTGGTAAGCATTCCGGTTTATGAGGTCGAATAAAAAGGACCGGTAACGTTTTGTGTAAAGTTATGTATAATTATTTAATTGTTTGAGTGTTTTTGATATAATCGTTCCGTCTTATACTAACCCCGTTTGATTGTGTGAAGTCCGGATATCCCGAAAGAGTTTTGAAGACGTAAGGTATGTTTTTTTTAGACTTTATTAGGTGCATTGAGGACAATACACGACTTTTTGGGGGGTGGTAAGGCCGTTAACGTATAAAAATTTACAAAAAGATTTTTAATAATTTTTAGGATTTTTTAGTGTACATAGTCCCTTTATTAAAAAGTCATAATTTTCCTCCTAGTTTTCATAAAAAAAAAATTGAAAATTAAGAAGTGCCAAAACTAATACCCGTCGGCGACGGGGTATTACCCGTCCCGGACGGGCTCTCGGTGAACCCGTAAGCCAAACATCCCCGTAACCAGACGCCTAAGGCGTCGGCCACAGGCACCATTTCTACTACCCGTCGGCGACGGGGTAGTGACCGTCGGCGACGGGTTGGCGTTTAAGGTCCGATGCTGGTTCGTTTTGAGGTGTTTAAAACCGAACCAAACCTCTCCAAATCTCATTACAACATAACCCAAGCTCGATTTTTACCACATAATTGACCCACATTCCCTACACACCATTTACAACCACAAATTTCCTGATCTCTCTCTCTCTTAACCTTTCACTCACTTCATCTTCTCCATCTCTCATTCAAAAACCCTAGAAACTTTCAAGACTCCATAACTCTCTCAATTCTCCACCAAACCATCTGATTCTTGAGTCCATTCTGAGTAATTTTTCGAGAGGAACAAAACCCCCAACACAGTTTTCATCGATTCTTGCTAGTTTGCAAGATTTCTGGGAGTGTAACTTCGGGTTTTTGAAGGGGTGTTCATCAATCTTGTTGCTTTACATTTTTTCATAGTTTTTCTTGTTCAAACAACACAAAGGTATGGATTTTCCTTAACTTTATGCATGATTATCATATGCTTTTCTTCCGAAATTTTAAACTTTTTAGTTTAAGAGTAGGTTGTTTAGACAATGTATGTTGTTCTAGCATAATTTTGAGTAAGATTAGTTGCTTTGGAGGGAATTTGAGCATGTTATAACCATAGTGAAGTGATTACACTTGTTATGAACATGATTGAACATGAAGGTGATGTTGAATATATTGTTGAAATTATAAGAAATTGTAAGATTAACAAGAAATTGATAAGTTTATGATAAAGTGAGCGACTTTGGAAGTTTAAAGAGGCGATTTTACATTCACTTGTTAATAAAAACTTCAACATCACACATCATGTTCAAAGTTTGAGAGTTTAGTAAAGGTTTGGGTTTATATTGATGTTTTGCTTGTTTGTGATTGTAGTTGGCCGGTGGTAAAAGACAAAAGACTACAGGGCAAGCTTCATCATCAGGAGTCGGTTCTTCTTCCGGTTTAATACCGAGGAAGTGGGAGCAATTAAGCTCCATCGCAGAGGGTGATGCAAGACTGTACAGACAAGATTGGGCGTGGGCAAAGTTCAGGGATAGCAAAAGCGCCGAAGTTTGGGATGAGGAGAAGAGAAAACCTTTATCGGAATATCAAGATAGGAAGTTAGAGGCCAAGCTCTGGAAATGGAAAATGGTCAACAAAGTGAGTACCTCAGTCCCGGAAAGGAGTTTATGTGAAAGAGTGGTGAATGTTGAAGAGTTCAAACAAATCGGAATAACACAAATGTTTAAACGCCAAGGTTGGGAAAGGGTGCTTGACTGGTGCGAAGATAACACTTCATGGATATATTTGGCGGAAGTGTGCGAGTGGCTGTCGACGTTGAGGTTTATGAATAAAGATAGTCCTCCTGCTGAGTGGAAATTGGTTAGTAAAACAAGCCGGGGGTTAATGACGATGTCTTTCGAAACAATCAACTGCATTGCACGCTTTGATTCTTTGGGGCTGCAAGCATATGACTATCCAACTATGCAACAATTTTTGGATAATCATATGAATGATGGTGATCCGGAGCAGATGACCGCGGCTATTTTACCATACAGTGATGGGGGAGAGGCAAAGAGAAATCAAATGACGATTGAGGGAAAGATTCTCCAAGGGATTAATGTTGAGAACATTTTGGTGAGGTTTGGTGATCGTGGAGGTGTTAGAGCGGGTGACTGTAGGGTGGTGCACTCTTTGCTATACGGGACTCCTACATTGTCATGGAGACACATAGTGATGATGAATACGTGGGCTACTCGGGAGTCGTCCCAGAGGCGTTTTATTCCATACGCACGCCTCATTAGTGCCATGATTGTTCAACAAAATTGCCTACCTCCGGAATCACTATGGGTAACTAAACCGTTGGAGGAAATTAACAAGGCCTCCATGAAGAAGAACTGGAATATAGAAGTTAAACTCTCGGGGAACAAGTATGTTGTGACCAACAGGTTGGGTCATAAGTATGAGTTTCTTACTTCAGGGGCACCACCGGAATCGGGAGAAGATGAAGAAATGGGTGATGAAGAGGAGGAAGCTGAACCATCCGGTCCACAAAGACCAAGACAAAGATACATGAGGCCGCATAGTGAAATTAATGCAGATGTGGCGGGCTTTGTGAACATTAGACGGGTGCCTTCCTACAAAAATTTTGATCGGGGACAGCAAGAGATATATGACAATGTCTCTGCATGCATAGGTGAAGGTCGAGAGTATAACCGAAGGAGGGAAGCCTGGGAGGAGGCACATGGACCCCAAATACAGGAGTTTTGGGCAGTTCAAGCAGCCCATCGGGAGAGAATGAATAAGTTTGTGGAAGAGCAACAACTGTTCCAAGCAATGCAGAGGTCACACATGGAACAGTTGGCGAAGATGCAAGAGGATGAGGCAGCCCGAAGACGGGCATGGGAAGAAGAGGAGGCTAGGCGCCAAAACGCACAAAGGGAATTAGAACAACGCCGATGGAGAGCTTTGCCTGTCTCTAACCAAATGGTGATTAACAACACCAAGATACTCCACGATCAGGAGCGCCATCAAAGAGACCTTCAAGCCGGTCTCCCATACGCCGAACACTCGGGGTGGACCGATTACCCCAATCTTCCTCATCCACTAGGCCCATCCGATCCCACCCCTCATTGGCCCGAGGCAGTCGGTTCTAGTTTCATTCCGATTCCTTACCAACCACCGCCACAAGGAGAGTCAAACCCACTCGATGACTATAGGGAGATGTTTGAGGCCCTCACTGGTTATCAATACCAGCCAAACCCGCCAGTTGATCCCAACGAGAGATATCAGCGGTAGAGGCGATGTATGTTTTTGTTGTTGTTGTATATTATTTTTTTTCCGTTATTTTTATTTCATGTTATTTATTTTTCGCCTAGTTAAATGAACGTTGTGGGTGTGTTCCCTATATAACCCTCACGAGACCTCTCGTCCTCCCAAGCTATTGGGGGGTTTAAAAGGGCTTCTTGCATAAGCTAAATGCAACCGTGATTCCTACGAAAGTGAGTTAGGTTTATTGTTGTAATTTATTGTCCACATAAATCAAAGTGAAGTAACACATGGCTTGGTAATATTTTCATAAAAAGGGTAGAACTAGGTAACTAACAAATTTTGATGGTTGTGAGAAGCATGCTTCTACACAAGGATTAGAATTTGTAGGTACAACATGTTCGCAGGACAACCGTTTTTATGAAGAGGCGAAGGAGATATGAGTATCAAGCGACAAAAATCAGGTGCATGTGTTTCCTTTTACTTTGATTCTTAGTTAGGAATAAGTGGATTGTATTTTGTATTGTATTTTCCGGGGTGAAATGTTGGGAAGGTTAGTCGTGTCACATCCCTTGTGCGTTTTAAAACTCTAGTTCTTGCACATTGAGGACAATGTTTACCTCAAGTGTGGGGATGGGGGAAAATTTCAAAAAATTTTCAAAATTTCTTGTTTCAAAAGCGATCTTAAAAGCACAAGTAACCAAGTCAACGAGGGATGTCACAACCCATTTGGTCTTTTGTTATGGTCAAGTTCAAATTAATAAGCATAACGGGTATTTAGCGGGTGGTTATTTGGGAATAATTCGCCTAAGGAACTAGCAATTTATGCATATCACATATCATACCCTTAGATGTGAGGTTTTGAGCCACTTTTATATCATGGATTTACATTTACATGTTTCTTTGTTTGAGTGGACCATTTGTCGCGTATTGTAGAACTTGCAACTTTTGATACGTTTGAGACTATAGACCGAATACAAGCACGAGAATGATTAAGGCATTAGGTAAACCTTTTCTCTTAAAACCATTTATCTATCCTTACCCAAACAAGTCCCATAGTCGCCCATTTTGAGCCTAAAACCTTTCGTTTGACCACCCTATAGCCCATAACCCTTAAACCTTTTTCTTTTAAACCTGTGTGATGAAAATTCGATTATAGAAGCTTAAGTTTGTATAGTTATGATTCTTTTGTAAAAAAAAAAAAAACCAGAAAATGTTGCAAAAAAGAATGAAAAAGCATTGAAAAAAAAAACACAAAAAGATGTGCTAGTAGTTGTTGAATAAAAGGCGAAAGTTGTTGCCTCATAATTGATGTTTATAGTTTACTTGAGTTTAGAATAGTTGCGTTGTAATAAAGATCGAATTTTCATCACCTTAGCCACTTTAAAATATCCTATTCCCTACCCTTAGCCTAGCCCCGTTACAACCCTTCAAAGACCTTTTGACTTGTGCTTAGTATTCGTGATCGGTGGTGGAGAATGATTGAGTTGCAAGCCTATGCGGGTACGTGTTCTAACCGGTTTTGAGCGATTAATTAATTGAAGTGCTAATACATTATATACATTAGCCGAATTATAAGCCGAGTGGAGAGAACATTGTGAGGGATATGCATGACTTGTTAGTTTTACGGGCGGGTTAATCTTGGATAACCATTATTATATGTGATTAGTCACTTTACCGGTAAATATGTGGAAATTGTAAAGAATGTGAACTTTTGTATGACAATAGACCTTAACCTTTGTCTCGGGAATGGGAAGTGTATTTGTCGTTCGACCCACGTGAAAGTGAAAAACAAGATTTGCTTGAGGACAAGCAAAAGACAAGTGTGCGGATGTGATACGTGGTTGAAAACCGGTGCTCGTAATCGTATAACTTTATGTTTTTATATGAGTTTTAATCTTGAATGGCCTACTTTTAATTAGATTTGTGTTTATGTAGGTTTGATGGAGTTTAAGGGCTTTTCGGGAGCTTTACAAGTCACCGGGTCGAAAACCGGAGCACCGGAACGCATTACGGATCAAACGGGAGCGAAACAAGCAAAATCAGAAACCGAAGTTTTGAGAGCCCGTCGCCGACGGGTCCCAAGCCGTCGGCGACGCCCTTCGGTTAAGCCCGTCGGCCACATTTTCCCGTATCCAGATAGTTAACCCGTCGGAGAGAGAAGAGAAAACCACTGCCCGTCGGCGACGGGTTGAGGACCGTCGGCGAGGGGTAACAATTTTCTGAAACGGGATTTTGGTTGATTTGGGGGTTAAGCTCGATTTCTATTGGCTTGGGGGGCATGGAATTCGTAAGTTACACTTGTGGGAGAGTTTGAAACAACATCTTGGAGCCAAGACTTAATGCATTCACCTACCGATCCATCTTCTTCATCACTACAACATCCGAATCAAGATCATAACCATCAACCATCCTTAATCACAATTTCCACTATCCAAACCCTAATTCTCCATCCTTCATTCACACTCACCATCATCATCCACAAACCCTAATCATCCATCATTCCTTCATCCATCAAGCTTCAAGATGACTTCATTCGTGTTCCAATCATCCGGTGATCAAGCTTCTTCAACCATGAGCGGCTAATCATCTCGGTTTCACCCCGGTGTAGGTAGTTGTTAATTCTAGGGTTTCGAATTGTTCTTGTTTCAACTTAGTGACCATTTGTGTTTGATTTTTGAAACTTTTGACAATAGTATTACATTTGTTGCGAATTCGTAAATTGTCGAACGATGTTAAAAGTTATGACTTTGCGAAATGGTGATATGTAATTGTGCATTGTCGTGGTTAGGATTTACTTGTGTTGATTAGAAAGTGTATTCTTGTCCGTTCTTCGGGACGTTGATAGCTATTAGCACCTAAGTCACGGTACACTAAATCCGTTAATCGAATGCATTTGAGTTGAATCTAAGACTTGTAGAAATCCTAAGTTAGCAATTACCGAAACCGGGTGTGATTCCTTTTTCTTATTATTGTTCTAGTAATCAATTTTCTTGTAATCGTTAATCATTAGTTGTCAATTAATTTAATCAATTCATTTAATCTAAACTCATATCTCTCAATTAAACAAAAAAATACAAAAATATCATAGCAAGCTTCATAATACGTGACACTTTTCTATAATTCGATCGAATCCATACACAAACCACATACTCTTCGTGGTTCGACCCCTTACTACCACTAACTATTTGTTAAGGGTAATTTGGGCTTATAAATATTATCTTTGACCAGAGCGCGACATTCCGATCATGTATGCAAGCTTTCACTGTTTTGAAGGAACACTTGGTCAAAGCTCCTATCTTGCAACCACCGGATTGGTCAAAGCCGTTCGAGATAATGTGTGATGCAAGCGACACTACTATTGGTGCAGTTTTGGGTCAATGGGTTGATAAAAAGCCGGTGGTGATTTATTACGCAAGCAAGACTTTATCCGAAGCGCAACTGAATTACACCACAACCGAAAAGGAGTTATTAGCGGTGGTGTATGCTTTGGATAAGTTTCGTGCGTATATTTGGGGGAGCAAGGTGATGGTTTATTCGGATCATAGTGCGGTCCGATATTTGATGGAGAAAAAGGACGCGAAGCCTCGGTTAATTCGATGGGTGTTGTTGTTGCAAGAGTTTGATTTAGAAATCCGAGACAAAAAGGGAAGTGAGAACGTAGTGGCGGATCACTTGTCTCGGATTCCGGTTGAAGGAAATGATGATGTTAGTGAAATAAATGAAACATTTCCCGACGAGCAACTCTTAGCCGTATCCACTTTCGTTGCACCGTGGTATGCTCATTACGTAAATTACTTAGCCACGGGTGCCATCCCAAGTCATTGGACCAAGAAGCGATGACAACAATTTATGGTCCAAGTGAAGCAATACATTTGGGATGAACCGGATCTTTTCAAGATCGGGCCAGATCAAGTTATTCGGAGGTGTGTGCCCGAAACGGAGGTGATGAAAATTTTGACCCATGCTCATTCATCCGCATGTGGAGGTCACTTTAGTGGGCATAAAACGGGTTACCGGGTTCTCTCATGTGGGTTTTATTGGCCCACAATTTTCAAGGATGCATGTGAGTTCGCTAGAAATTGCATAAATTGTCAAAAGATGGGAAGCATATCGAAGAGGGATGAGATGCCATTACAACCAATCTTGGTTGTTGAAATATTTGATGTATGGGGTATAGATTTTATGGGTCCCTTCCCAAATTCGAATGGATCCCTATATATTTTGGTAGCGGTGGATTACGTCTCAAAGTGGATTAAAGCTATTGCAACGCGCACAAACGATTATTCGGTTGTTTGTAAATTTGTTCAATCCAACATCTTCTTTTGGTATTCCGCGTGTTATTATAAGTGATGGTGGTTCGCATTTCAAGAACTTTAACTTCGGGAAATTATTGAAGAGGTATAGCGTGAATCACCGGATTGCCACACCTTACCATCCGCAAACGAGTGGACAAGTCGAAGTGTCCAACCGTCAAATCAAAGAAATCCTCATGAAGACGGATAGGAATGATTGGTCGAGAAAGTTGGATGATGCATTGTGGGCGTACCGAACGGCCTACAAAACTCCGATTGGCACAACACCTTACCGGATGCTGTATGGAAAGGGTTGTCATTTGCCAATGGAGTTAGCGCATCGGGCACATTGGGCAATTAAGATGGTGAATGCGGATTACGATGAAGCGGGGAAGATAAGGAAGTTGCAATTAAGCGAAATTGAAGAAATTGGAGACGAGGCGTATGAATGTGCATCGGCCTACAAAGATAAGCTTAAGAAAGTACATGATGCAAAGTTAAGAAAGAAAACCTTTGAAGTAGGTGAAAAGGTTTGGTTGTACAATTCAAGACTCAAGATGTTTGTGGGCAAGCTTAAAAGCAAATGGATGGGCCCGTATGTTGTTCGGCGAGTTGGGAGGTTTGGTGATGTAGATATCCAAGATGAGCAAACACTGAAACAACAAACGGTGAACGGTCACCGGTTGAAGCCATACTTGGAAGGGAATGACATCAACAACTTGGAGCTTGATAAAGCGGGCTACATCTTACGCCCGGTCGATCAGGAACAACCATGAGAGGCCCAGGTTTGGTAGTGTAAATAGTTAGCATTTCATTTTGTTTGGTTTGTATAGTTTGCATGTTTACCGTACTCGCTTGAATCTTGTGTTTGAAACAAGTGTGGGGACATTCGGGTCACGAATTGCTCTAACATTGTGTTGATGACAACACGGGATTTTCGAGGGGGTAGGGTGATTTTTACATGTTTTTGAAAAATTTTAAAAACACAAAAAAATCGAAAAAACTGAAAAAATATAAAAAAAAATATACTTAAAATCACACTTTTTGGCGAAGGAGAGATGCCCAGGTGCCACTGTAAGTTACGGTGGCACCGTAATTTACGGTGGGGATAAAAATTTTTTGTCCTCTATGGTGCAATTACACTGAGTTACGGTAGAAATTTGGTTCCAGGCTTCACCGTAATTTACGGTGTATACCGTAAATTACGGTGGACCTGGAAGTCTGATGGGTCATTTCGGTTTCTGCACACATACATAAAAAAAGAGAGAGAGATAGCAACAATCAGGTCACATGAACTCTTCCCCATCCACACAATTTCTTTCATTCAACCCTCACCACTAACATCATCCATCACTTTCACAAGACCCACAAAATCCCCAAACTCCATAACCTTCTTCAACCTTCAATCTTCCATATCTCTCTCAATTCTTAACCAAATCAAGTGAAATCTAGGTCTATCTTGACTAATTTTTCACATACTTTCTGATTTTGAGAAGAGATTTGCGAAAAAATGAAGCTTTCGGGTCCGAATTCCAAACCCTAGGTCCGAAAATTTTAGGGGTTTTTGGAGTTTTTGTTTCACAAGCATTCTAGCATCTTCAAGCAAAGGTATGGAAGTTTATTTATTATGTTTTGATGATGCATTGCGAAAAGTAAGGTTATTTGTGTTAGTTGTTCATACCCACTTGCTTGTTCTTAGATTTTGTTATGAAAATGGTTACTTGAACATTGATATGGGTTGTAGATGTAGGATTGATGGTAAAGTAGTGAACTTTTTGGGAAATTTCTACATTGTAGAGACACCATGCCAAAATTTTTGAAAAAATTTATAACTCTTGGTTCACTAGCATCTACAACCATAGTAACAAGCAAGTGTGGGGATATCTTGGAGAAAAGGGTCTAATTTTGTGTGTTTGGTTGTGTTGTTTGCCTTAATGTGTGTAGGAAAATGGTACGAACAAAGGAAAAGGCCGGAGCAAGTTCGTCTTCTTCGTCTAAAGACAAGGGTAAGCAACCGGAACAACAACCGAGAAAAAGACAATATTTGGGTCGAGTTGATGAAAGTGAAAGCGAGGAAGAAATGGAGTTGGACCCGGCTGAAAAGCCAAGATGGGAGTCGGGTTCATTGGATGACCAACCGGAACATTGGCAACCGACACTCTTTCACGACAGTATGAATCGATTGAAAAATAGGGCTGCCGCATTTATTTGCGAGAGAGTAGTTAGTGAGGTTCAATTTAGCCCGTTTGGTGTGTTTGCTAAATTCCGCGCTCTAGGATGGGAGGGGGCGCTTAATTGCTATGATAAGGATAGCAAGAATTTGTTCATGACCGAAATTCAAGAATGGATGGCAACCCTCAAGTGCAACAAATACGAAAAGCCGTCACAAATGAAGTTAACGGGTGTGGTGAATGGGATTCCGGTAGAGATGTCTTTTAACACATTGAAGAAATTGGGAAAATACGACAGTCTATCGGCTGGTGATTACATGATACCTACTCTTGATGACCTTTTGCTTAAACCGAAGAAGCATGTTCGTTGGAATGATATGTTGGCGGCGTTATTTTTGCCCGGTACTTACAGTGGAGTTTTGTACCGGAGGAATTTAAAAATAGAAGCGAAGTTGCTGCTAGCAATCTGCATTTTAAATGTCATTCCGAGAAGAGGGGACAAAGAGCAAGTGAGGTACCCGGAAGTACCCGTTCTCTATTCTCTACTCAATGGGTCTCCGCGTTTTCCAATCCGATATTTGATCATGAACCACCTCTGGATTTGCCGAAACAAGTTAGGAAGAGATAATATCCCGTATTGTCGAATCATCACGGGATTGATGAAGCAGCAAAAGGCAATCACGTCAGAAGATAAAGGGGCACCAAAAAGGCATCAGCCTTTTACTTTAGACAAGTTGGGGATTGGTTGGACTTACACGCAATCGGAACGGTATCATAAGCTCAAGTCGAAAGGGCAGAGATGGAGAGCATTAAAAGTGGGTGCAAGAGCTCTTCTACCGGGAGAAGCGGATGAGCCGGAAAGTGATGTGGAGGCTCCAAGTGGTGATGATGATTATGCGGATGAGCCGCATGGTGGAAATGTGGGCCAAGGGGGCCAAGGGGGTTATGGTGGTGCCTTTTACGATTATACGGAGCGTTCTTATGTGCCAAATTGGGCTTATGATGGCACGATGCAAGAGGTTATCGAAAATCAACGTCCTCCGGCACCCATTTTTGAGTCATGGTCGGGTGCGGAGCGGACGTTATTTGATCAAAACACGATGATGAGTGCAAGCATGGAGCGGTCTTTGAAACAAAGCTTCGAGGCGTGGAATCGCACACACGCGTATTCCCATGAATTGGAAATGAATAATCGATACCATGATGATCAAGCAAGAAGATTGCATGCAGATTGGCACGCCGGGCGGCCGGTGGTTGTGGATCCACAACATGTGGATTATGCGTCTCTACCACCGTATGATGGTAGTGTCTCGTATCCAACCCCGCCGCTTGATCATTCACAATGGATCGACCTGCGCCAACAAGAAGGAGCTCCTCAACAAGGTGGGAGTTGTAGCGGTTCATTTGCATTTAGAGAATGGAATGACATGATGTCTTCCATTTTTGGGCCTCCGCAGCCACGCTATTACTAGTCAGGTCGTTTTCCTTCCTTGTATATTTTGTGAATATTTGTTAGCTTGTTTTGTTTTTGGTTGGGTGGTAGGGTGGAATTAAGTTTATGATGCTATGTTTGGGTTGGTGCGAGTTGGCGGTGTGATGTTTTAAAAAAAAGAAGAAAAATATAAAAAAAATGAAAAAACCCAAAAAGAAATTTGTGGTTTGAGTTGAAGAGCTTTCAGTTGATGTGAAAGAGTTTTAAGCGATCAAAGCCTCCTAAAACCATACATTGGGGTCAATGTATCCCAAGTGTGGGGATGGGGGGAAATTTTTGAAGATTTTGAAAAAAATTTGTAAATCAAGCGAAACGATGTGAGAATTTGAACACCCTAGATTAACCCCAAATTGATGCACCGGCAACCCTTATTACCCCTTTTATTCTTGGTGAGAGTTGAAGCCACATGTGTAAATAAATAATACTTATCTTTGATGAGAGTGGCTATGGGTGGGGGTGCTCTAGAACTTGTGCCTTAATACGTTTTGAGTCCTTAGTTAGACATGAATGTGAAAAGGATAAGGGCATTTATGTAGCCTCGTCTTTAGTGTGTGCGAGTGTGGGATTTGGGGGGTTGGACCTCATAAGTTATATATATGAGCATGGTTGCGAGAGGGGCGGGGGTTTGGACATTTAGTTGCCCAATTTTGTGCCTAAAAGCCTATCGTTTGTTACCCCTAGCTAGTTACCTAAACATTTACCCAATTTGACCCGGTCTTATAGTGTTAGTGATTGTTTAATAATATGTAATTTTATTTGATGTTATGTTGAAAGTTTTTATGTTTGTCTTGTTAAAAAAAATTCAGAAAAGAAAGAAAAAGAAAAAAAAAGCAATGAAAAATGAAAAAAAAAAAGAAGTGATGTTTAGATATTTTGTATATAGTAGTTAAGTTTGGTAGTTGTTTGTTTGTTTCTTTGTGTAATAAAAGACTGGGTTAAGTTTTCGCTACTTCATATTTATTCCATTTCCTACCCATACACCTCACCACGTTACAACCTTGAAAGTCCCTTTCATTTGCATTCATGTTTGACACGTTTAAGGAGAAGGATCGATTTAGGTACAAGCCTATAGTTGTGCAACCGCCTGTTAGCTTTTGTGTGTCTAGCTCATATTGCTAGTGCTTACTTGTTACCGAGAGGAGAGACATAGTGAGGGGTGCGTTATTTTGGGTGTTAAAAAGGGGTTAGTAAAAGGACTACATGTTTATGCTTGGTTTACATTGATCACTTGTTTTGAAAACGGTTTGATGAGTTGCTTGGGACAAGCAACGGTTAAGTGTGGGGATGTGACGGGTGGTCCATAGGACAACCCTTAATGATGTTAAAAGACAAATTTATCCTTCACTTAATCGCGTAATTATCTTGAATTAGATGACTACGGTTCCTTATGTTTCAGGTGCGGTTCGGGAGCTAAAAGTGGATAAAACGCAGCTTTGGACGGTTTGGAGATGAACGGGTCGTCTGTGGGAGGAATGAAGAAACAAAACACACAAGTCAGGGCTCCACCGTAAATTACGGTGGCCATCGTAATTTACGGTGGCCCTGAAACATGTTATATTCCCACCGTAACTCAGTCTTGTTCCACCGTAACAATTTGAAGACCACCGTAAATTACGGTGGCACCGTAATTTACGGTGGAAGCTGCGGACAGATTTGTAACTGCTCATTAAAACGGTTTTGATGGTATCTTTTGGGATTATCTCATCATTGGACAGTTTCTCTGCATGGTGGGGGAGATTTTGGCTGATGCTTGTTGATTCTAAACAATTCAAAACATTTGGTTCTTGTTTTTGATTCGTATGAACTTGACTTTTAATGTTACGATGATCAACCGAACAATGTCCGGCTAAACTCGTGGTGATCATCTTAGGTGAAGGTTTCTCTAAACTTTTGTGTGTTTGTTCTATTATTTCTAGAATGATAACTTGTGTTTGCTTGATTATCATGGTGTATGCATAATTGTTTGTAGCTTGTTAATTGATATAGCAATTTCTAGTCTTAATCGTACATTCTTGGTGTCGTTGGCAATCGAGATATCACGGGAAGGGTTAGGGTTGGATATTGATTGATTAATCATCGGGAAACAACCTCGCATTTATATAATCCGAGTACTTTGTTCCCTTTCATCACAACAATTGTTTATGCATGAGTTATGTCTATGTGACTCTTTCTAGTTGGAATTTCGCACAATTGTTAAAAGAAACTGAATCCTAAGGTGGTCATTATTCTCATAATCTGAATTAAAATCCAATTTTGATTTTTCAATTAGCTATTAATTTAGTTTTTTAAAACAACAATCCAAATCATCGATCTTTACTTTCTGCAAATTAGGTTAATTTTAGTTAAAGTGCAAAGCTATAAAATCAACACATTTTCCACATACTCCCTGAGTTCGATACCCATTTACCACTATCTATAGTTGTTATTTGGATTAAATTTGCGTGTACTACGACAGCACGTCACGGCACCAAAGGCGGAACAACAGGAGCCTCAGGTTTTTTCTTGCCGCGACCCCGCACGGGTTTCTCCACATGCTTCTTCTCTGCATGCTTCTTGGGGGCACCCTTCAATTCAAATTTACCCAGGACCCCAAGAGTACCTGCGTTTCGATCATCAAACAAGAAGATCAGCAAGGTGAACCTTATAAGGCAAGTAAGAAGGTTATGGATTATACCTTTGCCTTGCGGCAGGGGTGCGTTCAATGCCTCGCGTTTAGGAACGCGGAAGTTGTTGGCAAGAATCACATTAAAACCTTTTTCACCTTCCGTAAGCGGAATTAACTCAACCTTGCCCGTGAAGGTTGGATCAAACATCCTCCACAAAGCAGCATCCGCTGATAGTACAATGGCAAATCAGTAACAAATAAGGAAACAAGAAAACCGCACAAGAGTAAGAATACTTACCACCACTCTTTTCCTTCAAAACGGGCCTTGACTTCCTATCGGGCCTGGTTAGCATCATCCGCAGCACCCACAACTGATTGTTGTCTAGCTGTTTGTGCTCAATAGTCTTCAACCTTGGGAACCACTCCACAGTCTCCACACTAGGAAGAGCAATATCCTCCGCAGGGATAGTCTCATTAACATTCCGCAAGGTCATGCTAGCAACAACCGCAACAGCCTTAATGTAGAAGAACTTGGTCTTCCACTTTGTAATACCCTTAGGAGGGGTCATCAGCTTGGTGCTTCCGTACCGTTGGCCAAAATAAAAGAACCCGGTGTTCACCGTCAACTGGTAGAACCGCCGGAAATTTTCATAGGTAATTGGCAGACCAAGAACACGAAAGGTATACTTGAAATTCCTAATCCGAATCATCCCAAACGGACTCACTTAGGAGATATGGAGTTTGTAATACTCCAAAACCTCAGCAACAAAAACAGTTAATGGTAAACGAAGATTACCATCAATGAAAGAATCGGCCCACATGGTGACATGACCGGCCGGAGCATCGGCACCGGTGTCACCTTCCTGGGGATAAACAGCCCCAAACTCCTGAGGCATTTGAATGCTAATCATCAAGTTCTTAAACTGACTCTGTGGCCACTTCAGCACCGGTAGGCCCCCGCCGGGGGCACTACCACCGTCTTCTTCTACTTCCGCCACCACCGGCGAAGAGGGATCAGGGTTTTCACCCTCAGCATGATGTGGATTGGATGGTTCAGCCATCAGGGATTGTAGTGAAGAAAACTCAGAAACTTGACCAGAATTTCAGAAAGTTTATCGGAGAAGACAAAGAGAACACCCTCTTTCACCGGAAAAAAATTTGAAAATTTTGAACAAGTGAGGAAACCACAAACGGTTTCCCCTTATATACTCATCGTAATTAATGCGATGCAGTAAACCGACTCATCACGTTCAAAAAGGGCCAATTACGTGTCGCCACGTGTTCAGCGACGGTTATCACGCGCGCGTGGCCATCCACGCGCCTGACAGAAGAGACTTTTACACTACTTGCTACAGTGCATTTATGACCTCGGGCAGTGCAAACGTCCTTTCATTTCAGCACATGACAGAATCCTACCAACTTTCACCAACCCACACGTGCGATTATGACGTATGCAGCAGAAAGCGACAACATTATCCAAACATAAGCGGCATGCGGTTTCTCTGGTTTACCGCACCATAACCCATACCGCATGTCGTTTTTTACATACCCCTCAAAAAAGGCAAAAATATATATCTCTACATTATATAAAGGGGTATAAAAAATAACCGCACATACCCACGAGCACACGTGGAATATGCGGAGATGACACACACGAACCCGCACAGGTGTGTCAGATACTCAGAACCAGAATGGTTCTTTGGACTGCAAAAACCGCTTCTCAGAATGCGGCAAACCGCATTCCATATAACCTTCTTCAAGGTTCAAATCCCTCGTGTCCGGTTCACAACCACGGAGGGAACGCAAACAGCTTCTCCTTAGGATATAGGATAGGTATGCTGAGCAACCGCACATCAGCAACCCTGACTCCTGGTCCTTCAAGAGCCACATCCAAACTTTAAACTCTTTAGAAGCGAGTTCTTTGCTGCAAACCGCAGACACTCACGAGTAGCTGCGGCGGAATATAATTACCCTAACGGTAGCTACGGAAGAGCCACGACTAAACCGCCACGCGGTTGATTAAAGCTACTTCAAGGAAAACTACTTTCCACCAAAGCGTGAAGGAAAGTAGCTCCAGAACAGTGGTAACAAGTCTGCTTATGACTGGTTTACCACCTATGGACCGCATAGAATAAACAATGGTGGCCACAACCATGCCTATGACCATGTTTATTTGCCCATAGTCCAGATTCAAATTGTTCGACCAAACACGGCCAACAATGACGCAAGTACCTCACGAGGCACGACATATGGCCAACAATGTGCAGCAACGAAGTAACCGCAAAGGACGTGCGGTTACTTGAAAACTAAACCACAGAGGACGTGCGGTTACCAGAGAGCTAAACCGCAACAGACGTGCGGTTACTTGAGAGTTAAACTAGAAGAACACGAACACCCCACAAAGCATGGATCATCGTTGAATGTCCAATTGATGAACATAGAGCTTGAGCAAAGTACTTACAACTTTGCATCAGCTGACGCAGAGGTTACAACTAGAGTGGCGGAAACAAACATCTTCCGTCACCATCTCAAAGGTTGGTTCGAACCCTGCTAACATCTTCAGTCACCATCTCAAATGTTGGTTCGAAACACCAACAGGTGGCTGATGACATCAGAAAAAGGTAGACCATATTACCGAGTTAAATCCTTGGCTGAGAATTCCGCATCAGACGGAACTTGCTCACCGGTGCGGAATTCAATGTTTTCAAACACATCCTTCTCAAAGGAAGAAACAATCCACTCGAACGGCCTACCGACCGAACGGACTGTCAACCGAACGGTCAGCAGCTTGATTTACTGAAAGTAGGAGCCATCTGCATGGCCCATATTCTACCTTCTAGACACCATAGTCCAGTATCCATCCCACATGCAACTTGCATAAGGAAGGAACACTAGACTGGGGGGACTTGAAGGGGTATGGTCCCAGATCTCGCGTCAGCACGACCGCGAGTGGCCATTACCCTTATCAAAAACCCCCACCAGCAGGAACTTACCTGTGTCCGTACAGGCACGCGCGAACACAGCGGTCCAATCTGTCCAGTGGTGAGAAGACTTACCTTAAGTACGAAGACGAATGTTACGCATAGCGATGCGGCCTGGCACCGCATCCTATGAACATTTTCGTCACGACAAGGGATCTGGACAACAGTAACAGTCACTAAGCGGCGATGCGGCATGGCACCGCATCCCACATGCATCTTGGATAGAACAAAGAACGCGGGAACAACATCAGTGACCGCAAGCAGCGATGCGGCCTGGCACCGCATCCTGCCTACAAGGCAAGTGGGTCTGACACCACAGTGCAAGTGGCACTGGGAACAGTCGCCTATCAGCCCACATGTGTGCAACAGTCTGACACCACAGCAGGACGTGGCATCACCACCGTAACCGACAGGTCTGACACACCTGCAAGTAGCTGTGCGATGTCAGACTAGCTACTCAACTACCCTCCTTCACTCCTCGGCTATAAATACCCACCCCAAACCAGGTTTGAGGTATCACTTCTCAACTCTCTCACTACTACTACTATCACACTTTGCTTCCCAAGCAAATTACTGATTCTCACGCCGGAGAGTGGTAACAAGGAGCACCCCCCACCCCATCCTCCTTGTTATGAGTGACGGCTTGTTTCCTTGTGCAGGAAACCAACCAGCGGACGATCCAGCCAGCGATCCTCAGAAAGAAGGGATTAACCCTACTTGACGAGACCAGTGAGTTAACCCCACCCGGTTAACCATTGTTTCATCACTTACATATGTGGGTTCAAAGTTATATATAACACTCTTAGTAACTACAATAAGTTAAAATGTGATTAACTATATACATATTATTATCACTATGAAAGTTTAAAATATCTAAAAATATGTAATGATTGTGACAATATAAATTTCAAAAGATAATTTTATATCCATACATACAAATATTAATAATATCATCAAGATACATATATAAAAAAAAAGTTTGTTTATTAAATATTAATTTTATATATATATTTCGGATAAACAGGTATATAGTTTCGAGTATCATTTAATCTTATATTTGCCATGTACACACCAAATACATTTTTTTCAATCTTATACCCGATCCCATAGAATCAAATTTTAGATATACCCGGCCCGAATATTTCGTGTTTTCTGTGCACGCTTAATACTCGAGTACTTTTTCATCATGCTTGTTAGCTTGATTTCTCTTCTCAATATTGGGTCCCACCAACATCATTAAAACCCCATCATGATATTGACTAAGAATTTAGAGTTAAATGGTCGAATAGTACCTGTGGTTTGCCCTTTTTTCACCTTTAGTCTCTAACTTTCTAAAATTACAGCTATAGTCCCCAACTTTTTAATTTCCGTTCCCGGATAGTCCCTGTGCCTAACATCAGTTAGTTTTCTCAGTTAAGAGGGTGTGAAATGACTAAAATATCTTTTCCTTAAAAAGGGCAAACCACAGAGACTATCCGGGTATTTAATAAATGAAAAAATAAAAATCTAGTTAATAACTAAAATTTCAAGTGGGCCCCACAACCTACCCCACCCTCACCTCACCCTCTGTCATCTTCATCTTCTTCTCGGATGAAATCAACATTACCATGTGTCTTAAATGTTTCCAGTGAGCAGCGACTTCAGAAGCAGCATAAGGCGACCTCGGATGAAAAGGAGTATCCACCGACTGTGGTGGTGGAGTGGACCTAAACATCTCAGACGATCCGGCCTAATAATACTTCACATGACTCCTACCCATTGCAACAATATGAGACCTCAGAGCTTCTAAAAGACGTAACGATCCAATAGCAACAATTTCAGCGGTATAATCCAGAATCTCAAACGAAACCGAGACGTGTGACTGTGCAGCGAGGTTGTAGATCTCATCAGGACAAATAATGTCGATCCAACGTCAGAGAGAAGAGGCGTCGGTGAGATCGGCGTAGTGGAGCTTCATGCGAGCCTTTTGAGCGTTGTGGGGGATCATAAATCTACATCTAGCCGCCACCAAAGCCCCAGATGTTGGAATGGTGGTGATGGTTGGGAATGGTGGTGATTTGCAGGTGGGTGATGGATAGAGAAGAAGAAGATGACAGAGGGTAGGGGGAGGGTGGGGTAGGTTGTGGGGCGCACTTAAAATTTTAGTTATTAATTAGATTTTTATTTTTTCATTTATTAAATACCCGGATAGTTCCTGTGGTTTGCCCTTTTTAAGGAAAGGATATTTTAGTCATTTCACACATCTTTAACTGAAAAAACTAACTGATGTTAGGCACAGGGACTATCCGGGAACGAAAATTAAAAAGTTGGGGACTATAGTTGTAATTTTAGAAAGTTAGGGACTAAAGGTGAAAAAAGGGAAAACCACAGGGACTATCCGGGTATTTAACTCAAGAATTTATGACAATAATTATTATTATCAGTTATCATATTTTATGTTTATTTTATATTTTGGCTTCCGTATTTTTTTTAACGGCTTTGGGTATTGCTACATATTATTAAGAGTAAAGTGCGGTTTTTGTCCTTTTAATTTAGTGGTTATTGCTATTATTTACAAAATCTAAATATCTTGCAGTTTTAATATCAAGATTTCTATTTTATTACAGTTTTGGTCCACCGTGCCAATTCCATCCAACTCACATGACAAGGATTTAGAGTAAATTACATTTTTGATCCTTATGGTTTAATTCAAATTGCAATATTTTATAAAAATGAAAAGCCATACAAGTAACACTCTATAATATCTAATTATTGCACTTTTACTCCAATCACTTTACAAGGTTATAACAATCATGTTACTTTATTGAAAAAAAAAGTCCAAATTACACTTTAAACTTTTATTAAAAATGTAAAACAAATAATTAAGAGTTAAAGAATAAAAAATTCAAAATTAAATGTTTGTAAATGTCATGATGTTACGTATTTTTTTCGTATGTGATTTTTGGTTTAAATAAAGAATCATTATAAGAAGAATATTTATTATAGAGTTTATTATTAGGCGCCAGGGTGTGGTTCGGGAGACGCCATCGGGGAGCTGAGGTGGAGCTCCTCCCCCAACGGGAACACCGCCCCCCCCCCCCCCCCCCCCAAGCGGGAATCGGTGCCTTCGGGACTCCACTCCCGATTGTCCCGAGCTCTCTCTCTTTATTCTCTCTTGAATCTCTCTCTCTCTAGCTTTGATTGGATGGAGATGGATGAGGAAACCATTTCCTAGGGTTGGGGGAAGAGGAAGAGGAAGAAGAAAGTGATATGGAGGTGAGGTGGAGATGATGTGGCCATGAGGGAAAAGAAACCACATCCCATAGTCTTACAAATAGTCTTATGGTATAAATTTTCATAAAGTTTTTGTTTTTTTTTTTTTTTGGAAGGTGACTTTCAATGTACAGGACCTTAGGTCACCGGGTTCATGTCGAAGACAATCCCCCGTCAGCCCCGCTCTTCCGGACGCGATGTTCGATCGGGCCCCGGCCGTTGCGCAAGCAAACTTCCGCCCGGAAACCATACTGCCCCCACACGAGAGACTCGCTGGGGTAACAACTGGGTAAAACCGGGTTACCCTCAAGACCGCACCATGCCTCGGTAGGATACGATCAATCATTGGGACGTCCCCCTAAGACCACAAGTGGGAGTCGAAAAAGTTTTTGTTAAATTAATTAATTGAAATGCTAATTTAGAAAATAAGTAGACTACTTGTGTTGTTCACATATTTAATACGATTTATTATTAAAACTGTTTATGTAATTAGCTTTTATTATATTGTGTGATATAAACTTGTGTATTTTTATAAAGAATTCAAATTTTCTACGTTTCGTTATTAAACATTTAAAAACCACGTTTATGTAATTAACTTTTATTATATTGTGTGATATAAACTTGTGTATTTTTATAAAGAATTCAAATTTACTATGGTTCATTATTAAACAATTAAAAACCACACAAGTTTTGGTAAAAATCGTTCGTTTTACACCAAAAACTTAATGTTCTAAATACCAGATAGTGGAGAGTTTAAATAAAAAGAAATTATAAATTAAGAATAAAAAGAATAAAAGGTATAAATGTAATTTGAATAAATCATTTAGTGAATCTATCATTTATTTTTTGCTATTTAAATTAATGAATCATAATCATTTAATGAGTCTATCCTATAAAATAGTTGTGCACCTTACACAATAAAAACAATCATGCACATGATCCTATATATTCAACGTTTCCTAAACCATAAAAATAATGTTTGGTGTAGGTTACAAATGTGTACGACCCCAACACTTTTAAATAATTTTACGACTCATAATAAAATATGTGTATAACACAACACTTTTAAATAATTTTATCACTCCTAAAACATTGGTGTATGACCCTGTTGGGATTGAACCCTACCAGAGGAACAGATAATTAAAGCCAAAACTGGATCAGAGCAGTGGATCCAGAATAAGCAGATGTTACATACAAGTCTCTCCCCTTGAAAGTGGTTTCAACATCTGCTGACCTCCTATCTACTGATCGTGCAAACTACTGACCTACAAACTGCTGATCAAGTAAAAGCTTGACGAAGACTAAAGTTCTGCTGTTCAATCTACTGCCTTGAGTCAAGCACTGCTGATCCGGACAAGTACTGCTGGGTTCACAGCAGTGGAAGGATGCAGCAGTTATTAGATGTCTTTTATGTAATGAAATGTAATAGCAGTAGTTAGCATAGCAGTGTTTGTATTGATCAGAGGTAGAGTTTGTTAGGAGGTTAGATGTCACTTTCATGGTGACGTCAGCTTAGATGCTCAGTGGTTTGCTAGTGCCTATAAATAGAACAGTGCTCTGTAGTGTTCTATTAGCTCTTTGCAAAATCGTCTTCTCTGCACGAACAAACACTGAGCTCTGGCTGAGGGGGAGTTTGTATTCAACATAGCATTGTAATCGTAATTGAAATAAATTCAATCTTTCGGTTCTTTGTGAAAAATGTTTGATCAAAGCAACACTCTCGTTTGATTGTATGCAAAGTTTGTTTCCATCTTAATTCCGCTGCACAACTCATCCATCTTCATCTTAATTCAAACGAAAATACAATCAAAACCAAACTCAGATCCAACAATTGGTATCTGAGCCTGGACAGTCAAATTTGATTTAACAATCATTTTGACGTAAATAGTTCTGCTCATAAAAGTTGATACTGATAGTTTGTTCGTTTGTGTTGAAAAACAGAGCAAGGTTTAATCACCATCAAAGTTGATTAATCAGTGTCTGTAAAAAAACCAGGATGACGTCACAATCACAAGATGATAAGAATAACATTGGCTCACTTTTTAAACCACCCATGCTTAAACGTAATGAATACAACATCTGGGAGAGAAGGATGGGTCACATCCTTGCTCAACAGAACACTGGATGTTGGAGGTCTGTTGTTTTTGGTCCCCATGTTCCTATGGTGCCAAGTGCTGAGGACGCAAAGAAGTTTGTTCCTAAACCAACTGAAAACTATACTGAAACTGATTTTCAAAAGTTTGAACTCGATGCCAAAGCATTTAGCATCATAGCATCCGCATTACCCAATGAGATCTATGCTGGACTGTTACACTATAACAGTGCCAAAGAGCTATGGGATGCGTTGAAGGAACATTTTGGGGGGACAGAAGAAGTCATTGAGAACAATAGGGAAATTCTGAATCAGCAGTATGAAACATTTTGTCACATCAAGGGTGAATCACTGACTCAGCAATTTGAGCGATTCAGTTGTCTCATTAGTGAACTAAGGCTTGTTAAAGTAACTTTTCCAAATTCAACTCAAAATAGCAGGTTCCTTAGGTCACTACCAGAAAAATGGGACACCATAGCTTTTGTCACTAGAAACTCTGCTGAGTTCAAAGATCTGACCCTGACCCAACTTCATGGTAGACTCCTGACCTATGAAAGGGAGTTGAACCAGAAAAAGAAGTTGCAAGAGTCTGGAAAAGTTGCTGATGATTATTCATTCGGTACCACATCTCTTTTTGGTCAGGAAGAATCTGGTAGCAGTGGTAAGGATCAGGGTTATGGTCACTTCATTGATATAACTGCTGGTGGAAATTTTAACAACCCTGATCCTCACTCTGCAAGTTATGTTTTTACTGCAAATTGTGAAAACCAGATGTCAGATAACCTGTGCTTTGAACTCAATGATTTGCAACATTTTGATCCCACTGACTTAGAAGAGATGGACATTTTGCATCAGTTGGCCTTGCTTAGTGTAAGAACAAGCAAATTCTACAAAAGAACGGGGAGAAAATTCCCAGGATTACATGGGAATTTAAGGGTGGGGTTGGATAAATCGAAAATCAAGTGTTACAAGTGCAATAGGCTAGGTCATTTTGCTAGGGAATGCAGGAGTCAAACTACTGGTCCTATAATCACTCATCCCAGCTCAAACCCTAGACCACAAAATCAAAGCACTGTGCACTATACCCAATATACCCCTGCAGCTCATGTTAACACTGCTCGCTATGCTGCTGCCCCTGTGCCTGTGCATTATGTCCAAACCACTGTTCCACAAATTCAGTACGTTCAAACCCCTGTCCCTCAGGCACAAGTGCAAACTGTTGCACCTCAAACAGCTGCTCCAGCAGCAGTACAACCAGATCAGCAAAGCTTCTTCACTCAAGGCTTTGTTGACTGGAGCAGTATGCCTGATGAGCTTGGTGATGAAAATTTTGCACTCTATGCCTTTAATGAACCTTCTAATGATGAATTTTGTTTGATGGCATTAGAGTCAATACCAGAGGGGATTGAAACTGAAGGTGAACAGCTAAGTGCTGAAACAGTGGATGAGGTGACTGAAGCAGTGGTTACTGTTGTGGCTGGTGAACTACTGCTGGGAGAAATTTCAGGAACCCTTATTGAACCACTGACAGACCCATGGTCCGAAGAGGATAAAGAAGAAGATGAAGAGAAGAAAGCTGGTGAGAAAGAAGTAAGAGCTGATGATGAAGAAAATCATCAATGTGATTGTGCAATGATGGCTGCTGCCAAGGTATCTCCTCAAGTTCTTGAAAAACTGTGTTCTGACAATTGCATTATTGCTTTTGCTAACATCAAATAGGTAAATGAAAACCTTCGGGATAAAATCTTAACTGATGAAGTCAAATTTGAAAGATCTTTAAAAGAACTTAAAAACAAATTGACTGAAAAGGAAAAAGAGATCAGCAGTCTGAAAGAAGAGCAGAGCATAACCAAAACCCAACTCCAAACTATGGTAGAAAAATACCAAGTTTGCAAACAGGAGTTGGAGTCTACCCAGATCACCTGTGAAAAATGGGTGGAATCATGCAAAGGGTATGAGGTTATGCTTGAAAAACATATTAAAAGCAATGTGAAATTTGGTGTTGGGTATAGAAAACATGATGATGAAAACACTGCTTTTGAAAAATCTGTTCAAACCACTGATGTAACAACTGAGTTCATCCCCACAAACAAGAATGGCCAAGAAGTGAAAATCACTGATAAACTTGGTAACAAAATCACACTTGACAAACCAATGGGATCCTCTACTTTTGAGGAAATTGAGAAATACCAGTTTAAACCCACATGGTCTGATGAGTGTGATATTCTTGAAAATTTCAAGCCCATGGACTTTACAACCACTGATGGTGTTAAAGCTCCAAAAGCTAAAATCATTCCTCTCAAGGACATCCCAACAGAGGTTAAAAACTCTGTTGCAAAGGAGTCTGAAAAGAGAAAGAAGAGAGAAAAGATCAATAACCTGTTTTGTGAATTTTGTGAGAAAAGGAATCATCTAACAAAAGATTGTTTCCATTTAAAAGCACATGATTTAAACAAAACAAGTGTCATTGTTTCTGCTGAAAGCTGTATTGTTTGTGGTAAATCAAACCACAACACTCAAGCATGTGTGTATCTCAAAAACTTTGATGTGAAAAAGAATGAATACACTGCTAAAACATCCTTGAGTCCATCAACATCATCTGTCAAATTCACCAAAAACCAACCACTGTTTGTGCCAGTTAAAACAGCTGTCACAAAACAGCTGAACCAAACATCTGTCAAAAGAGATGTTCAGGTTACTGATGCACCCACTGCCAACCAGTTCAGAAGAGGTAAGGGACTACCATAACCATCTTACCAAAGGATTCCACACGTTTATGAGACCTACAAAAGGCCCTCTAAACCTAAAGTGAATAAGCATCCTTTTGGTTATCAACAGGTGATTGGTCAAGACCCACAACAGTGGTTAGCAAGAAACAGTCTCAAAACAGTCCAAACCCCTGACCTAACCACTGTCCATCAATGTGCATCTATCCCAGACACGTTTGAGACCCCATCCAAAGCCTTATTGCCTGTGGAAACCCTAATGAACTAATCATTTTACTTCATGTGCAGGGAGCTTCTGCCTGCTTAGATAGCCTTTGGTATGTTGATAGTGGAGGCTCCAGGCACATGACTGGATGTAAAGCCCTACTCAAAGATTTCAAAATTCATGGAGGGGGTGATATATTCTTTGGGAATAACAGTAAAGGGAAAGTTCTGGGGTCTGGTACAGTACAGTCTGGCAATGTAAAATTTGAAAATGTCAATCTGATAAACAGTCTGAAATTCAACCTCCTGAGTGTTTCACAAATGAGTGACAATGGGTATAGGTCATTCTTCATGTAACACCTCGAAAATTCACGTCCCATAATGTATTGACACGTGTCATAAGCTTGAACGTGTGAAATTATATTTAGAGGGACTAAAGTTGACAAACATGGAAAGTATGTGAATATAAGGGTTCAAAATGTCAACAAGGGATAAATATACTTTACAGTAACCCTACATGATGTTCATAACCTCAACCGATTAAATCATGGATCGTACGAAGCCAATTGTGAAAGAAAGTGAGGAATTACAAACTACAGGGGTTAAATGTGTCAACATGTTTAAAGGTATACCTCTGAGTGACCTTTTAGTGAACCCGAAGCTTTGTAATGCTTAATTATACTCACAAGAATGTGTGATAAAAATTTCACAAGGTTTCGTTAAGGTATGAGAAAGTTATGGCAACATTCGTATACGAGGGGTTAAAAACGTCAATGATTTAATTTCTCGCGATTTTTACGCAACCGACGAACGAACACGCAAACATCAACTACCGATCCTAATTTGCGTATTTTAGTATTAATATTATGCTCTACGATGCTTCCATGATGTTCGAGTGCGAAGACGGGCTTGTGGGCCTTGGGCCCAAGCCCACAAAACCTCCACTATATAAATGAAAAATAAATAAAATAAAAAATAAAAATCATTTTTCACCATCTCTTTCTCTCTCTAAAACTCTCTCTACTCTCTCTCTCTCTAGAAACTTTTCCGGCGACTTTTCCGGCGCCGGCGACTTTTCCGACGGCCGTTTTCCGGCCAAGAGTACACTTTTTCGACTATATCCGACGTTCCGGATCGCGTGGTGTGGTTAGTTTTAGCTAATTCTTAGCGGTTTGAGCTCTATGGCAACTCCGGCGACATTCCGGTCAAATTCCGGCGAGTCCGTTTTGAACTTTTGACTTTGCAGATGCTTCGATCGGGACTTTAGGAGCATTCCTGCAAAGTTTCAAGAAATTCTATTCTCCGGCGAAATCTCGACTCCTGACATGATTCTGGCGATTTCCAGCCATAAGTTTTCGATGAAAAATATATTTTTGGACTCCTAGTGACCTGTAGAGTCTATCGAACCACTTTCGACTCGGGTGAAAAATCTAAGTTCGGGACGCTCTCGGGCTCGACTTCTGACATGGTTCTGGCGATTTCCAGCCATAAGTTTTCGATGAAAAATATATTTTTGGACTCCTAGTGACCTGTAGAGTCTATCGAACCACTTTCGACTCGGGTGAAAAATCTAAGTTCGGGACGCTCTCGGGCTCGACTTCTGACATGGTTCTGGCGAGTTCCAGCCATCAGTTTTCGATGAAAAATATATTTTTGGGCTCCTAGTGACCTGTAGAGTCCATCGAACCACTTTTGACTCGGGTGAAAAATTTAAGTTCGGGACGCTCTCGGGCTCGGTTCAACTTGGTCAACAGGTCAAACGTGGTCAAAACTGGTCAAGGGGAAGTTTTGGGTCATGTTAGTGCCTCGGTTCAGTTTTGGGTTCGGTCAAACCTGGTCAACATCGGTCAACCGTGGTCAACTGCTGGTCAACGCAGTCAACACGAGGCTCGGTAAAATTTTATCGATGCAAATTTTGTTATATTATGTGGGCATTAAACCCTTAAAAGGGCACCCTCTGATTCCCACTCTAACTAGGTCAAATGTCGGGTCAAACTTGTTATTAAAAAGTCAACAGGATAATTAATTTCTAATTTATCCATAATTAACAATGTAGAACACATACAACCTGTTTGATCATTAATATAACTTGGTAATTAGTGTAAGAACATGTCTAAACATGTTCAACCCGACAATTTCCTGTTTAGACCCGGTTCGGAACCGAAAGTCACATAGTTTGACTTATTTTCCCTATACGGGCTTGGGTTACGGTACATAGCGTACCGCTTGATCGAGCATCAAATCTCCACGCTTAGTGGGTAGTTGAATAATTTGATCGGCTCGTTTAAACAGTCTTGTTTACTTTACAGCCTTTGGGGGGTTAATGACCATGTCCCGGATATCCTTGGCATCATCTTACGAGATTGGCCACGACCTGAGCACGGGGTGTAGGCGTACACCAGTCAGTGTATAACTCATTAACGTGGTGTGTCTATTGATCTTTAACCCGGACTAGATCTGGGCTACTGAACGCATAAGTAACATGTAATTCGTTCACAAGATTATAATATTAAATAATTCTCCCAAGTTAATAAAAAGATTAATCTTGCCTCTGTGCATTTTAATCAAATTATAAAATATTTATGCCATGTGCATCCAAACCAATTTTCAAACCATTTTTCAAAATGAGTCAGTTGATTGTATTTACCAGTGTAAACTGACGTATTTTCCCAAAAAGATTAAATGCATGTACTAAGCGTAATTGGCTGTGATTTCTCCTTAGCATCATTAAAAGTCTCGCAAGCTTAGGATGCCGAAGTCTGTTGAACAATTGTTT
Organism: Helianthus tuberosus; assembly: GCA_030545235.1. Lineage (NCBI taxonomy): Eukaryota > Viridiplantae > Streptophyta > Magnoliopsida > Asterales > Asteraceae > Helianthus > Helianthus tuberosus. The sequence goes on along the minus strand of CM060367.1, from coordinate 2,635,157 downwards.
CCACTTTTATGTTCGATCCTTCTGTGGATAAACTTCCGAATATTGTGATATTTGATATTACAATAATAAATTCGGTTGTATTATATTTTCAATTGCTTCCGCTGTGCATTATTAAATATTGTGTTGTTTGACTATTACGTTGCCAACCACGTCACGATACTCCCCCACCGGGCCCACCGGTGACACGTGGAAATTAGGGGTGTGACACTTCACAATGGAGTGTTGTAGGATTGTTGGACCAGAAATGGTCAAAAAGATTGAAGCAATAATCAAAACTGGTCAAACAAAACTTGTTGCTCAAAGAAGTGGCAATGTTTATGTTGTTGATATGTCAAAAGAGTGTCCCAGAGCTGATGCCTGTCTGTTCTCAGCTGCCTCAGTCAAAGAGATAGAACTTTGGCACAGAAGACTGGGGCACACAAATCTTAAGACAATCACTGAAATTTCAAAAAATGGTTTAGTAAGAGGCCTACCACAAAAATTGTTTTCATGTCCTGAGCATTGTGTTTCCTGTTTAAAAGGAAAACAACATAAAAACTCTTTTAAGTCCATTGAAGAGTCCAAAACAACCCAGTGTTTGCAAATGCTGCACATGGATTTGTTTGGCCCAGTTCAAGTCATGAGTCTCAAAAAGAAAAGATATTGTTTGGTTATTGTTGATGACTTCTCTAGGTTTACATGGACTTTCTTTTTACACTCAAAAGATGAGACTGTAGGCTTTTGCAAGACTTTGTGACACAGGTTGAAAAGCAATTTGACCTTCCAGTAAAAGTCTTCAGGAGTGACAATGGCACAGAATTCAAAAATAAGGAGTTGGATACGTTCTGTGTGAAGAAAGGGATTGTAAGGCAGTACAGTATCCCTAGAACACCAGAGCAAAATGGGGTAGTTGAAAGAAAGAACAGAACTTTGATTGAGGCTGCCAGAACCATGCTTGCTGATTCAGGTTTGCCATTAACTTTTTGGGCAGAGGCAGTAAATACTGCTTGTTATGTCCAAAACAGAGTTTTAATAAACCCCAGGCACAAAAAGGCTGCTTATGAAATTCTGTATAAAATCAAACCACTGATCTCATACTTCAAGGTATTTGGCTGCCCATGCTTTATTTTGAACTTAAAAGATTCCATTTCAAAATTTGCAGCCAAAATTGACTGTGGTTATCATCTGGGATACTCAACCACTGCCAAGGCCTACAAAGTGTTTAATACACGGACCAAGGCAGTGGAGGAAACCTTGAATGTAAAGTTCAATGAACTTTCATCAATGAAAATCCCAGCAAATCCTGCAGATCTGTTTGATCTTGATAAATTCACTTTTGAAAATACTGCTGTCAAGACTAACAGTGCAGGTCCATCAGAGGATTCAACACCAGACTATGGGTATGAAATCATCATCCCTCAAAGGTCTGTCAAAATGGGAAGAGCAGCAGATGTTCAAAACAGCTGTCAAAGCTCAACCACTGCTACCTCAACAGTTGTTGACCAAAGTAGCCCCTTAACCACTGCTTCCACATCAACAAACACTGCTGACAAAAGTCCCCAAACAGTGGATAAAAGTCAGCATGTGTCCACATCATTACCTCTTATTCCACCACCTTTTGAAGCCACTGCTGGGTCATCAAAGTCACCAGCAGTGGTTAGCTCAGATGATACACATTTGCAGCCTTCACCAAAAAATTCCATCATTCCATACCAAGGAGATTTAATCTACTTGAGATCTCATCCACCTGATCAAATCATTGGCAACATCAATGAAGGGGTGCTCACAAGAAGCCAAACCCAAAACATTTGTCTTTTTGCTGGTTTTCTATCACTCCATCAGCCAGTCAAGTACCAAGAGGCACTGAAAGACAACAGCTGGGTAGAAGCTATGCAAGAAGAGCTCCAACAGTTTAAAAGACAACAAGTATGGGAGCTTGTACCACTGCCAGAAGATGTAAGTCCTATTGGTACAAAGTGGGTCTTCTAAAACAAAACTGATGAAAGGGGTATTGTTGTCAAGAATAAAGCCAGGCTTGTGGTTCAAGGTTACAGACAGGAAGAGGGAATTGATTATGATGAAACTTTTGCCCCTGTAGTAAGATTGGAAGCTATAAGACTGTTCCTGGCCTTTGCTGTCAACCACAACATGAAGGTGTTCCAAATGGATATCAAAAGTGCTTTTCTCTATGGTACAATTCAAGAAGAGGTATATGTGTGTCAACCTCCAGGTTTTGAGGATCCATTTTATCCAGATCATGTCTACAGGCTAAACAAAGCTTTGTATGGCCTGAAACAAGCACCTAGAGCCTGGTATGAAACTCTTTCCAACTTCCTACTCTCAAATGGTTTCAAAAGAGGTACCATTGATAAAACACTGTTTCTAAAATGGAGAGGGAAGGATTTAATGATTGTCCAAATTTATGTGGATGACATTATTTTTGGAAGCACATGTAACAAAATGTGTGAAGAGTTTAGGGAACTCATGACAGCTGAGTTTGAAATGAGTGCAATGGGTGAGCTGCAATGCTTTCTTGGTCTCCAAGTTCAGCAAATGAAAAATGGAACTTTCATTCATCAAAGGAAATATGCTAAAAAACTTTTAAACAAATTTGATATGAATGATTGTAAACCATGCAGCACACCCATGGCAACAAATAAGCTTGCCATGTCTGATGAAAAGGATGAGCTGATTGACCAAACACCTTATAGAAGCATGATTGGGTCTTTATTGTACCTAACTGAATCTAGACCAGACATCATGTTTGCAACATGTGTCTGTGCAAGAAGTCAATCAGCTCCCAGAAAATCAAATCTCATTGCTGTAAAAAGGATCTTCAGATACATAAAAGGTGCTCCCACACTTGGTATCTAGTATCCAGCTATTGGGAATATCAAGCTTTCAGGTTTTTCAGACTGTGACTTTGCTGGATGTCACACCACAAGGAAGTCCACTTCAAGAGGGTACCAGTTTCTAGGCGACTGCTTGGTTTCTTGGCAAAGCAAAAAGCAACCAGCTGTTTCAACATCCACTGCTGAAGCTGAATACATTGCTGCTGCAAGCGGTACAGCCCAAATCCTGTGGCTTCAAAATCAGTTGCTGGATTTTGGTATCACTGCCTTAAAGACACCACTCATGTTGGATAGCCAGGCAGCAGAAAATATCATCAAAAATCCAGTTTCTCATTCAACCACCAAACACATCGACATCAGACATCACTTTGTGAGGGATTGCTATGAAAAAGTTTTTCTTCAAATTCCTTCACAATCTTCTTCGATCATCATCTTCAAAATGACAAAATCGAAGCCATCTGCAAAACCCACTTCCAAATCATCTTCAAAAAAAGGTCTCTCAAAAGACCAAACTCACCGAAATTCCACACAAACAATCTCACAATCTTCTGGGTCTTCTCACAAAACCCAGCACCACAAATATCTTCAACTCCATCATTGATACCATCTCCGCATCAAAGTACAAAACTTTGTTAACAGCGGATGCACCAATTTACTTGACAACCCAAAGAGAGTTTTGGAATAATGCAACCCTTGAAAAACAAGGAGACACAGTAATAGCCATCAACTCTTCTCTAAAGGGTAAAGCTGTCAAGATTACAACAAAATCCATCTCAGAGGTCTTTCAACTCAACGATCAGGAAGGTAAAATCACTTTTCCCAAAAACGAGTTAAAAATGACTTTCTGGAAAGAGGGTATAATGCAGAGGTGAAAAAGGACACCTTACAAAAAGGTTACTTCCCTTCTGCAACAAGATTTTTATTTCATACCCTTCTAATGTGTGTTTCAAACAAAACCATTGCTTTTAATGAAACACCATTAAAATTTCAAAATCTGGGATATGCTATTCTTCAAGAAGAAAATTTTAATTATTCCCGAGAAATTTTTAATGATCTGGTTAAAAATGTTGAAACAAAATCATTCTTACTGTTTCCCAGGTTTTTAAGCTATTATTTTGAAAAGAAATTCAGTAAGGATGATATTGTTGCAATAAACCAAGGTGACTCTTTACAAATGCACAGCTTAACTGCTGAAATTTTTACAAGAATGTCAACACCTTGCAAAACACAAGCAGAGGTGCCTGAGCAGAATTTAGCAGCTACCACTGCTCCTCAGGTATCTGCTGCTGACCCCACTGCTCAAGGTGATCAAAGTAGCAACACCACTGCTTTGAAACCCACACCTAAAATCACAAAAAAGCCACAGAAAAAGAAAAATCAAAAACCCCCCCAAACCTATCAAAAGGTAACTCTGGAGGATGAGATACCAGAGCAACTGCCTGTGACAAAACAAAAGTCACAAGAAACCACTGCTGCTACTTCCTCACAGCAGATGGTACAAATATCTCAACCCATAACCGAAACTCCTCCTGCTTCTTCTAAAAAAGAACATGTTGTACACATAGGGACTCCACATTATGATGCTCTGGAATCACTCGCTTCCATCATCCACAGCCCAATGCCCGGGGCAAATTCTCTTTCTACACCCAACATCACATCCACAATTCCCCCACCAACTAAACTTCTGTTGGATGCAATTGATTTGAACCAGGCACTAACCAGTCCTTCTCAATCACCTATCAATGAGAACATGCCTCAACAAATGACTGGGTCTGATGTATCAATCTTTGCTAACCCACCAACACAACCTGAGGAGGTTACACCCCTTGAGTTACAAGTAACTTTTGGTGGTAATCCAAGTGAAGCAGCCACTACAACTGTTGAACCCATTGGTTTACATTTGGACAGTGGTTACATCAATAAGCTTCCTTAGAGGCAATTCCTTTTATAGCACCTCTGCCAACCACCAGTGGATTTGTTTTCACCACTGGCAACATCAAAAGGTTGTCAAGTGTTACAACATCTGCTGTAATGACAACAGTGGTTGAAGCACCAGTTGTTTCAACAGCTGTTAGTTAATCACAAACCACTGCCACTCAAACTACCACCACTGTTCCACCCAAAGCATCATCAGTCCCTCCTCAAACAAAAAGGAGAAGGCTAATCCTGAAAGATGATGACACTTCACCATCACCAACATCTTCAAAGTCTTTGTCACTTGTTACAATACCTAAGCCTGTTCCTCTCTCATCAGCACAAGTTCAACAGCCCTTAGCTCCTGCAGGTGTTCAATTTCCTCTTGAGCTCATAGCAGTCAGAGAAGAAATCAAGTCCTTTTACTATGAGGATGACCCTGCTAAAAGGAGATTGCCACCAGTTAAAGGATTTCCCAGGCCTAACAATATTGAAGAATACTTGAAAATCAAGGCTAAGCAAGCAGAGGATATCTCAAAAAGAAATACACAAGGGAAATCTGATAGAGAAATACAGCAGAATTATCAATACTTGCTCACACAAGTCAGATCCCTAGAACAGTTTGCAAAAAATGTATGTCAACAAATTTCAGAAAGAGCAGATGAAACTCTAAAAAAGACTACATTGAAAGCATTATGTCAACAAAGAAATACAAGGGGGAGAAGCACATGTACAAGGAGTGGACCATTCCTGAGCTCGAACAAGAAGCAGCCAGGATTCAAGAGATGATAAACAAAAAGGTCAAACACACTCCTCCTGATTGGTCAAAATACAAAAAGAATGTGCCTGAAAAATCACTTGAGCTAAAGAGAATGAAAGAGGAACTAATTGCTGCTAATTATGGGTCTAAACATCAAGTGGCAAGATGGAAAGAAGATACAGTCAGGGCCACCTACAAAAGGTTGGAAGAGCTAAGAAAGAAAGATCCATCAGTTCCACAAAAGCCTGACTACTCCAAAGCAGAGGTCTCAAAAAGACCACCAAAGCTGCAAGTCAAAAGAACCACTACTCCAGCTGGTGCTGCCATCTACAAAAGAAGGAGTCAAAACCAGTTAGGAGCTGAAACAGTTCAAGATCTAAATGCTGGAAATGTCATTGTAAAAGAGGGCATTAGATTAATGATGAAAAAAGATCCTGAATTGGAACAACCTGCAAGTACTGCTCAGACAGTTCTAAATAGGCCAGCATCACCAAATACCTCATCAAATAAAAATCTCCCAAGAAACCCACCAGGCTCAAAAGTACTAAAGTGGGAAATTGACAAACAGACCCATGTATTGACTATGTTCAGGTCTGGTGGAGAAGTGAAGAAAATAACAAGGGAACAAGCTCTTGGCCTGAGTCTTGAAGATATGCAGGATCTCCTTGATCTTCCACTTGGTAGGGATGAAGATGACACAGATGCCCTAGACTTTGAGCTACAACTTAAAGGTCAGATAAGGGAACTGTTGATGAGGCAATAAAGTTCCACAATAATGAAGAGTTTTGGCATTATCTGTTCCAGGGGGAGATTGTTGGGATTGAACCCTACCAGAGGAACAGATAATTAAAGCCAAAACTGGATCAGAGCAGTGGATCCAGAATAAGCAGATGTTACATACAAGTCTCTCCCCTTGAAAGTGGTTTCAACATCTGCTGACCTCCTATCTACTGATCGTGCAAACTACTGACCTACAAACTGCTGATCAAGTAAAAGCCTGATGAAGACTAAAGTTCTGCTGTTCAATCTACTGCCTTGAGTCAAGCACTGCTGATCCGGACAAGTACTGTTGGGTTCACAGCAGTGGAAGGATGCAGCAGTTATTAGATGTCTTTTATGTAATGAAATGTAATAGCAGTAGTCAGCATAACAATGTTTGTATTGATCAGAGGTTAAATTTTGTTAGGAGGTTAGATGTCACTTTCATGGTGACGTCAGCTTAGATGCTCAGTGGTTTGCTAGTGCCTATAAATAGAACAGTGCTCTGTACTGTTCTATTAGCTCTTTGCAAAATCGTCTTCTCTGCACGAACAAACACTGAGCTCTGGCTGAGGGGGAGTTTGTATTCAACATAGCATTGTAATCGTAATTGAAATAAATTCAATCTTTCGGTTCTTTGTGAAAAATGTTTGATCAAAGCAACACTCTCGTTTGATTGTATGCAAAGTTTGTTTCCATCTTAATTCCGCTGCACAACTCATCCATCTTCATCTTAATTCAAACGAAAATACAATCAAAACCAAACTCAGATCCAACAGACCCAACACATTAATGGTGGTAAAGGAGGAAATTATGGTAACATTAATTAGACTTGAGTAACTCTTTATAATATTTATTAGTATTCTACATCAAATTGTCTATCATACCTTTATTAATTAAAACATTAATTAAAACTAGACAAAAATGATATCTTGATTCACAACCATTGATCACAAAAATAATATATGACATAGATTAATTTATTATTCTTCTTACAAGAATATTTTTTCAAATGAACCTCCCTAATACCAAATAATCATATTTCAACTAAAATGCATCTGTAAAAGAACAATAAATGTAAGGATTTAGTTTTAAAAACACTTGAGTTTTTTTCTAAACTAGTGTTGGTGGAAAAAGTATTTATCATTTTGGTTTTTCTTAAAAACTATTTACTAAAGTGGTGTTTCCCTTGTATTTTGTATTTACCTTTAATTTTTTTAACCAAAATATTATACTTATTTATTGGTTTTTTTTCATCAAATGCTCTGTTATCATTTTTTATTTTTTTTATAAAACTCTTTCTTTATTCAACTAATATAATAATTTTTATCAGTCAACTCTTTATAGGCTTTCTAATGTTTTATTTCCCAAATACGAACTATAAGAATCATTATATATAAATTTACACAATCAAATTAGAAGCGTAAATTTTATTTAATCAAACATTAAAACTTGACCAACCAGGGGTCTTAACATTAAATACAAATGAAAATCATATTCATGTTCATATTCATTTCATTCTGTAGTCTTGTTGAGCAAGGATGATTATTTTATCTTGTTTTGAATTATGTGTAATATCGCATTAACTTGGTTGATCCTTCAAACATATGCCAATCGATTAGGATTCTTCCGGTTTTAAGCAAACATGAAATTACAAAATGCAACTTATATACTTTTTGTTATGATATAAATGAAATCAAAATTCATATAGAAGTATAAAACTACGATGTTCAAAATTTTAATATTCTTTATTTTCTCTGTTATAAATACTTATAATACATGTCAAACGATTATGACTTAAAATTCTCATTTAAAATTATGAAATCCTCAAAATTATTAATGATATAAAAAACATGTTAAATTGATTATGATTCAATTAGCGAAAATCAGAGAGCATGTAAAGAGTTAGCTTGAAAAAAAAAATTATTATATTGGTTAAATAAAAATAGTATTATAAAAATTAAAAAATGTAGAGAATTTGAAGAAAAAATATATAAAAGTATAATATCTTGGCTAGAAAATAAAAGGTAAATACAAAATACAAGGTAAACACTATTTTAGTAAATAGTTTTCATTGAACACCAAAATGGTAAGTACTTTTTCCACTAACACTAGTTTAAGAAAAAACTCATGAGTTTTTTCCCAAACTAGTGTTGGTGAAACTGTTTAGTAAAATGGTGTTCCTTTAAAAGTATTTACCAAAATAGTATTCCATGTTTATTTTATATTTTCCTTTTATTTTTTACAAACATATTAAACATTTTCTTTATATTTCTATTAAATTAACCAAGTATCTATTTTTAATTCTTTAATGATTTTGCATTTATTTTGTATATGTATTTTATTTTTAAAACAACATATTAGCTTTCTTTTTTTCCTATCTAATTAACTCATTTTCTATTTCTGTAGACTTATATTACACACTCTTATATTTTTAGTAAATCAACCCAACAACTTTTTTTCTTTGACGAAATAAGAATTGGTCTTTCTGTTCCTTTCATCTTTAACAATACTTCAAGATTAATCCAATTTTTTTGCTTTAATTGTACAGAGCCAACAAACAATATTATAACACAATCAAGAACACATTCTTGGTTTTTCGAGTTTCGGTTTAAAAAAGGAACAAAACAAACCTTATATTTTTTTGTAGTGGGTACGTATCTGTGTTTGGACATTTTTTTTAACTTTTGTTTAATTTGATTTTGTTGTTCACTCTCCAAAAATATATTATAAATAATAATAGTGTCAACGAGTTGATATAGTTTATAAATATTTAAGTTTCCTGATCATATGAAAAAAAAAATTAATACTAAATAAACATGTCTAGATTTTCATATGAATATGAACTGAATTTTTCCTTTATTTTGTATTTGCATTTTTAATTATTAAAACAACATAGCAACTCTCTTTTTTTATTTTTTTCCTAACGTAATATCTATTTCTTTATACTTATATTATTACAAAATAACATATCAGCCTTTTAAAACAAAATAATAAGAACAAAAAAAGAGAATGGAGAAAAAAAATTCATGACGATGGTGTTAAATGACAATTTGTTCATATTCAATTGTTTAAGTGAATGAACATAAACAAATGTAAATAAACAAAAATAAACTTAACGTTCAGGAACGTAATTGAACAAACAAATCATGAGTTCAAGAACATAAATGAACTTCACGTCACAAAATAAAGAATTATTGCTAAAAATGTTTAAAAAGTTGATTAGAAATATAAAAGAAATAAAAAAAATATTGGATTGATTGAATAAATATAAATGATTAAAGAATAAAAATAGATACTTGGTTAATTTAATTGAAATATAAAAAAAAAAAAGTTTAATGTATTGATTATAAGAAAGACAAATACAAAATAAACAAGAAACTCTATTTTAACAAATAGTTTTAAAGGAATACTATTTTGGTAAATAGTTTTTGTATTAACACTAGTTTAAGAAAAAAATTGATTAAATAATTTCATATTTTGTTATATCTTAGTTCTAAATTTAAATTATTTATATCAGATTAGTTTTAAATTTAAATTATTTTGTATGAGAATTGTCCGCTTCTGAAAACCACGAGGTGGTGATATCATTATGGGAAAAAAAATAAACTAATTCTGAAAACCACGAGGTGGTGTGTTATATCATTATGGGAAAAAAAATAAACTAATAATAATCTACTCTATTATATCCACGTCACATACCACAATCGATACACATGTCATATTTAAGTGGCACATCACCTAATCTTTTAGGTTGAAAATTACCAAATAAACCTTAACTTTCTAGTAACTTTTAATATCATAACAATGTTTTGAAAACCAGATCGGACCAGCCGGTTAGACCGGTTGGACCGGGAACCGAAGGTCTGACCGGTCCAGTTCAGTATATTGGACCGGATTTACATCAAACCGGGATTGAACTGGTGAACCGACGGTCGAACCGGAAAATCGGCCGGTTGAACCAGGTTATTAAGGGATTGAACCGGATTTCAGCATTTTTTTTTTCAAATTTCATCCTATTAATTTTAAGATATCTGCCGGTTCTTACATCCGGTCGGACCAGTGACCAAACCGGTTCGACGTCTGGTCCGGTTCTGAAAACATTGATTCTAATCAAGTACCTAATACCTCTAATTAATGCAACCAAAACCTTAATCTTTTCATTTGTTTCGATTCATACCTTATCATCAAGTCGGTGTAAACTCACTTTGGGAGTGGAATTATTCAAGAGAAGCTTAGAAATAGTAAAATTACTGCTACAATTTGCTCATCATCTTAAAATATATTATTGTGTTACTATATATAGTAGATTGTTAATGGTTTGTTTAATTTAAAACGACATAAAGGGATCATTAGTTTGATTTCATGGTTAGCTATTTGAAAATTTCGATCGGATAAATGTTCATATTGGATCGATCAATTTTAACAAAAAAATGATTATAAGTGTTCTCAAATGTTTTTATAATGAGATCGCCAAACTTAGCAATGAAGTTATAAAACCTTATAATCAAATTAATAGAATTTGAAACAATTCTGAAGTATAAAGATACACATTTAACATGAAAAAGCCAAATTATATACGGTTTATAACCATGGTATAAAGATTACTAGAAATCATTAGGTCCATCATTAATTGTTTGTCTTTGTCTTCTAAAGTTGGTTCTTATAAATGGTTGTAGAATATCTATAAAAAAGAATTAAATATGAAAACAAACATAAATCAATGTATAATTGTGGAGGTCTTGGAGGATGTGGTGCATGATCCCTAAAACAGCTCTTGTAACAAATTGATTTATATAGTTAGGCCAAATAGTGTCGTAGTGAAGAAAAATCGACACCAAACAAATTGCTTATGTGACACTTTGGTACTAAGAGCTACATTGCCACGAGTGTAGTGGTATCCCTCTAATATGGGAAGAGAGGTCATTTCTTCACCGATGATCCCACCCACCAATTCTTTACATGGGCAATTATCTTATGATAAAAATCGATGTGGCGTTGATATTATGGAAAGAAGGGTTTATGGGATAGGAAGTATGGATACCTTACGCCTTTGGGCATAACAAAAGGTTGTGTGTGATGACAGTGAAAAAAAGGTATGGTTACTAAACTTTGTTGCGTCGTCAAAATTAGCTTCCCAGCCTAAGGGAGAATACTTGATGAAGCACCACCTTGAAAAACAAAAATACCTAAAAGCACTACGAATAAGAGATTTCCAAAGCTAAAAAAGTTATTATTGTTTATGCATTGAGAGTTATGATCCAATCCAACCTATACTAATTATAAAAACTGTGAGAATAAATCTGGGCCATGTAATTTTTTAATCAATGGATTTATTAATTACACATAAGCACTTAGTATTTATTATATTAATTAGTAGTTTTAAGGGTAGTATAATAATTATGCTAATTATATTAAATAAAAGGATTAAAATTAGAATTTAGATATGTTGACTTTTTCTAACCAGTTCCACCAATATTTTTTTAAAAATAAAATAACTTCTATATACTTTATTATTATTTTTTTTAAATACACCATAAAATTAAGAATTTTTTATCTTGAGTATTGACGAGGTATGGTACTGGACCCGACCCGAACGGTTGGACTTTTCTGCCATTTATCACTTTTATATTAATTATATATTATTATTATTGTGTACTAACCCGCGAAGCCCAGCGCATTGTAGTTTATACTACACTAGGCTGTGGGCTCGTAGAGACAACCCCTAACTGGGTCTGGCCTATTGAGGTTAGGGTTTTCCCATATCTCCTATATAAGGAGGTCTCCACCTCCTCATTAGGGCATCAGATATAGGACAACACACTTTTGTAGCTGGAAATAGGGGATTCTTCCTCTACCGGCCGTCTCTACATTGCCCTCGTTTCTCTTTTCTTCTTATTTACAGGTCTAGGATGAAGCAGAGAAGACGAGGTGTGGCCATATTCGTATCCATCACCGTAGAAGCTCCTACCCGCTCGGGACATGCTTCTTCATTGGCGCCATCCGTGGGACCATCAACGGACCACGCCTCGTTTTCTCAAGGTAATCTCTAGATTTGTCTTTTTATTCTTTGCCGATTTGGAATCTCGAGGTTAACCAAGACGATAACTGCATCCAAACCCCCTTCAAATCGGGTACGTAATTTCTCATGCTAAATCTTCGAAGTAACACGTGTTGTTATGATGATTTTGTTAGGTCTATCCTAACTATCTATATTTTCGATTTAAACCCTACGGTTTCTGGTATGAGAAACCATCGATTTGAAAATTTTTGTATCTATGCACATGTATCTGACTTTTTTAGCAAAAGTTAAGAATAAAATAAAGCATAGATAAGATATACGAGATGCTAATGTACACATACTAAAGCATGGAAAATAACACAGAGATGCTAAAATTTTTCATCTTATTAGTTTTGTCATATCTTGGTATAGTAAGTATGACATATGGAACTAATGAACTATACAGACTTTATGGAAGGACCAGTCTTCTTCTATATTCTTGAAGTTCTTAATATTCTATACCTTGTGCATCATAAATAAATTTCCTTAAAGTTTCACTCCAGTGCGTGCACTATAAACTACTCCACTTCCATTGGGCACGCCACCTCCGGCGGAAGACATCCTTGTTTGCGCCACTTACGGCGATTAGTTTCTTTACCACGCCGCCTTAGGCGGAAGACTTTCTTGTTAACGCCGTCTCCGAAGGACATCCTAAGTCGTGGCACTCCTGGCGTTCAATTTCTTTACCACACAGCCTCCAACGAAAAATTCTGTTGTTCACGCCGCCTCGGGCGCTCGATTTCTTTACCTCGACACCGGCCTTCGCGCCGCCAGTCGTCGCGTGTAATTTGCGTCGTCATTGAGAACCTTTTCATTAAGAACTCTTGGCTTTTGAGTACATGGGAGGTTACGCGTTAACAACCTTGTGGTCTTATCTCGATTGTTGCTTGTTATATAACGCACGAGTGGAATGTGAAAGTTATAATCCCTACACATCCTAAACTACAAGGTTTTTATGGTAATTAAAGAGAAGAGTGGCGGTTACATGGCGGTTATAAAGTTCAGGGACTGAAAGTGGCAAACCAGAAGATAATAACCACCACTCCAAGGGTTGCGAAATCCCTTGGAGAGGCAGCCATTTGATTTCGGCCACAAGGAGAAGACGAAGGGACGCGACTTTTGATCTTAGAGACGCACCTCTTCAAGTTTATTCACAGCCACATATTCAAGAGACGCACCCGTTCGTGAAGAGACACGTCTCTACAATCGCACCCTTTAGAAACTATAAATAGGCATTAGATTTCATTTGTAAATTGTTCATCACGCTCAATTCATGTATTCAGTTATTCAGTTTATATTCAAGTTATTAAATTGTCTAGAGATCAAAGATCCATTTTGGGCCAACAATTGGTATCAGAGCGTCAGGCTCTATGCGTGGGAATCGCAAGGCATCGCAGGAAGATTCGCGATCAGGTTTCATTTTCGTTTTTCAATTCGCAAGTTCAATTCATAATTTTTGATTTCGGTTCTAGGGTGATCGGTTGAACCGAAGGTTTGGTTAGGAATCTAGGGTTTGTTTGATTCCGGGGTTTAGTGCGAATTAGATTGTTTGGTTATTTGATTGTTACACGATTCGGGTAATCGTGGGTTTGAGATTTATTGAAACCAATAAAGTAAAAGTTTAGTAAAAGTGAAGATTGTTCGGCAAGAAGTCATGTCAGGAACATCCGAACAAAATCAGATAATAATACAGAAGGAAGGAAGTTCTCTTTCCCAGTTTCAGTGTCCGATTCTGAAACCAACAAACTATACGGTTTGGGCTATTCGTATCAAGACGATTCTTGAAGCGAATGGTTTATGGGAAACGATTGAACCGGCAGAAAATGCAACGGTAGACACTAAGAAAGACAAGTCTGCAATTGCATATTTGTTTCAAGCAATACCAGAAGATGTTGTATTGCAAGTTGCAAGTTGTAAGACTGCAAAGGAAATTTGGGATAATCTAAAGGTTAGACACGTTGGTGTTGATCGGGTACAAAAGGCGCGTATGCACACGTTATTATCAGAATTTGAATTGTTGCAAATGAAGGATGACGACACTATTGATTCTTTTACCGCAAAGATTAATAGTATCGTTACCCGAGCAACTGAAGTAGGAACGACATTGAGTCAAGCGACTCTAATACGCAAACTCCTAAATGGCGTACCGGATAAGTTTACTCAAATCGTTGCCTCCATGGAACAATACTCCGATCTAGAAACTATGACGCTAGAAGAAGCGGTCGGAAGATTAAAAACGTATGAAGAAAGGTTAAAGTTGAAGAAAAAGGAAAGCCCTGTGAACAATTTAGAAGAACTCTTGTATGCGGGTCATGGACAACATGTTGGAAATTATGGACGAGGGAGATTCCATCCGTCACGAGGCCGAGAGAGAGGCAATTATCAACATAGGGGTGAAGGACACACCTCTTACGAGTCGGAAGGAACCGGCAAACTACAAAGGGATGATAGCAAGCAAGAGACACCGACTATGAGAGATAAGTCGAAAATCACTTGCTACAGATGTGAGAAACTTGGGCACTATGCCTATGAATGCCCAACCAAGAAAACCAAGGAAAATGAGACACTATTGGTCGAAATAGAAGAAGATGATGACCTGGCACATCTGATGTGCCTAAACGCTGAAGAAAAGTAGAAACGTGAAACTTGGTCGTGTGATACGATCAAGGGGAAGAACCGTGTGATGCGGAGATGACCTGTGAAAGGTATGATAAAACAGTCCAGTGAGTGGATCAAGAAAAAAGTGAAGAATCCGTGAGGGAAGCAATCAATGATGAAGAACCCGTTGTGAGAGACAACCGTGAAGAGGATATTTAATCTGTGATAGATCAAGAAGAAGACGCGCGTATCCTGTGACTGGGTCAGAAGAAGGACTGTTGTGTGATACAACCACAAGAGAAATCTAAGTGAGTTAGATTATCCAAAATCTATGCGAGATGGATGCAAGTCATGTGATATGATGGTGGGCAAGTTAATCAAGACCGGTGGAGTTCGTGTTGAGACAACTACACAAGAAAAGGTTCGTGTGATACAAATCAAGTACGGTCAAGACAAGTGTGAAGCAAGTTCGTGTGAAGCAAGTTCAAGTAAAACATGGTTCGTGAGAATCAAGGTTGGTGAATAAGAAGATCCGTGTGAAACGTCGGATACCGAGGAGTTTCAAGAAAATGGAATTGATCAAAGTTCAAGATCTGCAACTCAAGGATGTTCGTGATTAGGGGGGTGAATGAAAGTTATAATCCCTACACATCCTAAACTACAAGGGTTTTATGGTAATTAAAGAGAAGAGTGGCGGTTACATGGCGGTTATAAAGTTCAGGGACTGAAAGTGGCAAACCAGAAGATAATAACCACCACTCCAAGGGTTGCGAAATCCCTTGGAGAGGCAGCCATTTGATTTCGGCCACAAGGAGAAGACGAAGGGACGCGACTTTTGATCTTAGAGACGCACCTCTTCAAGTTTATTCACAGCCACATATTCAAGAGACGCACCCGTTCGTGAAGAGACACGTCTCTACAATCGCACCCTTTAGAAACTATAAATAGGCATTAGATTTCATTTGTAAATTGTTCATCACGCTCAATTCATGTATTCAGTTATTCAGTTTATATTCAAGTTATTAAATTGTCTAGAGATCAAAGATCCATTTTGGGCCAACAGAATGGTCACGCTGTTTCCGGCGTACGATGTTCTTAGTCGCGCCACCCCCGGGGACCGTCAAACGATGTTCTGGGTCATGCCACATTCGTATATGACCCAACAGTTCACGCTACGTCTAGTGGAAGGTTAATTTGATACAAAATCGTCCCATGCCATTTGCAAACTTCCCAGAGCGGAAATCTCTCAACATGGCGGACTACTCCACGTGTTATACGATGTCGTAGCGGAGCAAAAAAAACCCCACAGAATAATAAAACTTGCGGATTCAAGCTAGACGCACCGCCCTCTCTAGACATCAACCAATCAAGAACTGGGTATGCTATTTTCTTCACAAAACTCACACGTTTGATCGTACATCTAAGATTAACCTTGTAACTAGAAGTGAAATATTAACATAGATTGTGCAATTTATGATGCATCTATGCATACACGATATCAGATGTAATCAAATGCTTTCTCAATCTAAGTGTTGAATGTTGGAAAAACATACGCACATATATAATGTTGACTTCAAGGCATAACACAAGTTTAATGCTAAAATATACTCATCCTTTTCGAGTTATTATAAAAAGCAAACTATGCTTGAAGGTCTCTCTACACACGTGTGTCCTCATGAACACAATTTAGACGGTTCCGTTACCACCTTACTCTAACACAGAGTATACTTGCATGCGCATTTGCGTATATGCATACACATGTATTAGCGATTGTTCACATTAACAAAATGTCATATAATTGTGTTCCTATGAATCACATTTTGATCGCTTAAAAATGAGGATGGCGATGAAGCGTGAAAACAACTTATGACGTTTTCGGAGATACATACTACATCGCAAGCATTCCGAAACCTCCAGAGCAAAATGACCAATCTCGCCACTTAAAAAAAAAAGGCGTAAAGCTATGCGAAACTCATGTACGATGGCAAAAACATCTTTGTCAGACCACATACGCGGCCACGATGAGACTATTCCCCTCTCAAATAGGTGGACTACAAATTTACAACAAAACGAACCCGTGAAACAAAAATGTTTTTGAAGAACAACGCATGGGCTCGCCTCTGGGCCCAGACTGATAGGACGAAAAAATTTCACCACCATACCAACATATCTTAAATTCAAAGTTCAAGGTACATGTATCTTTTCTATATTTAACTTATGACTATTTCATCCCTCTTAATCCCTCTTACTGACATGCATGTAGGCCATGACACCAAAACTTTTAGCCATAGGCATGCCTAAAGAAAATTTACCTACAATCAGAAATATATAATTGAAACCCATGAATTAAGTGGACTTGCACGGTGTGAAACGATAGCATTACTATGCATTTGAACCACACATTCAGGTTTATACGCCATACATGGTAGACACCGTAATGCGCTGAAACATACGACGCTGCACCCAAGTAGGTGCAGTACCCGTATGGGCAATGCATTGAAATGAGGGACTATGGCGACATAATATCACTTTTATTGGACCGCATTAAAAACATTCATAAGATTGGGCGCCGCTTAATTATACACCAAACTACGCTTATCTAAGGATGATGCATGTTTAATGATCCTTATTTAAAGGCAAGAAAATGTCAAGATAACGGCTAGCCGAGCCTTTGTTTTTCAAAACGCTTATTGCTGGTCTATCTTATCCGTTAGAAGGCTTTTCAGGTGCCAGGCCAGAACACGGCGATCGTTAGTCAACTTTATTCATCTCGCCACCCCCGGCAGACACCTCTCCTGGTCGCGCCACCTCCGGCAGTCACCTCTCTTGGTCGTGCCAACTCCAGCAATGACTCCCACACTTCTTTTGCCATTTCGGGCCTGATAATCCCCTCTCAAGCATTAGTTGAAACTCGAAAAGCCTTACCATATGGCACTCTCAAGCGAGGTTCGCTGTTTAATCAGCACACTCTTAGACGCCTTATCGATTGGGCTATGAGGTCGTCCCAACCCGCCACTATCGGCGGAAGATTTTATTAAACCCGTCGCCACCGGCAGAAGCTTTTATTCACCGCGGAACATTCCCAACGGTCGTTTATACCAAGTGTCTCGATCTGCACTTATCCAAGTTTCGACGTGTATTCTTGGAAGAATCAAGGGTCTCTAAATCTGATACGTAACATCATCTACAAAAGACATAAAAAAAAAACCCTCATGCATCATCCCGAGAATCTGTTCATAGTCTCCAAGTCTAAAAAACTTTCTTCTTTCCATATGGCAAAAGTCAAACATGTCATATATGATGACAGATGTGAGGGATTTGTGCAAAACAATTTTAGTTTCATATTGAGTTTTCATAATAATAAGTTACAGGCCTAAAACTGTATGCACCTTTATGCGCATAGGAGGTTTTCTAGCGATAGCCATCACTGCTTTTCTTTTGTGCTTAATTCGATGACAAGCGCGACAGACCAAAAGTTTCACCCAGTATAAAAAGAGAATGATGATAAAAAAACAAACAAACGTGTACTCATGTGGCCATATACACACAATAAAGCATATGGCACAACATACAGATGGCTGCTTTTCGACACTTTCAGAGGCGTCTTGTAAAGGTAAAATTGAACAATGCAGTTATAAATAGAAGCATACCTTTGCTTCATCTTGACCGCCCCGCCCCCCGGGAACACTCGTTCCCCCGTGGCACTTCCGGCGAATGCTCTTAAGCACCCTGTGGCTTCCGGCGGACACTTTTACCCATACGCCGTTTCCAACGAAGGCCTTATATCACCCCGCCACAAATGGCGGATGCTTTTTCTTTGCCATATCATCTCTGGCGGAAATCTTTATACATCCCGCTACTCCAACCGTAGCTTCCATCATACTCTCTCTCACACCGCACCATTGGACGCACCCCGTCACCCGCGTCTAGAGGGAAGGATCAGCCACCTCCGCGTCAGACATAACCCGACGGGAGACTCATGCGCTTGCTTGCGGATGGAGGTAACTACGGCGAAAAGCCATCCCACCGAGACGACCTTTGAAACCTACCCAAGCGGAGGACTTTCGTGCTCACATGCGTCCTGATGTAACGATGGCGGGTGAAATCCGCCACACATCTATAGCATTCTCCCCACCTAAACTAGCACCTTATTTATATTCATTATTTGAGTTCCAATGCTACTAACATTTGTTTCTCAGCAATGAATTGGGGACTCACATGACGTAACCCAGCTACAACCTAGACTGATTGTCTATTTCAAAAGTACACATGCGATAAATGCTCAATATGTTTAGCAATTTGTCTCTTGTCATCACATTCCTAACATGAGTCAGCAATAACAAGCCGGAGCCTAGATTGTGCCCTATTATCAAACTTTGAGCAACAACATTCAGATCCGGGCTCTCTTAAACAGTCGATGATATAATATGACAACAAGATCCGAGATTTTTATCTCTAATATATATGAAGCAGCATCACGAATCCTTATGAAGGAACTTTAGGTACATGCATTAAAGCATGAAGTACCACACTATTTAAACGGAATAACTCGTTTCTCCTTACGGTTATGCGCCATATTCTGCTGTCTCACGTTGTTCCATCGCGGGTGAGCCACTGTCTTCTTATTGGAGAGCACTGTGACGTTTCATCTTATTGTTGAAGAACAGTGACGGGCCGACGTCTTTTTGTGACCCGCTACCTCTGCGCAACCGATCAATTCCGGCAGAAGCTTCTATTCACCTGCCATTACCAGCCGACATCTCTTTTACTTACCACGCCATATCCGGCGGACGACCCTTTTGGTCACGCCATGTCCAGCGGATAACTCTCTTGGTCATGCCATGTTCGGCGGACGACTTTCCGGACCACACCACATCCAGGCGAGTGAATGAAAAATACACCTTTTTCTTTCAATAGTACAAGGAAGCTTCTAAAACTCGCCAATGGACGGCTCACACGCGCATGCTCACGAGAACCATCTTGTTCCGCTATCTACAGCGGACCTTCGACTCGTTACGCCCTCTAAGGCCTTGACAGTTTTCGTTCCACACCCGTGTGTGCCACCCGCCTTCGCGTCACCGGCGTGTATACGCACCCGCCATTAACAACCATGTTACATTTTTCACAGGCGGGTGTACCTTTTCACCACCAAACACAACACACCACGGCCGCCTCCGAGGGCCACTTATATGCCCCGCCACCTTAGGCGGGCAACCATCACGCTCCGCTCATCCCTAGGGTGATGGTCTCGGTCAGACCGTCTCCGGTGGATAACCAGGTAATCCCGCCCACCCCGGCGGACGACCATCTCGGCGGATAACCAACGACTCCTTCAAACAAGTTTGGATTGCTACTCAGGCAGATCACCGTCTCAGCAGGCCACTGCCATGCATGAGCGTGACTACAACTTACGTTGCCAACTGCCACGGGAAAAATACACATTCACCTGATAACTGCCGTTGCGCAAGGTCAGATTATGTTTTGCACGCTTATGACACCAGATAACTCTTGCGCCCAAATGTTTACTTGAAAGTACTCTTTGTTCGTTTACATTAGCATAGAATGGCGGACAGGATCCGCCTCCCGCCGGACAAGCCCCGTCACCCGCATTTACACTGGTTCGCCATGTTTGGTAAACCATTAACCTTTTAAATAACCCACTTGGGTCATCATCCTGCCGGGCTGGCGTTGCGCCTCTTCTACATGAAATTAACCGCAGCTGGTGGCCATTCCCCCTCCGGTACTGCCTTGTGGGCGGCTAGTATTCCACAATCTGAAATACTTGCTTTTTGTAAATTATCACATCAATACTCATACCCTTATTCATGATACCCAGTGGCCTCAACCAACATTTTGACGACAACAGTTGAATTTTTAGACAGGGCACCAGCAGAATACCTCTACGCACTTACATATGAAAAGCTCAGGCCAAAGCCAAGTAACCTTAACCATGTTCCATAAATACACATTTGCAACATGGCATACATCGTTCGATGAGCCGCACCTACGTGGCACATCCAATCTGTGCTTACGATCCCATTCACTATCTTCATTTAAGACTAGGTTCGGTAAAACCTTTATGTTCATTATTTGCTGGGCAGGGCTAACATATTTTTGAGGATCATATTTATCACTCAACATATATTTGGCAACAAGTGTTGAATCACAGACAAACTGAAGCAACATGCTAGCTATGACACACAAGCATATTGAATTGGAAGACTTACACGACATCATTAAAGTAAGTGGTAGTCTCCAGGGACTATGGAAAACAAGACGAATGACCAGGGACACACCTCAAAGTCCAGCTTTTTCGTATTCAACCCCTGGATCTACAGTTTTTGGATAGATGTCATAAGTATGGCACAGCCATTCTAAAAACATAACGCTACATCTGTAGCAAAGGATCTATGAACTTTGTGGCGCATCTTTTCCTTTTCAAAATTACTTCTCTATATATGAAGGAAATTCGAGATCTAAAGCCGCCGTTTTGCTACTGCATTACTGAGCTAATTATTTAAATCGATGGCGCGATCGTCGCCACAACATAGAATAGTCATCTATTTCAAAAATAGATATTCTTAATGTTCCACCAAGAGGCTTTTGCGATACATTCAATTGGCAAAACGCGATGACCGATTTTCATGCACACCTGATAAACCTTCTTCAACAACATGATTTCGGTTGGACAACTTCTTGTCAAACCCAGGTACAACTTTGGTAAGGATAGACCTAAGCCATAATTCGTTATGTGAAGCTACATATTTCGGAACGCAATTCCAGGTACAATCCTATTTTATCGCTTTATTTAGTTGCGCGATACACTTTTACTTGTTCAAACGCGCTTGGCATCTCAATGCACGCCCTTGGTCCACTTGACTATATATATATATATTGTAACACCCGTTCTTATAAATTAAGGATTAACGTATCATTTATGAAAAACAATCATGTAATTAAGATTACATATGCATTGGAAATTACGGGTTTTTTTAAAACTTTTACAATTTAAAAAGTTACAACATATCATGTGTACGTTCGTCGTTTAACATAATAACGATACATAGTGCGGAAGCTTATTTCATGATCGTGTTCGGCTCTTGCTCATCTCTTGATCTTCATCCGGGCACTCTTGGCGATCACCTATGTTCAAAACCAACTTAAAAGTTAGTTTTGATAGTCAAATATTAAGTTCAAACAAGTACAGGGGTTAAAATGACAAATTTTTAACAATTCTCGGAGTTAGGGGCGTCGCGTGACGCCAAGGGGCGTCGCGTCACGCTAGGCCCTTGTTTTCACAGATTGTGCCTTCAGCTGTTGCTGTACATTCCCAGCTCAACCCGATTTCACGGAAACGGCCATAACTTCTTCGTTATTGATCCGTTTTACCCGATTCTTTTTCCTACGCGTCCGTAATTTAATTCTCCATCTTATGGAGTTAAAATCCAACAACCTTCATAATAAAATTTCAGACTTTTAAGTCTTCGACTTATCGCCCTTTTACCCAATTTTGACCCGTTTATGCATTTTATCAAACGAACATATTTGTTTGATTCCTACATCACCTATACTTCTTCAAATTGATATTAACTACCATTTTAGGTTCTAATCACAAGTTTATTTCACAATTTAAACCCGTTTTCGCTCGTATGCTTATTTTGACCCGTTAAGGGTAGTTATGCGTTTTAGCCTAGAACTTGTGCATTTCTTGTGTCGCTACAAAAGTTCCATATCTAAATAACTACAAATATTCCACCATAACTATTTTGTGGTGGATTTATCGTAAAGGACCCCCTTTTTTTCCAGTTTTTACCCATCGGTTGATCATTTTACGCAAATAACCACTTTTGAGCATTTGACCCGCGAATGTGCATTCCTATGACCTTTATTCGTGTCTAATGGTTCCATACTCTTAATATGAGTTTCTAAACAACCCCTATGAGTCGTTTGCACAATATACCCTTCAAGGGTATTTTAGTCAACTTTAGTCCCTCACTATTCGACGAAGGACTTTCGCTAAATATTTGACCAAATTATATGTTAAACTAAAAGCTTAATTATACATACTTGGCTCGGGTCAAAGTATTGACCCGTTTACATAACTTTTGCTTTAAATATTTCTAGTTAAAGCGATGCAAGCTTATGTTATTTCCTGTGATTACAAAACTCAACAAGCGATTGTCAAATGTTATTGTCAAATGGTGTTAACAACACCATTTGACCCATCTAGTCTAATCGACTATTTGTCCGTATGAGATGGTATTTAATTACCATTTCATCCCCTTAAACCCTTTTTCCGGTTTCCCTTTGAACTTGTTTTACTCAAGCCGTTTTTATTTATTCGTCATTACATGACTAATTTACCATTTTACTCCTTTTATTATAGTCATGATTTCTTACCATTTTCCATTATTCCGACTCTCATTGAATCATGTCGGAATATCATGTACTAACCATTTAGTAGCATTCATATTAATACTTGAAATTTAGTAACTTCGCGAATAGTGAAAAAGGGGCGTAAGTTCTACTTACCTCGCATCCGAACTACGCTTTTCCTTTCCTTCTTGATTCGTTTGACCCGCTCCCTCATCAAGCTTCCACCTAGCTTGTTACGCGTCAAACTATCATCATCGTTTTCAAGGTGGTTAGTTTAATCATAATTTAATACAATTATTCCACCTTACACATTTCATATCAAAATTTACCATTTATCGAATTATAGGTCAGTTTGACTTTTTAAAAGTCAAATGCCCATTAGTATACTAATTGCATATTCGAGTTCATCAACTAGTTCTAGCATTCTTTAATTACCCGGTAGGCGTTATCTTTAGACCACCGTTTTAACCAAAGTTCTAACCACGTTCATCACATTTGGAACTCTTTTTAATCACATTTTGCATAATAGCCAAAACATCACAACTAGGTGTTTTAACTACAAAAATTCTAGTTTCGAGCCTTCTTTGAGGCATTTCAACAAACACTTTAAGGGCAGAATTTTGCATGTTTATTTATCAAGTCTCTAGCTTATCTCTTAGCCCTAATTTCACATAAATCAACCATCTTACAAAGTGGTTAACTTCTATAATTTCTGAAATCACTTCAAAATTGTCAATTTACACTAGATCAACAATCTATTTCCTAGTGTTCATCAAATTTCACATAACTCACTAATTCACCTACAATGGTGATTATAGTTTTCACCAAAATTTCACATGATTTCAGCTTGTGTTTGTCTAGGGTTTGTCCCTAGACACTATAGTTGTTCCTAAATCATCATAACATACACATGCAACTATAAATTCAGAAATTCCCAATTTCATGAGAATTTCAAGCTAAGAGTTTTCATTAAATTTTACATACCTTTTAATCCTCTTGTGATGAGGATCAATAATCCATGCTTTAATTTCGATTTTGGACTGAATTGGACCTTCAATTTGTAAGTTTAGTGAAGTTCTAGGGTTTTGAAGAGTGGGGATCGACCTGCTCTCTTCTTTGATCGACCAGACACCTCTAATTGGGGTGTTTGGTTTATTTTTATTTGTTTTATTAAATTCTAGTTTCTAGTTCTACAACTTAGGTCCCTCCACTTTTGTATAACTTATAGTTTGGCTAATTTTAACCTTATTATAAGTTATCTCTAGACTATTAGCTAACTAGGTTAAAATTCCTAGTTAGTAAATTCTTGTTTATTTAATAATCCAAATATTCACCGGGTTACTTTTACCACTAAAGGTAAATTACCCGTCTTTTAATATAAACGTGGTTTGATTACCAAACCCGTTTTCGGGGTGTTACAAGTCTACCCCCCTTAAAGAGGTTTCGTCCTCGAAACCTTTTCTTACATAATTTATTGAGTTTAACTCAATGTATTCGATCCGCGAAATCTTTTACACATTACTTATACTTTTATCCAATAGTTAGTATTACCAGAAAAGTATGATAACATCTTTTTGGTTACTAATTGTCTACTTAACTCATACGACATAGTGCAACTTGAAATAGCGTAATCTCGTTATTTCCACTAGTTTAGTTAACTTAGCGATATCCATTGCTTTCATATAATATCGAATTCTTTATGAATCCGTTACTTTAACCCGTTTAGAGGTCTTTAGTGAAATATTTCACTTTTAGCAATAATTTCTTTTGTTTTTCAGATTTATTTATTCGGTTCAGTTATACCGAATCCACCGCTTACAAGCAAACCAATTTTTATTGATTTGAATTACTGGCCTTAACCGGTCTTACTAACTAGACTTATTAGTCCCGTTACTTTTCACCGCCCGCTTGGTTATAACGTGATTTTACTTCACATTACCTTTCCTAACCGTGATCGTGTCACACCGTGTTTAGTTTGTATCTACCTTTCATTTTCGAAAATATCACTTTTCGAATATATTGTCTTGCGCCTATCAGTGTCAAGACTTGTATCTTTCATGCTTACTATTTAAATTCCTATCAGAATTTATGTTTGTAAAAACGTTATTTCTTACTAAAACCGAAGTTTTAGTTTTAGGATCTTCTCTTTAACTTTTGTCAATTATCCATACCAGGATATTGACAGTCCATCATTTATTCTTTTACATTCTTAGTTTTATGCGGGGATTCTCAACCGATTCCCTCGCTTTATCTAATTAACCCGTAGGTTTTATCACTTTGCCTTATAGGCTATTTCATTAGATTTTCATATCTTTAAGGCGAAGTTCTTATAACTTCTTTCTAATCATGACCCGTGGGTCGTTTTAGTCCCGTAGATCTTTCATTTGTTTATAACCCTAAAAGTTTTGTTGATCCCGTAGATCACTCTTTACTCATGTCATTCTTAAAATACATGTTTGGTGTCAAGGAACCCTGTTTTGTTCGAAGAATCGTTCGGTTTCAAGCTTAGGTCCCGTTAACCTTAATTGTAGTTTCATGGCTATAATTGTTTTCTTTCGGACAATTTTCCGATTTTATGACTTCTCACGTCATTTATGCGTCAGTTCTTCTTATGCTTACTGTTATTTGATTTGCATATATTTTTATTTGGTTATATCCCATTACCGGGCTCATTATTCTCTTGCATTTAACGCTACCCTTATCTGGCTAGCGCTCGTTTGTGCCATTCGGCGTTATATTGTATTCAACTTGTTTGACCTATTAATGTGAAATCCATCACTTATAAACAATCAACTTTATTCTTTATTCAACCCATTTGACTTCGAATAGTTGAACATATTTACTCACAATTTCTATATACGAGGTTTTATAGTCATAACTCGTAACCCAAGTCCCTTTGATTTTTCAACCCGCGTTCACGTCTCTTGGTTTACGCATGTGTTTAATTCTTACCCATCAACCGGGTGTTTTACCGAAGTCGTTGTCATTGCAACCCTCCCGGTATGCATTAAGACCTCGCTTCATTTTTATATTCCGACTTTGCCCTTAAGTTTGACGTTTTACCAAAAACGACCCGTTAAGGGACATATTTGCCTTTTTCCGGGTTCGAGTGTAAGTACACTCCCTCCCAATACTTGTCTAAATCATTTTACATGCTTGCGTTTTCTGGGTTCGAGTGTAAGTACACTCCCTCCCAATACTTGTCTAAATCATTTTACATGAGTGTAAGTACACTCCCTCCCAATACTTGTCTAAATCATTTTACATGCTTGCGTTTTCTGGGTTCGAGTGTAAGTACACTCCCTCCCAATACTTGTCTAAATCATTTTACATGTTTCTTTGTCCCTTCACTCGGGCTCATTATCCTAATGTAATACGCTTCCGTCACTCGGTTGTGCGTTTACATTATTATCAAATATTTTGCTTATCTGATTCATTTGGGTACTTTTTAATTAGTCCCATTCACCCCGCCCTTACTACATCGGATGTAAACGTGTCTGCCATAAGAAGTTCATGGTACCATATGCCACTACTTACTTGGCCAGAGTAAGCGATTAACACATGACATACATGACCTTTTTATAGTTTTCACATCACGCCCTATGTAAGTAACGCCTCTATTTGTTTCTCTTGGAAACAATATCCCGAATACATTTTCTATTCGGGTTTTTCCAAGTTTTTAATCTACATATGCAACTTTCAATTTCTACGTATTTGTTGCATATTACTATTTGTGCGATTATTTAAAATGTGCACCTGGTAATGTTTGCCCCGACGGGCGTTCCTTGCCATTAACCTTGTTCGCGGTCGTTACGCGATTTAGTCCTCGGTGAGCATGCTCCTCTTGTCATACTTCAGACCGTTCCATCATCATATCCACAATTCGTTTGACTCTCGTCGTCTTCAAACGCGAGTGTCCTTCAATTAAAACATTCACAAAAGTTAGTAACGTCAACTTCAATAATCGCCCGTATTATAATACAAGGCTTTTTTTTCTACTATACGCGTCAACGCGCGTATTTTCGCCAACTATATCAATCGTTTTAATTGGGGTAACGTGTATCACACGATAGCCCTATGTGTTGTTTACAACACTTTAGCATGCTAAGCCATTAACATACTCGTACTTACCGGATTTGCGATCAAGCCTCGAACCGAACACCAAACTTTATTAAGAGCATAAGGTTTAAGTCCAAGCATAGTTTCCCCACCATACTTGAATCTCTTAAACCAAGGCTCTGATACCAACTTGTAACACCCGTTCTTATAAATTAAGGATTAACGTATCATTTACGAAAAACAATCATGTAATTAAGATTACATATGCATTGGAAATTACGGGTTTTTTTAAAACTTTTACAATTTAAAAAGTTACAACATATCATGTGTACGTTCGTCGTTTAACATAATAACGATACATAGTGCGGAAGCTTATTTCATGATCGTGTTCGGCTCTTGCTCATCGCTTGATCTTCATCCGGGCACTCTTGGCGATCACCTATGTTCAAAACCAACTTAAAAGTTAGTTTTGATAGTCAAATATTAAGTTCAAACAAGTACAGGGGTTAAAATGACAAATTTTTAACAATTCTCGGAGTTAGGGGCGTCGCGTGACGCCAAGGGGCGTCGCGTCACGCTAGGCCCTTGTTTTCACAGATTGTGCCTTCAGCTGTTGCTGTACATTCCCAGCTCAACCCGATTTCACGGAAACGGCCATAACTTCTTCGTTATTGATCCGTTTTACCCGATTCTTTTTCCTACGCGTCCGTAATTTAATTCTCCATCTTATGGAGTTAAAATCCAACAACCTTCATAATAAAATTTCAGACTTTTAAGTCTTCGGCTTATCGCCCTTTTACCCAATTTTGACCCGTTTATGCATTTTATCAAACGAACATATTTGTTTGATTCCTACATCACCTATACTTCTTCAAATTGATATTAACTATCATTTTAGGTTCTAATCACAAGTTTATTTCACAATTTAAACCCGTTTTCGCTCGTATGCTTATTTTGACCCGTTAAGGGTAGTTATGCGTTTTAGCCTAGAACTTGTGCCTTTCTTGTGTCGCTACAAAAGTTCCATATCTAAATATACTAATTGCATATTCGAGTTCATCAACTAGTTCTAGCATTCTTTAATTACCCGGTAGGCGTTATCTTTAGACCACCGTTTTAACCAAAGTTCTAACCACGTTCATCACATTTGGAACTCTTTTTAATCACATTTTGCATAATAGCCAAAACATCACAACTAGGTGTTTTAACTACAAAAATTCTAGTTTCGAGCCTTCTTTGAGGCATTTCAACAAACACTTTAAGGGCAGAATTTTGCATGTTTATTTATCAAGTATCTAGCTTATCTCTTAGCCCTAATTTCACATAAATCAACCATCTTACAAAGTGGTTAACTTCTATAATTTCTGAAATCACTTCAAAATTGTCAATTTACACTAGATCAACAATCTATTTCCTAGTGTTCATCAAATTTCACATAACTCACTAATTCACCTACAATGGTGATTATAGTTTTCACCAAAATTTCACATGATTTCAGCTTGTGTTTGTCTAGGGTTTGTCCCTAGACACTATAGTTGTTCCTAAATCATCATAACATACACATGCAACTATAAATTCAGAAATTCCCAATTTCATGAGAAGTTCAAGCTAAGAGTTTTCATTAAATTTTACATACCTTTTAATCCTCTTGTGATGAGGATCATAATCCATGCTTTAATTTCGATTTTGGACTGAATTGGACCTTCAATTTGTAAGTTTAGTGAAGTTCTAGGGTTTTGAAGAGTGGGGATCGACCTGCTCTCTTCTTTGATCGACCAGACACCTCTAATTGGGGTGTTTGATTTATTTTTATTTGTTTTATTAAATTCTAGTTTCTAGTTCTACAACTTAGGTCCCTCCACTTTTGTATAACTTATAGTTTGGCTAATTTTAACCTTATTATAAGTTATCTCTAGACTATTAGCTAACTAGGTTAAAATTCCTAGTTAGTAAATTCTTGTTTATTTAATAATCCAAATATTCACCGGGTTACTTTTACCACTAAAGGTAAATTACCCGTCTTTTAATATAAACGTGGTTTGAATACCAAACCCGTTTTCGGGGTGTTACATATATATATCTGTATAATGATCCGTATATAACCTGACATGGCGATGCTACTTCAAAATTAAAAAATTCTAAACACATGAATGGAAGATTTCAGTGCCCACACATGCATGAGGCCACGCTCGGTTGGCCATCTGACATGTTGCATGCGCCCATATAACTACCTTCATTACTTATGTCCTAACATACTTAGCATCATCGAACTGGGTAATCTGCTCGGAACAAGACGACTATGGGTGGACATGGTCATAATATTTGCACATGCTAAACTATACATTGAATAATCCTTATTCAAGAACGCGGGCTTAGCTAGGTAATTTCTCACCATGCCGCCTCAATTGCTGAATTATCATATCCGATAGAAAGTCTTGAACTCGGCGCAACAGTTATGTCCGACATCTAGACGCAAGACTCACGGGTGACAGGTCCTTAATCTCATCCTTAAATATGGTATTCTCATATAACCTGATAGCTTAACAGAATACTCCATAAGTTATCTATTTTCTTTTCAAAATGACCTGATAATGCTTTCATATATTCAAAGAGTGCCTATTAGAATGGCCCACTAAACAAAAAGTGTCGATAAAGGTTTCACCTCTATTTTACGCACATTTATCTACAATACATTTAAATCGACTAATAAGCATGTCGGAGTCGTCTTAGCATGTTATACTTCATGTTTACTTGTCGATTTCTTTTTACTACTTATCAAGTTCAAACCTACTAACATACTTTAGCAGCATTGAACTGGGGGACTAGCAGGGTATAGCGCCATTACGCCTTAAAAGTGATAATCTTCTCTCAGGCTGCCCATTAAGGTGATATCCATGGCACATTATCCCGCATCGGTTCATATATAATATGGGTGTTTCAATACGCCAGACGATATCTATACTTCTCACACCATTTGGTCTACGACTATACCACTTGACACGCATATGCAATTTGGTAGTCAAGACAAATGCACGACAAAACTAGTATACTTGATTAGTCGAATAAGTATTCCGCACGCTATGCGACATGACAAATACTTGCTCGGATACGTATTCTCCACACCAGTCTGCGACATGGATAAAAGAAAACCCTCACGCCGCAATCGGTGAGGTAAACAAACATGCCACCTACTATAAGCATTCCACACGCCAGTGCGCGTCCAGGAAAAGCACGTAGTGGCTTACATAAAGCACTCATTCACGCCTAACGCGGATAAAGCATTTTATTATCTCACTGAGTGTTCACTCACGCCAAGCGCGTAGAAAGCACTTTCTTGTTCAAGTGTTCATTAACGCCGCACGGGTTATAAAGCACTTCCTGATATCTACAAGTGTTCATATAAACATTTGTAAACACAATATACCACCGCATTTGAACTGCATATCATGGTAAAAAACAACTCTGACACGAAATATTTTTCATAATAACAAAGTCAGATGATCAAATTATACAGCGCTAAGAGTGGGCATCTTGGTAATAGATGTATTCAACCACTAATAGATGCATAACCACTGATGAAAAACCAAGTACTTGTCCCACAATTATAAAAACATTGTGGGGAACATAAATAACGCTCTAAGCACCCTTCCGAGGTCACTGAGTATAGCAAGCACTTCTGCAGGGGTGCATTGCATGTCATTCTTTTCGATTGCAACAATAATTGCTATAACCGGATCATCAATAACAACGACTGGTACAACAGCCAGCGGTTTCATATTCGCCTAGGGTGGCATAACATCCGCATATGCGTCTATGACCACCAATGGCTGTACATTACGACAACGGGGATCCCGATGACACGGACGCGTGGTAGGGACCGTCGTCACATCAACATCAACTCTTTCAATGAGTTGAACGCCGTTAGCGCACCATGTGTTAACCAACAAAAGTCACACCACAAGGTGGATATTCTACAGTAGCCCACACGACTGCGTGCGCATCGCTAAGGCAGGGCCACATCTGCAAAAGTCATCCAAGGGCGAGACACTGAACTACCAAAACTCAGCCTGCTCCAAGGCTCACACGCGGGACCCAACCGCATATGCACAACCTTAACAAGCTCGTGGCAATACGCCAGTACAAATGGCAATTGTCTATAACCAATTAGCGTGCGTCAGGTTTACCCAACCAATTTCCTCGATGAACAATCGTATACTATTCATTGCTCCATTATCTCTACTCACAACCAACAACTTTCTTGCACCCGGATGACATGTAAGCCTAAAATTAAGTGATCTTCACTCCCGAGCTCCTAATAAGTCTAAGTGCTCCTCCCACGCTTACACGCTGGAGCAACACTAGACTGGGGGGACATGACGAGGTATGGTACTGGACCCGACCCGAACGGTTGGACTTTTCTGCTATTTATCACTTTTATATTAATTATATATTATTATTATTGTGTACTAACCCGCGAAGCCCAGCGCATTGTAGTTTATACTACACTAGGTTGTGGGCTCGTAGAGACAACCCCTAACTGGGCCTGGCCCATTGAGGTTAGGGTTTTCCCATATCTCCTATATAAGGAGGTCTCCACCTCCTCATTAGGGCATCAGATATAGGGCAACACACTTTTGTAGCTGGAAATAGGGGATTCTTCCTCTACCGGCCGTCTCTACATTGCCCTCGTTTCTCTTTTCTTCTTATTTACAGGTCTAGGATGAAGCAGAGAAGACGAGGTGTGGCCATATTCGTATCCATCACCGTAGAAGCTCCTACCCGCTCGGGACATGCTTCTTCAAGTATAATATTGCTATATGTATTTTTTTTCGAAAATGATATTTTTAAAAACTACTAAAAATAATATTTCAAAATTGTTGTGTTGGTTTTAATTGTGTTGATTATCTGAGTACTATTTCCAAACTTGTTTTGTGCTGATAATGTCTGTGCTGATTTCAAAACTTTTAATGCTTGTTTCAGTATTATTTACATTCCATAAATTAGGAACATTTTGTGCATAAGGTGTTATACCTCATGTTTTGGGGGTTTCAAAAAAAAATTTTGATTTTTTAACTTTAACCCAAAAGTTTTTTATATTTTGCAATTTTAACCCACGTAAATTGTTTTTTTTCACTTATAACTCAAAAGTTTCATTATTTTCAATCTCACAATATTTTTCCTTCAACTTTGGTCCTCTATACTTTTCATCTTTCGCAAATTTTCGTTTTACGTTTCGTTCTAAATTTTGCGAGTTAAGACGGCGCGACGTGCGTGTGTCGTTTAACGTTTTTTTGTTTCGTATAAAATTATGCTAGTTTGTACTAATTTCGAACCTGCTTGTGTTGATTTTGTTTGTTCTAATTAGCACATCAACATAATCAACTAAAATTGTTGATTATGTTTAGCTTAAATTGTAAACATGCATGTATAATCAGCACATCAATTTACAAATATATATATATATAATTTTATAATCAAAACAACAATGTCTATGTAATTAACACATCTATTTACTCAAAGCGGTGAGACGGTCTGCATGATCAAACTTCAGTAAATCGTGCAGCAGACCAACAAAGTATGATCTTGATCCTCCAACTGTCACACACTGTGATATCATATTCTACATTGTAAGGAACCAGATAGTTAGTGAATTTGTATCCAAAAAAAATAAACACATATACTCTATTATCAGTGACTTCAGATCCAAAAAACCCAACTTAAAAAGACAATTTATTGTCATTATCAATGACTTTGTTGACAGAGACATTTTATCGACCAACTTGCCTACACTAATCTTACAACAAATTTACACAATTACAACCAAACCCAGCATCCCAAATTGAAATTAAAGAACCCCAACATCACATAAAACAAAATTTTAGATATAACCTACAAGTTTATGCAAACATAAACTCCAATATTATAGTAAAATCAAACATAAACAAAAAATAATCACATAGAAATTCAAAGGTTGGAATCTTTAAGTGAAATGAGTTGCTATTAATTCAAGAAATGAGCATTTATCTAAGTACCAATTATCGATCTATACAACAAATCTTGAAAAGAACAAGATTTAATTCATTTGAAGAACAAGAAGTTGAATTTGGGCTTCCAGGAATGGACGTCAATTGAAGGTAAGAAAAGGCATGGGATTTAAAAGTCATGGGAAATCGAGAATTATACCTTGGAATGGTGAAGTATCAAAACCCTAATCAAGAATTATATCTTGGAATGGTGAAATAGCAAAACCCTAATATGTGGGCGGATGGAGTGATGGTTATTTTTTTTTATTTAGACCTGGAAATTGTGTACAGGAGATATCAACAGGTTATGTGAAATATGGATAACGTATGGCGCACCAGATTAAAAAAAATTGAAATAAACCCGCTTAAATTTCATTGGTCGCTAATACGGTGGCAATTCAACCACACCTTTTTATTTAGCCACGTTATTTTATAAATTATTATTTTTCTTACCAATTTGCAACAGAAAATAAATGGTCACAATTTTTTTTGACCGCCTAGCTACCATGCCATCTCAAATACGCCTAATTCACATTTTCGTGGGAAATTGGTGGCTAAATTTGCTACGGTTTTTTTAGGTGGCAAATTTTTTGTGACAATTGTCCAATTTTCTAGTAATGTATTTTAACTAATTTTATGATTGTTATATTAAAGAAATTATACATAAATATTAAATATTGGCAATGACTAAATTACCTTTATTAAGAGTTATTAATTTATGACATATGTCAAACTCTAGTTGGTTCTTAGAGTTTTTATGAAAATGGTATTTGTATATGACTAGGTTAGTTACCCGTGTGATACACGGGCTGATATAATATGTTATGTTAATAGATGTTTTGAATAAAAGTACATGACACTGATTAAAAAATGCAAAATTGTAATTATAATTGATACTTACAAATAGAACAAATGTAATAGTAATTCATAACTCTCTAAATACTTCTTCTCGTCAACTGAATCCTATTCATCCCTTTTATAAAAAAAAGTATCAATCTGCGCAACCATAATATAGAATCATAACATTTAGCTTGAGTATTTTCAAGAAACTGTTGCGATTAACAATGTTATCCCAAAATGAAAATTGTTTCAGGATGGACATCAATACCATACCATCATCCTTGCCAAATTTCATTCAACAAATATAGCATACTGTATTACATAGGTTTGACTAACTAACCTAATTTATAACCATTACTTATGTTTAAAACTTAAATGAAGTAAAACTCATATACATTTGTAACTAAAAAAGCATCTCCATCGGTCAATCAAAATGGTGTTTTATACAAAGCTAAAAGCTTATATATAGTTTATGGAATATGTGTAGAGTTGACAACTAATCTTCAAATACTCGGTTTCTTTCACCAAAGATGCGATGTGCCTGGTATTCATCCATGGCCTTTTGTGGCTTTAAAAAAAAGGTTATCAACAGTAGAATGCCTATAGAAATGGACCACTCGACTTGTCGTCAATATCTGCATCAATCTAATTTTTCCCCAAAATAGCAAATTTGTCAACAAATTATATCAAGTTATTCCAGCACTAACCATAAAAAAATAAAAGGATCTAATTTGAAGTTACGCTTAAACCCTACTCTCGGCTATAGCTGTTAGCAAAAAAAGAAAAAAAACAGATCTACTAAGAAATAAAAGGAGTTGGGGTTTAGTTCAATGCGCACCTCAGATTTTGGTTCGAGATACAGGTGATTTGAACCGCCAATTTAGTGTGCGTCTGATATATCTTGGAAGCAAGACTTCTAGAGATAAACAAACACGAACAAACTTCATTCTTTTCCGCTTCGAAACGCCATCTTCACAAATCACGAGTATAAACAAACATTATTTAACGAAAACTATGGCACATTGCATTGCTCTTTTAAAACTGTGATCTTAAATAATAAAGAGAGTAACCAGGGGTGCTTCTTTGTAACAGGGAAAGCTCTACCCGTTTCGCCAGATCTAATCTTACTCTCTTGATTGAGAATCTGGATTCCACATCACCTTTCCAGAGCCACTTATTGCCCACCTGTTAGTTGTTGAAGGAGCACGATGTTCAACCAATCTAACTCGTCCTTCTCTTCATCATTGTTGTTCTGAACCGCAATCCAGTTCCACAAAATAGCAAATTTGTCAACAAATTATATTAAGTTATTCCAGCACAAACCATCAAAAATAGAAGAATCTAATTTGGAGTTACGGTTAAACCCTAATCTCGGCCATAGCAGTCACCAAAATTTCAAAAAAAAAAAAAAAAAAAAAACAGATCTACTAAGAAATAAAAGGAGTTAGGGCTTAATTCAATGCGCACCTTAGATTTTGGTTCGAGATAGATGATTTGAACCGCCAATTTAGTGTTCGTCTGATATATTTTGGATGTAAGACTTCTGAAGATAACAAAATACGAACAAACCTCATTCTATTCCGCTTCGAACCGCCATCTTCACAAATCACAAGTATAAACAAACATTATTTAAATAACACTACGGCACATTGCTCTTTTAAAACTGTGATCTTAAAAACCAATCGTTGATTTAGGGTATATTGTACAAATTTGTAGAAGCAGAGATCAATTTTCAGATGATTGGAAAAGGTGGAATCGTTGTTACTGCCATAAGGGGTGAGATTAAGATGAAAGGAATATTGGTTTAGGGTTTTCATTTATAGAAGAAGGGTGGGGAGGGTTGTGTAAAAGGGTAACCTAATTAGAAGAGGATTGCGAAGAAGAAATAGAAGGGTATACGCGTAGAGAAAACATGATACGTGTAAAAAAAGCCACGTGGCAGCGGGTTAGTACATAAAGGGAGAAGAAAATTAGAGGAGTGGGCTGAAATCCAGCCAAGTGTACAATTATTTTCATTTATAAGTATAGAGATTTGCAAATTTTTAAATAAATCTGTAGCACGTACCATCTCAAACTGACTCATAGTAAGAAGTGAATATGAATATCAACCATGCAGTTTATATAATAAGAATTACAAACATCATAACAAGCACCGTCTACTATACCTAAGGGGGTGTTTGGCACTGTGATTCGAAAGTGATTGTGTGATATTATATAACCAGAATAAGATAATCAGCTATGACAAAACAGTCTATAGGAGATAGTGTTCGATGTGCTTCTATCGTTTAGAGATGAGATAAATTCAAATTATTAACAATTTACATGTCCTGACCTGGTTATTCACTTAATTGACCTCTGTATAACCAAATGATCAGTATTCATTTCACTCTACACAAGCAATATAAATTGATCACCAGCAACTTGAAAACACAACAGACATATTATAACTTCCAAACCACAGTACCAAACACCCCCTAAGTTCACTTCCTAATTAAAATCTCACTGACATTAGTGACAAAATCACAGCAGTATTCAAACTAAAGGTTTCATGATGTTCAAGTTTCAACTCTTTTCCATTAAAGTTGATAAATATCTCAAAAGGAATTCATCTCAAGACAATAAGTCCTCCTTTTAACCAACATCCTAACAGCACTACCTTTACATTATGTGGATTTATAACATTTTGAAATAATTACGACTTCAGACTTTATAAATTTTAACCAGTACCACAAGTAATTAAATCCAGTTCAATTATTATGTGGATTTATAACATTTCGAATTGATAATCATGTTAACTCAAACTACGGATTCTCCGTCTTATATTCTAATATATAATGACGCACAGTTAATCACATCAATAATTATTCAAATAATTCCAGCTTATAGCTTCAATCAAACACCGAAACACATAAACCTTACAATCACAGTTCTACAGTTCTAGGTCATGACTCATGAATCAAGGTTAACAGTCAAAATCGATTTGATAATCACATAAACTCAAACTACTGATTCTCCATCTTATCTTCTACATTTTCAATCTTTGCAAAAATTGTTAGTTAATTAAACACATGTAAAATGCCTTACATTTAATCTAGAATACAATTCACATGAGTGTAAGCACTTACCCCAAATTAGGCCATCGATTAACAGATCTGCATTTGGATCGGTCACGAGACGAAACATTGAATCTTCGATTCCCAGATCTGCGACTGTAGATCATTCTCTATAATATCTATTACCTGTTTGGATAGAGTTTACTTCGTATCGGAGGCCGGCGGATGAAGGTAGGAGAGGCGGCTGAAGGAAGAAGAATCGCGTCGGCCGTTTGGGAGGATTTTCTCTATTCTCTCTCAATGAAAGAAAACCCTAGTTAGTTTGAGGAGAGAGAGACGCATACAATGCATAAGATGACACGTGTTAAAAAATCCTAGGTGGGGTTAATTTATTGAGAGAAAAATTAAAAAGAGTGGGCTAAAACAATGCCAAGTGTACAATTATTTTTATTTATAAGTATAGAGATTCTAAGAGAAAAGTGTCTGGGTAGTCCCTGTGGTTTGTCCATTTTTCACCTTTAGTCCCTAACTTTCTAAAATTACAGCCATAGTCCCCAACTTTTGCAATTTCGTTCTTGGATAGTCCCTACCACGGATGGTGGTTAGTTTTTAGTGTTAAGTGGCCGTGAAATTACAAAAAACACCCTTACTATTAAAAATAAAAAAAACAAAAACAATAATATAATTCATGTGGGACCCACCACCCAATTCATATTCCCTCTCTATCATCACCATCCACCTTTCACCACTGTATCGCCACCACAAATATAATTTATATCCACACACTTGATTGGAAACCGTGTGTGACCTTATCTCGTTCATATCATCTTTTTTAACTGTGTGATCTTCTGCTTTCCAAGAGAATCATCAGTTGCAGAGGAAGCAACAACAATATATCTATCTCACCGCCACTTCACATATCTCTTAATCCATAAAAAAAATTCATCTTTTTTTCTAAATTTATAGTTTTTACTCCACCCTACTTCACAAATCTGTAAACCCATCAAAAAGATTCAAAAAAAAATTAATCTTTAGTTTCTTGTTTCCTTGAATTTTATGAGTTTGAAAAACAAAGTTGCAGAATCTGAATTTGATGTGTGGGAACATTCCGACGAGGTTTGCCGGAGAACCAGATGGTCCGACGACCCAATTTCCGATGAGGAGAGTTTGATATAAATTAAATTTCAACCAACAGACAAAAAGACAGAAATTGGGATTGGTAAAAACTACTGTTTTAAGGAAGTTTCTGGCGGTGTTATAAGGCTACACGGTATGGGTGACGGAGGGATGGACGGCGACGGGGGTGGCGGCACGGGGGTGACGGAGCGGCGCGAGAAGAAAGAGGGGGGCCCACATGTTTTGCTCCGTCCTGAACGGCCAAAGTCCGACGGAGAGGACGATGACTGGACGGCGACGGACCGGGCGGCACGGTGTTCCGCCCGTCGCCGACCCACGACGAACCGG
The DNA here is from genome assembly GCA_030545235.1 of Helianthus tuberosus. Classification (NCBI taxonomy): domain Eukaryota; kingdom Viridiplantae; phylum Streptophyta; class Magnoliopsida; order Asterales; family Asteraceae; genus Helianthus; species Helianthus tuberosus. The sequence continues at coordinate 2,596,419 of CM060367.1, read as the reverse complement.
GGCTGAACCCCATACCGTGTAGCCTAACAGTGTGTTTACCAGCGATGGCATATGGATGTGGTGGCGGCTTAGTGGTGTGGAGGTGGAATGTTGTGGTGGGGGGGGGGGGGGAGTTGAGAAAAAGGGAGATGGGGTGGGTCTCACTTCTTTTTAAATATTATATGATTAATTAAATAGATAATTAATAATATTTTTATTAGTAAGGGTATTTTGGTCATTTCACATCCACTTAACATCAAAAACTAATCTCCATTCGTGCCATAGACCATCCGGGAACGAAATTACAAAAGTTGAGGACTATAGCTATAATTTTAAAAAGTTAAGGACTATATGTGAAAATGGGCAAACCACATAAACTATCCGGGTATTTTTCTCATGATTCTAAACCTATGCATTGAACATAAAACAATGAACTACTACAATTAAAGCAAGCAAATTCACATATTGATGATTATTATCCTACTTATACATTATCACAGTTAAAGGAATTGTGCCAGGCAAGCTGCCTGGCACTTTCCTATTAAACCAACCCATTTTTAATTCAATTTTATTCTCAGTTTAAAATTACGCTTTCGTCCTTCGTTTAAAATTACGTTTTTACCTCCAGCTCAAAATAAAATTATAATTTTGCCCTTAGCTAAAATTACGTTTTTGCCCCAGCTCAAAATAAAATTATAATTTTGCCCTTACCTCAAAATTACGCTTTTGCCCTCGATTCAAAAAATCATTTTTAATTTTGTTCCCAGTTTAAAATTACGGTTTCGCCCTCCGTTTAAAATTATGTTTTTGCCCCCAGTTCAAAATAAAATGTTTTTTCCCCTCTAGCTCAAAATTACGATTCTGCCCTCAGCTCAAAATTACGTTTTTGCCTCCAGTTCAAAATAAAATTATGTTTCCCCCTAGCTCAAAATTATTAGCTGCCTTTCACTTCCCTATTGGACCAACTCATTTTTTTTTAATTTTATTCCCAGTTTAAAATTACGCTTTCGTCCTTCGTTTAAAATTACGTTTTCGCCCCAAGCTCAAAATAAAATTATAATTTTGCCCTAGCTCAAAATACGCTTTTGCCCTCGACTCAAAAACTCTTTTTTAATTTTGTTCTCAGTTTAAAATTACGGTTTCGTCCTCCATTTAAAATTACGTTTTTGCCCCAGCTAAAAATCAAATGTTGTTTTTTCCTCTAGCTCAAAATTACGATTCTGCTCTCAGCTCAAAATTACGTTTTTGCCCACTGTTCAAAATAAAATTATGTTTTCCCCCTAGCTCAAAATTATGATTTTGCTCTCAGTTTAAAATCATGATTTCGCCTCCTGTTCAAAATATAATTCCGATTTTGCCCTCTGTACAGACATACATGTTACGAGATAGAAATATTCGGCTTATTGCCCCGTAACGCGGGCGGGGCAAAACCTAGTTTTGTACATTTTATTTTAATTTTTGGTTCATATTTTTTTCTCATATGACTAGCCTTACAAATACTTAAACTAGGTTAAGTTTATCACTTCCTTGTAAGCCCAAATTGTAAAACCAAACATTCAATAACAATCCCATTTGGTTCAATCCAATTTTCTTCAATTTCGTTTTGGCCTAGAGTAACTAAAAACCGTTACTAATGGTTTAACTCTAGTCTTCATCCAAACCAAACCATCAACACCACCAAAAGATACTCAAAACAAATCAACAACAGGGACTAAACTTCAACAAACTGAAAACTCAAAGGTTCATTTGGTTTCTTCTTACTCATAGCAATAAATAATTACTCAAACAAACAGTTTTAACTACTAAGCAAACAGACCTTTTTTCCGACGTCATCTCTTCTCCGGCGAACAATTCCGACAACTTTCCGGTGACCAAAAAATCCAAAAAAAAAAAGTTAAACATGAGAGATTCTTCTCGCTCATCAATCTTCTCACAGTTCTGTTCTTCAGCTCTGAGAACTAAACCACTAAGCAATTCATCCGACGTCGTTCGTATAAACTCCGGCGAGGGTTTAATCCGCCGTCTAGGTCCTTTTGACCTAATTCTCCTCGGCATTGGCGCCTCAATCGGCGCCGGTATCTTCGTCGTCACCGGTACCGTCGCTCGTGATGCTGGTCCTGGTGAGTGTTATTCATAATTCAATCAAATGTTGTGTTGTATGTGTATTATATTAGTAAGGCTGGCAAATCGTGTCTTAACAGGTTTAACAGGTTTCTGACGGCGCGCACAACATAAGTTTCAAACATGATTACGACTCGTTTAACTACTTTCTACCTCATGTTTATAAAACAGTTTTATGTTTTATGTATAAAGATGAATAAATGATATATCCTAACATTGTAATTTTAATTATTTTAAAAATTAAAAAAGTCAAAGGGTGTATTTTTCAGTCAAACAGATCTAATCGTGTCTTAACAGGTACCCAATTGCCAGCCCTATGTATTAGTGCTTAATATGTGGTTAGTTAAACCTAGAATTCATACAATTAACTGTTCAGATTGAAGTTATAGATCTAGCTAGGGCTAATGTTTGCTATTACTAACATATGTATATTATTATTAGGCAAATTGGATCCGATCCGGCTGTTTTTAGCTGATAATAATCTCAACTGAGTTTATTTCCGATAGTGGTCCCAACTTTTTCATTTTGTGTGTATAATGGTCCGCCATTAAAAGTAACTTAACGGAGTTAAGTTTTTTTCCAAATTACAAACCCGGTGTTCTCGGACTTTTGATCAGAACGAGAACAAGGATGCGAGTCGATTGATGTAAAACTTACCTCGAAACAGTGCTCCAAACGATGAAATGGTGCTTCAATTCGGGTGTTTAAACTTCCAGTTAACAAAAATCAAGCCGTTTGGAGCATCGTTTCGAGGTAAGTTTTACATCAATTGACTCGTATCCTTGTTCTGATCAAAAGCCCTGAAACATTGGTTTGTAATTCGGAAAAAACTTAACTTCGTTAAGTTATTTTTAACGGCGGACCATTATACAAACAAAATGAAAAGGTTAGGACCACTGTCGGGAATAAACTCAGTTGGGATTATTATTGGCTAAAAACAACCGATTCGGATTATTTAAATCCAATTTGCCTTATTATTATTACTATGGGCGAGATCATGTATAAATGAAATTAACCTACTAAACGTAGAAATAACTATAGTAATTATTATCGCTCTTCGGTTTGAAACCCTAATTATAATTATTCTATTGTTAACATAATTAACTCTAGTTATTTGTATGCTTAGCACGGTAAATCTATCTGTACTCGATCCTAACACGTATTATTATTTATTATTACAGGAGTTACAGTCAGCTTTATGCTTGCAGGAGCATCATGTGTCCTGAATGCTCTATGTTATGCAGAGTTAGCTTCTCGATTTCCCGCAGTTGTTGGGGGAGCATACTTGTATACATACACAGCTTTCAACGAGCTCACTGCTTTTCTAGTTTTTACACAAATGATGCTCGATTATCATATTGGTGCAGCTAGTATAGCGCGAAGCTTAGCGAGCTACATAGTTAATATATTAGAACTCATTCCATTTCTCAAGAACAATATTCCAAATTGGGTTGGGCATGGCAGTAAAGAGATTTTCGGGTTTGTATCTATTAATGTATTGGCTCCGGTCCTTCTTGTACTTTTGACGTTGATCCTTTGTCGTGGTGTTGGCGAATCTTCGTTGGTGAATACGATTATGACTACAACCAAGGTGAATCTAAATTAACCGTATTATGTAAATTTGGGTATTTTCGTTCGGTTTCAACGTCTAACGCTCTTTTGTGGTTAACGACAGATAGTTATTGTTGTTGTGGTGATTATAGTTGGTGCCTTTGAGGTTGATGGTTCAAACTGGTCACCTTTTGCTCCAAATGGTTTTAAATCCATGTTAACAGGGGCAACGGTCGCTTTTTTTGCTTATGTTGGATTTGATGCAGTTGCTAATTCAGCTGAAGAGTCTAAACGACCGCAGGTTGGTTATAGATGCTTCTATCTTTATGCCTGATCATATCAGATAAGTATTCTTATTTTTTGTTTTTACTTAATTATGTCAGCGGGATTTACCAATAGGCATCATTGGAAGTCTTATTGTTTGTATAGCACTATACATTGGTGTTTGTTTGGTTATTACCGGGATGGTACCTTACAAATTTCTTGGAGAAGAAGCTCCCTTGGCCGAGGCTTTTAAAACCAAGGGCTTACATTTTGTATCGGTCTTGATAAGTGTCGGGGCAGTTGCTGGACTAACTACTACCTTATTGGTTGGTCTTTATGTTCAGGTAACTCTACGCCTAATGTAAAGGTGGCAAAATTGGCCGGTGAGGCAGGTTGGCTTTGGGTCAAAACATGTAGGTTTTGCAGGTCGAAACGGGTCAGGTTGGGTTGACCCTAAAAACTTTTTTATCTAAAAATCCATTTTTTATAGTTAGTGTAACAATATATGATTAGGAAGTATTCTAATAACTATGATCAAGAAATTATATTATTTTAGTAATACTCTAGTTTTTGAATAAAATGATGTATGAGGTTTTATGTATTAAGAATACACTTTGAAGGACTTTCGACCCATTTGGTATGTTTCCTGTTTCAATTTTACTCGTTCAACCCATTAGAGATAAAATATAGAGTAAATTACAAAAAACGTCCTTTATGTTTACACCGGATTGCAAAGTGTGCCCTTTACCTTCTACAAATTGCAAAAAAAAAACACTTTATGTTTTCAAACCCTTTTACGTTATGTCCTTTGGCCATAATTCAGTTAATTTTCATGGTTAAAGTTAAATCTGACCAAATGGACCCCACATGAGGGTATTTTGTTCAGTTAATTTGTAAAGGACATACTTTGCAATCTGGTGCAAACATAAAGGACGTTTTTTTGGTAATTTACTCTAAAATATAACCCTAATCATCCCATTTATGGTCATCCTTCATAACTGAAAGTTTCTGATGAGCAGTCTCGATTGTATCTTGGGCTTGGAAGGGATGGCTTGCTACCGACAATATTTGCTCGTGTTCATCCTACACGCCACACTCCTATTCAATCTCAGATATGGGTTGGATTTATTGCATGTGTTTTGGCTGGACTGTTAAATGTGCACTTGCTCTCACATGTTCTCTCTGTTGGTTCACTGGTAAACCTCAATACTTACTTAACTTATATAAGAGTTAATTGCTAAATTCGTCTCTGAGGTTTTACACAAATTGCTAGATCAGTCCAAAATCAAGATTTGTTTTGCTAATACAGTCCAAAAAATAGACGCCGTTAAATATAGCAGTTGGACTGTTTTAGCAACAAATCTTGATTTGGACTGTTTTAGCAGCAAATCTTGATTTTGGACTGATCTAGCAATTTGTGTAAAACCTTAGGGACAAATTTAGCAATTTTCTCAAAAAAAAAGTGGTTTTTAACTGTTTTTGATATTTAATTTGATATTAATACACCATTAATGAATTTCAATAAAAAAAAAAGTTCCAGTAATTTCTTCAAATATAATAAGTGATTTTTTATTTGTTAGTTATTTTTTTCCATGTAATTGTATTATCGTTATGTCATCTTAAACTTTAATTATGATACATATAATGCATTTCGAATTTATTAAGTTTTTTTTTTGGTAATTAATATGATATTAATACAACATAATGGAATTTTAACAAAAAAAGACTATTCATTTTTTCAACATCATAAGAATTTTTTTTTGAACGATCAACAAATCAATCAGGGGCGGACCCAAGTTATGGGGTGGGTGGGCGGCCGCACCCCTTGAAAAAAAAAATTTAGTCGTATTTTTCGCGAAAAATCCAGACCGCACCCCTTGAAAATTTTCGTCCGCACCCCTTGAAAAATTCCGACCGCACCCCTTGGAAATTTTCGTCCGCACCCTTAGAAAAAATGTTAGGAATTTATGTAAAAAAATTGTGAACACGGATTGAAACCCAATCAAATTATGTAAACAAGTTAGCCTACTAACCCCTTTAATAAAACTTAAATTCAATCCATCAAGCCCAATAACTTAATACCTATTCAAGCCCAACTCAACTACTAGTTTTTTTGTTCTTTTATTGAATGATTAAGAGAAATAAAAGTAGGGATGGTTTGAACTTTGATGTTTTTTTGTTTGTTAATGTGATAGAAAGTTAGGAACTAGGGTTTGATTGTTTGAGAATTGAAATGGACCCGACCCGACCCGACCCGACCCGATCTGATTCGACCCGCTATGAAACTTTGTTTTGAACTTTGATGTTTTTTTGTTTGTTAATGTGATAGGAAGTTAGGAACTAGGGTTTGATTGTTTGAGAATTGAAATGGACCCGACCCGATCTGATTCGACTCGCTATGAAACTTTGTTTGTTTGTTTTTACTTGTTTTACATGACCTGACCCGATCCGACCCGCTATGAACCGATTTTTTTATATAGCTAGGGGTCTAAAATCTTTAAAAAATTTCCACACCCCCAGGAAAAAAATCCTGGGTCCGCCACTGAAATCAATCCCGAGCACTCTCGGGGCACCCCACTGGACAAACGGAGTACTCCGATGGTAACCAGAGTCGTCCACCACCAATTCCAGGGAAAACCCGGTAACCCACCCGCCCGTAGGCACGACGGTAAAATTACCGGTAAATACATTTTTTCTTAAATATCATGGTTTAGTGTGAAAAGAAAAAGCTAAGAAACCAAATTAAATATCTTATGATGTTGCCAATGACCTCTCCTCCGAGGGTAACCCGAGTCGTCCACCACCAATTCCGGGGAAAACCCAGTAACCCACCCGCCATTAGGCACGACGGTAAAATTACCGGTAAAACCCGTTTGGCTCAAGGATCGAACCCAGGTTTCCCTGGGTCTCCTATCACTGCTCACCAGTGTCTCACTCCTTTTTTGCACCAAATGAGAATTGAACCTTAGTCTTCAAAGAATAATTTGGTTTCTTAGCTTTTTCTTTTCACACTAAACCACAATATTTAAGAAAAAATGTATTTACCGTCGTGCCTACGGGCGGGTGGGTTACCGGGTTTTCCCCGGAATTGGTGGTGGACGACTCGGGTTACCCTCGGAGTACTCCGTTTGTCCAGTGGGTGCCCCGAGAGTGCTCGGGATTGATTTGTTGGCCGTTCAAAAAAAAAATCTTATGATGTTGAAAAAATGAAGTCTTTTTTTGTTAAAATTCCATTATGGTGTATTAATATCATATTAATTACCAAAAAAACTTAATAAATCCGAAATGCATTATATGTATCATATTTAAAGTTTAAGATGACATCACTTATTATATTTGAAGAAATTACTAGAACTTTTTTTTTATTGAAATTCATTAATGGTGTATTAATATCACATTAAATATCAAAAACAGTTAAAAAAATCAATTTTTTTTTGAGAAAATTGCTAAATTCATCCCTGATGTTTTACACAAATTGCTAGATCAGTCCAAAATCAAGATTTGCTGCTAAAACAATCCAAATCAAGATTTGTTGCTAAAACAGTCCAACTGCTATATTTAACGGTGTCTGTTTTTTGGACTGTATTAGCAAAACAAATCTTGATTTTGGACTGATCTAGCAATTTGTGTAAAACCTCAGGGACGAATTTAGCAATTAACTCCTTATATAAATTTAATTTTCTTATATGTATACAAAAAGGGAGAAACAAAACATTGAAGTTTAATTGTGTAGGCAGGTTATTCTGTGGTGGCAGCTTGTGTAATAACTCTTCGATGGAAGGACAATAACGGCAGTGAAATGACTCAAGTCTCAGCCACTTATATAACCCATAGGCTGGAAGGCATTATATGCATTATTGTGATCGCTTGTTGTGGTTTTACTGCTGGAATCCTTTTCCGTTATGTTGTTTCCCCTTTCGCATATATATTTTTGATCATACCGATAATTATTGTAATCCTTGCTACTGCAGCTCTTCGGTTTCGACAGGTAACAGAAGTAGATTCTTTGTATGAATTTATGCTTAGGAAAAAAAACGGACACAATTTATATTACGCTCTTGTAGGAACAAATGGATCTACCCGGTTTCTCTTGCCCATGGGTTCCAATGGTGCCTGCTCTTTGCATATTCGTTAACATATTTTTATTTGCTCAGGTTTGCTTTCCTAATCCTTACAAACAATTTGTTACTTATTATAAACAAAAAAAGAACTTCAATACTTTAAAGAATTATTTTAAAAACATTCGTAGATTTTAAATAGTTTCCAGTTATTGGTTGAAGGTTTATACTAATGTAATGCTTGAACTGATGTTAATATCCATCTGCAGCTACACTATGAAGCGTGGGTGAGGTTTATTGTTCTCAGCATTGTTGCGGTTGGTGTATATGCATTCTATGGGCAATATCATGCAAATCCTACAGTAGATCGTGAAGTAGTTACTTACCATAAAGCACCAGAAGAAGAAGCCTTATGATCTTGTTCATAGCTTATACTTGATGATGCTAATAGAAATGTTGGTAAGTATCCATGTTATGTAAAGTTTTCTATGACATACGCCGTAGGTTAATACGATGTATTGGTTGCTAAGTTGTGTAAATTTGAAAGATTTGTGTTAATTTGTTGGTTACTTGTGGTTAAGGTTATAAAAAGATAGCAAAATGGACGGGTTGATTTGTCAAAACAATTTCGGGTTAGAACGTGATTTTTTTTGGTGTGGGTCTAAACGGGTCAGGTTGGGTTGTCCTTAAACACCCAAAAACCAACCAAACAGCTCATACCTAAAGACCAAAAGTTCGGTAAATAGTAATTTGCATCGCAACAGAGAAGTTTGAATCGAGTAACGTCTTTTATCATGCTATGCTTGACTAATTATAACCAAGTATGGCTCTGTTTAATCATGTTTTTTAATATCTTTTTATGAAATCTAGCTACGTATTTGTGACGGTTTTGGTTGGTAGCATATTCGTAGCTAATTTTGTGACAGATTTGCATCAGATTAGTTCTGTTGCTAATATTGTGTCGAGTCGCCGTTGCAAAATTAGCCACAAAATGTCACGGTTGTAAATTTAGGGACAGATGGTTTCCATCACAAGATCGTAGAACATTTAGCGATAGATTAACGGCGCAAATATTAATGTATGTTGGACTATGTGTATGGTTTAGTTAGTTGGTGAAAAAAGTGAGTGTCACGTCATTGCTATGTAGACAGTGGACTTTCACTTACTCATTAAAAGTGTGTAATGGTGTTTGGCGCCCCCTTTCCTCAAAACCACCACCATTCATCACCCCAACGGCCGCTTTCTACATTCACGAGCGTTAACAGGGCAACACCCTCGTAAAAAGAGCTTTCTTTAGAGTTTAGAACGGTGTTATATTTCAAACAATATACTTTTGCAATATAACTTAAATTCCTTCAAAAAAAAAAAAAAAAACTTTTCTGTTACATTCTTTTGGTAGTTAATTTGAGTATGATTTGCTCAGACAAAATTGACCAATCAATCATAGTTTATTAATTATTATAATATGATTTTCTAATTCTTCTCCTTACAATTAGAATATCATATGATTGTATTGGATGCAATAATTTTGTTTGAGATGTTACTATCATGATGATTGATGTGGGTCCTATGTGGGCCCTTGAGATAGGACTTTTTTTTAAAGGTATGGAGTCAGAAAAAGAAGAACCTCTTTTGCTTTTTTTTTTTTTAAGTTTACTTTCTCTGTACAGGACCGAATTGGTCACCGGGGGTCATGTCGATGACATTCCCCCGTCAGCCCCGCTCTTACGGACGCGATATTCGATCGGGCCCCGGCCGGTGCGCAAGCTGACCTCCGCCCGGAAACCATACTGCCCTCACACGAGAGACTCGCTGGGGTAACAGCTGGGTAAAACCGGGTTGCCCTCAGGACCGCACCATGCCTCGGTAGGAACGATCCATCATTGGGACGTCCCACCCCCCGAATGCCGCAGCCGGAAGTCGAACCGGCGACCTCCAAGGAGGAAGCCGGCCCAACTTAACCAACATGGGGATACCTAACTAGGCTAGGAGCTTTCGAGTTTTACATCATTATTATTTACAAAAAGAGAAAAGGGTTTTGGATAGAAAGGAGAGAGTGAATTCGAATCAAAACATGATATGTTTTGCACTTTCATGTGGACATAAAAGGTGTCCAAAAGACTTTCGATGTGTGTTTGAAAGAGGACGAAATCGCGACTATCAGTAAGACTTACATCTACATGTTCCTACATCATAACTAATAACATCTTTAAAACGATATGAAATTTAAATTGATAGTTGCATCTACGCTTGAACGCTTGGTAAAACGGCTGGGATAGGTTAGGTAGAGGTTAAAATAAGTTCGGATCAAAACATGCGGAGACAAAAATGGGCGGGCAAATTATATCCTTGTGGACATCTTTGAAGCAACCTTTTCTTTAAAACTTTTATTATGTAAATGAACTATTTAGTGTTCTTTTTTGTAACTCTCCAAAAAAAAAAAAAAAACTTCAAAAGGTTTCTTAATTAAATTTTAAAAAACAAATCAATTTTAGTGCCGGTCAAAGAGGTTGGGTTGACTCACAAACATTTTTTTTGTCCGGTTTGTCTTGAAAACCATAAAATAGTCTATTCATTTTTTTTTTCTGTGCCGGTCTCAAGATTAATCTTAATAAATCTCAACTCTACGGTATTGGAGTTGATGCTTTAGAAGTTAACAGGGTGGCGGATTCATTTTCTTGCAAATCTGGGGAGTTACCGTTTACTCATCTCGGAACCTTGGTTGGAGCGAAAATGCACAAAATTGATAGCTGGAAACCGGTGTTCGATATTTTCGAGTCCAGACTAGCGTTGTGGAAGGCCTCGGTGCTCTCCATTGGTGGAAGGTTGACGCTTATTAATTATGTCCTTGAAAGTATTCCTAATTATTTTCTATCGCTTTTTAAAGCTCCTGTGGGAGTGGTTAAAGGGTTAGAAAAAATTATTAGGAAATTCCTTTGGGGAGGTAACAGTGAAGTGTTTAAGATTCCTATTGATATGGGAGGTATCGGTATTTCCAAATTGTCTGAGGTGAACATTGCTCTTCTCACCAAATAGGTTTGGAGGTTTAAATCGGATCTTAATGGGTTATGGAGGAAAGTGATCCTCTCTATTCACTCAACTAGGAATTGCTAGAGTTCTGTCCCGTTTAACAATAGTATAAATGGTATATGGAAAAACATTGTTGCTTTGGTGGATAAAATGAAGGTTGGTTCGGTAAGTATTTCTCATAATTTTGTTGGTAAGATCGGCGACGGAGCCTCTATTAATTTCTGGCTGGATAGGTGGGCTTGCGGCTCCTCTCTCAGGGACAGATTTCCCTCTTTATTCTCTCTCGAAACTGTTAAAAGATGCAGGGTGTCCGAGAGATTTAATGTTGAGTCTGACTCCTTCTCCGGTAACTGGTCTTGGTCAAGACCTCTCATCCCCGGTCCAGAAACGGCTGAGCTGTTTTCGCTGGAATCCTTGTTGTCCGGTCTTTCTTTAAGCGACTCTCATGACTCCTGGGAATGGTCCGAAGGTAAGTTCAGTGGGTTTTCGGTCAAAGACGTTAAGTCCTTTCTTAGAAGCGAAATCGATTACAGTGATAATTTTATCTTCAAGTGGTCTAAGTGGGTGCCGAAAAAGTGTAATATCCTTCTTTGGAGAGCCGAGATGGGGAAAATTGCGACGTCCGACACTCTGATTAAAAGGAATTGCTTTAATGGTGATCCTTTGTGCCCTTTGTGTGAAGACGATGAGGAGTCAGCTTCTCATCTGTTTTGTTCTTGCTTCATTGCTTCAAATATTTGGTGTTTGATTAGTGGATGGTGTAAGATCAACCCTATTTTTGCTTTTTCTATTCAAGACCTGCTTCAAGTTCACATCCATGCCGGTTTGGACAAAACAGCCAGTGAAGCTCTTCAAGGAATCATTATCGTCGGTTGTTGGTGCATTTGGTTGGCCAGGAATGAGAGAAGATTTAACAATAAGAGGAAAGACATTATAGATATTTTTCAAGATATAAAAGTTCTAGGTTTTCATTGGTATCATAATAGATCGAAAAATAGAGGTATTACTTGGAAAGATTGGTGTTCTTTTAAACTGATGTAATTGGTTTTTGTTTTGGGCTCCCCTCGGTTGTGGGGAGCTTGTGAATAATAGTTAACTTTCAAAAAAAAATGAATAAGAAGCAAGATTATTAGAATGATTATCTTAATCTTTTGATAAAAACAAGTTAGGAGGTTGTATACGTTGACAATTTTTAACCCGTTTGACCCATTCAATACACTTGCCCGTTCACAGCTCATCTTTTAGCAATTTTTTTCGTTTGACCCGTTAAGATAATACACAACCCAAATTGCCATTCAGAAGTAAACGAATCAAAACCGTCACCCTCTAGTTAAATCTTTTAAAATGATGCTTTCATGAAATTATTGCAGTACCATGTCCATACAACGTTTCACCACACGCGTAAATTAATGAAGAGATCCATAAGGAATTCAATGTGTTTCGCGTCAACGGCTTCCATAATCCTGCATCGAGCAACAAAAGCTTTGAATGCTTTGGTAAATCAGGTCCCGAATAGTTAGAGCCACATACAGACATCATACATATTGTATTATAACCATGGAAAGAATCTCACCACCTGTCGCGCAAAAAGGAACTATCATATGCATCATATATGCATACAAAAATTAAAATCTATTGACTGGATCGGTTAAAAATAGTTAAGGTAGCAATTTCGACCTATTTACTAATAATGGGTCGAAATTGTGTTGTGTCGTGGTGTATTGGAAAGCGAGAAATAACAAGAGGTTCTCTAACATTGAAGCTAGACCAGAAGATATTTTCCAGGAAATTAAGTCTCTAGGGTTGAGGTTCTCTAACATTGAAGCTAGACCAGAAGATATTTTCCAGGAAATTAAGTCTCTAGGGTTCTTATGGTATGTTAATCGTTCTAATGATATGAATTTGAGTTGGGAAAGATGGTGTAAATTTGATGTTTAGTCGTTGTGTGTTGTTGCCGCCCTTGTTTTGAGGGTTTTGGCGTTGTCTATAAAAGTTTACCATCCAAAAAAAAAATTACTAATAATGGGTCTATTCATGATACATTTTATCTTTAATGGGTCAAACGTGTAAAAATAATAGCATGAAACTGAACCAAGTAAAATGGGCCAAAATTCGTCCACATGTATTTTAAACACATAAACCGCTTAAATCATGTAATTCATTTTAATCTAAAAAGTGTGTTACAATTGAAATAAAATAAACTAGTTATAAAAACTGTCGCCGCGTTGCGGCGTACTTATTTTGTTATTTAGTCTGTGTTTATATGTGTTTGAAATCAATATAAGTGCGTTACACACGGAACTGCTGACAAGAATAAAAAGAAAATGTAGAAAAAACACTAAAAAATAACCGAAAGAAAATCAACTAAAAAGTTGTATGGTAATGATGTTGTTCGATAGAAACCCGTAGTCAGAGATGAGCAAATAGTAATGGGTACCGGTACCGAATTTCCTGAATCGAAAGATTCTAAGTCCCAGTTCGGTACTGACGTTTGGTGTTCCTGCTACCGGTTCGCTACTGGTTTTTACATTCATATACTGATACCGTAACCGGGGTATCAGTTGGCACCGAGCTCATCCCTACCCCTGAAACTAAAAATAAAGGTGTACGATACCGTTGTTGTTCGTACGGTACCCGTGATCAGGGATGAGCAAATGGTACTGGGTAGCAGTACCAAATTTCTCGAACGAAAAGACTATCAAACTCAATCCGATACCGACCTTTAGCGTTGAACCGATATTTTCGATACAAGTACCGGTTGACACCAATTAAAAAAATAAAGAGAATAACAATTATTATAATATTTCATTATAATATAATATATAAAAAACTACTGTTCAAAACGTTCCTTTTTTAATATATAGGGTAATATTGTAAGTTATTTTACATGCCATTTAATATTAAAAAATGGCTAATATGGGGTTAGCCTACTTAATAGAGTCTCATATCTCTTTAAAGTAATATCATAGGTTCAAATCTAGGCAACAAGAGTTAAAATAAAGTGTAAAAATAATAGCATGAAACTGAACCAAGTCAAATGTGCCAAAATTCGTCCACATGTATTTTAAACACATAAACCGCTTAAATCATGTAATTCATTTTAATCTAAAAAGTGTGTTACAATTGAAATAAAATAAATATTGTAAGTTATTTGACATGCCATTTAATATTAAAAAATGGTTAGTATGGGGTTAGCCTACTTAGTAGAGTCTCATGTCTCTTTAAAGTAATATCATAGGTTCAAATATAGGCAACAAGAGTTAAAATAAAGTCTTTTTTCTAACGGGTCATGCTAATTACACACGGCCAAAATTATTTTCACACCTCAAAGCGCCGCGCTTTGGCCATAGCGCGGCGCTTAGCTCGACAAAAGGTGACTTGATTGACGTTTGAGACATGAGTTACTGTTTGAGAGACATAAAGCTGATTACGAGGTTTGTCGTTAACCCTAAGCGCCGCGCTTTGGCCATAGCGCGGCGCTTCGACCCCAAATTTTCACTTTTAAAAGCAAGCTGCTCAGACAGTACATTTAGCGTTCGAGACATAAAGCACTCAATATGTTGTTTACAAACATACGGGGGTTTTGTTGTTTGTCGATTTCCAAATTACTTGTGTTTCTTCAAAATAACACGCGGTTTTGCTGTATTAGTTACGTGTCTTGAAAAAACGATGTCGTGGTTAAGCAACTATCTTTTTGGTCCATATTCTGACGAGTCAGTTGTTCCTGATTCTTACGAGGGGACCGCTATTTCTGACTCGTATGAGAAACCGGTCTCGTCCAACTTGAAGGAGGCAGAGGTTGTATCTGGCATTCGTTATCGTGATAACACGGTGACATTGGATTTGAATACCCCTGTGGAGGACCCTTACGCACAACAAGGTTATTCGAATTTTGGTTACGGTGGCGAGCACAGCTTTGTACAGCAGGAGTGTTATCCAAACCACAGTTACGGTTGTCAACCGAGCTTTGAACATCAAGTCTATTCGGACCTCGGTGACGATGGTGAGCCGGAGAATGTGTCTGTTGACGAGGAAGGCTGTTACCCGGTTACATTTTCGTTTGATACAACGCAGACCTTTTCGTCACGTAAAGAGTTGGTGCGTTGGGTACAAGACACGGCAAAAGACAATGGTTACCTCATTGTGATTAAGAGGTCGAATAAAAGAGGAGAGAATTACAAGATTTGGTTTCAATGTACTTTCGGTGGGGAGCATAAGAGTATAGCTACACAGAGGAAAATGGGTAGCAAGAAAATAGGCTGCCCGTTCGAGATGATCGGGTTTTCGGAATCATCCGGAAGTGTTTGGAGGATCGAGGTGACGAAGGCGAAGCATAACCACACTCCTATTGAAAACTTAGAGGGTCACGCGTATGCGAGGAGGCTTTCTTCGGAGGATACAAAACTGGTTAAGGAGCTGGCAGAGCAAGATATTCCCAACCAAAGTATCTGGCGAACGCTGACGAAAAACAATCCGGCTAGAAAGCTTATTCCGAAAGATATACACAACGCTGTTCAGAAGATCAACGCCGAAAAAAATGTCGGTAAGTCTCCGATGCAAAAAACTTGAAAACATTCTTCTCGAAAAAGATTACACTTATTACATGCGCACGAATGAGATATCGAACTCAGTTGAAGATGTCTTCTTTGTTCACAAAAAATCATTCACTATGTGGTGTGCCTTCCCGCATGTGCTAATGATTGACGCTACCTACAAAACGAACATGTACAACCTGCCATTTGTTCAGGTCGTAGGCATGACGTTGACAAACAAATCTTTTACGGCTGCTTGTGCGGTAATTTCCGCTGAGAAGTTAGAGAACTACCTATGGGTGTTGCAGAGGATCAAGTCTATGCTGGTAGGATGTATGGAACCGCGCGTGATTTTAACAGACAGTGAATTTGCGCTAATTAACGCGTGTGAACAAGTTTTTCCAAAAGCGCATAAGTATCTTTGTCGGTTCCATATTCAACAAAATATTAATAAGAACAGCAAGAGGAAATTCTCTGACAAGCAGTGGAAAGAATTCGTACGTACATTTTGGACATTGTGCGAGTCTACGACCGAGGAAATATACAGGTATAACTTGGAAAACCTTGAAGCACAGCTGAAAGAAGATGGCCGTGAACGTGAGTATTTCTTACATAATTATGTTCAAATTTTATATAATAACAAAAACTGACTATTTACGTTTTTTAATTTCAGAGGTTTTTGATTATTTGATGAAATCCTGGTTGGATCTGTACCGTGAAAAGTTTGTATCTTGCTGGATTAACAAAGCTATTAACTTTCACCAAACTACGACCAACAGGGTTGAGGGCATGCATGCAACACTAAAAAGTCACTTTCCAAGTCATCGCAACACACTGGATAAACTTGTACTGTATGTTGATCATGTTGTTGATAGACAATACGCTGAGATTAGTAGTAGCTTTGAAACAAGCCTCCGAAAAGTGATGAAGCACCACAAGGATCATCCCATGCTTGCAAATATTCTTAGAAAGGTTTCAATATTTGCGATTGAGCTTTTGAATATGGAACTAAAACGTAAGGAAGACGGGTTGAGAGCCTACGGTGCAAGCTGTGGTTGCCAACTTTTTACCAGCTGTGGTTTGCCATGTGCCTGTCGTTTGGAAAAGTTGGAAAATAACGGTAATTAATATTTTTGACCTTTGTCGTTATGATTTTGCCACCTAATTTGGGTCGAGTCCACAGGTCAGCAAATCCGTATCAATTTGATAGACGTGTTCTGGAAGAAGCTTGACTTCAAGCCTGCAAGGACTAAGATAGAGGATATCGATGTAGACGCGGAATTTGAAAAATTGAAACGACAGATCGATCCAATACCCCCTCAAGTGAAAAGGAGCTTCTTTGAAAAGTTTCAGCAAATCCTCAATCCAGGGAACAATAACAAAAAACCTCTTGTTGTTCTGAAGAAAACTCGTGGTCGCCCAACATTGAAAACGCAGGAACAAAGGAAGGTTGAAGCCGATAGAAAAAGCTCGTACATTCCGTCGGAAGAAACTTAGGTCGAGGCCTCAGACGATCTTCCCCGTCACAGCTCGTACGTATCATCCCAAGATTCTAGAAGACAAAAGAATACCAAACCGCTCAACCTACACCCTGATTTCCCTATGATCAAGCTCGGTCCTAAGACGGATATAACGATCCGCAACTACGCATCTCAGATTCCCAAAGTGATCCATCCATACATCGTGAGAATAAAGGACGTGAAACCAGATGGTCATTGTGGGTTTCGATCGGTGGCTGTTGGGTTAGGAGTGAAACAAAATACGTATTTGATGATTCGGAAACAACTTAAAATGGAGTTACGTATGAACGAATCGCTTTGGAGGCAGGTTTTTGATCCGGAAAACATAGGACATTATGATGCGCTGGTTAGACGGATCGATTTCAAGGGGGTGGGACGAGCAGCTATCGAAAATTACATGACGATGCCTGAGACGGGGTTTCTTATTGCCCAACGATACGGTGTGATTGTTCATACCTTCGACATTCATGGGAACGATACAATTTTCCCTCTGCTGGGCGGGCCAAACGAAGCTGAGCAACTTCACCTGGTGGTTGCGGTTGTGTTCGTCGACGGTGGGCATTTCATACATGTAGAGCTTGGAGGTTGTTATCCAATGCCTCCCCCAAACCCACTCTGGACAGCACACAGAACAGAGCGCGCAGCAGCCTGGCATACATTATACAGGGATCAGATCAACGCGTACGAAATGCTTACGTATCGTCCCCTTGACCTTAATGTAACCCCATATGTTCAAGATGTATGTTAAATGTGTTTAATAATAATCACGTTTGTGTTTGTTCAATATATGCGTTACATCACGTTAAAAACCGAATGTCACCGACACGACCCAATCAGATCCAATATCGTCCCCCTGACCTTAATGTAACCCCATATGTTCAAAATGTATGTTAAATGTGTTTAATAATAATCACGTTTGTGTTTGTTCAATATATGCGTTACATCACGTTAAAAACCGAATGTCACCGACACGACCCAATCAGATCCAATACGCACTTGTACGACCCAAAATGACAATATACATCATAATACTACAATTAATGAAAAAATACGTCATGTACATGTACGGTAGGAGGCTGATACACATAAAACTACTCATAGGAGTACTTGTGCTTTCAAACAAAAATGATACGATATAATGGAATATGGCATCACACGTAACCGATTTGATCCGGAACTTGCAGTATAGTCCATATAT
Organism: Helianthus tuberosus; assembly: GCA_030545235.1. Taxonomy (NCBI): domain Eukaryota; kingdom Viridiplantae; phylum Streptophyta; class Magnoliopsida; order Asterales; family Asteraceae; genus Helianthus; species Helianthus tuberosus. The sequence continues at coordinate 2,578,166 of CM060367.1, read as the reverse complement.
ATTAAAAAATGATGTATAATGGAAAAAGCGTAAAATTTAGACTATTATCGACGCGTTTGTGAATTAAAAACAATTTTAAAAAATTTTAAAAAGGCCCTAAGCGCCGCGCTTTGACCTAAGAGGGGCGCTTTGCCCGGAAATTTGAACTGAAGCGCACCGCTATGGCCAAAGCGGTGCGCTTTGGTCCCTCATTTGGGCTGAAGCGGGGCAGCTTCTCCCCCATTTCATCAACAAACACAAACACACACATAAAGGTGCGATTACACACAGTTGGGCTACGATCTTATTTTTCAAGATTTCAACCGCTAAAAGGTAAGATCGAACATCCTTTATCGTTTTGGTTAAATAGTTATGTTTGATATTGTTTTGATTGGCCGGGTTTTGATTCGATTGCTGGGTTCTGTTTTTTAAAACGAAGAACCAAAGCGCCGCGCCGAGGCCAAAGCGGGGCGCTTTGGTTCATGTTTAATTTTTTTTTTCTGTTATTTATTTATTATTATTTATTGTTTGTATTGTTTAATAATATTATTTGTTTATTATCTTTTATTTAATATTATTTGTGTATTTGAATTGTTTAATAATATTATTTGTTTATTATCTTTTATTTAATATTATTTGTATTTAAACGTGCAGGGATGGATTCCAATCACGAGGAGGCGGAGAATATTGAGCATATGGAGGCTGAGGGAGAGGAGGTATGTCCGTACCTGCAGTTTGAGCAGGCGTCACGGGCGGCGAGGAGATGCGCTAGGTTGCGCACCATGGAGATTGGGGGGCATGTAGGGATAGACTGGGACCTGCTGGAGACCGTGGGAGAGGCCGCGCGGACGCGTGATATAGCTGGACTAGATACTCCTTGGTTGCGCCTCTTTCAGATAGCGATGGAGGACTCGTACCGTGAGCTTACGATCGAGTTTCTTTCTACGTTTAGATACGCGCCGCATCCGGCGGATTACGTGGAGGACCCGGATTTTCCAGTCCACGAGGTTACATTCCGTCTCGCCGGTCAGCAGTTTCAGATGAGTGTGCGGGAGTTTGCTGTCCATACAGGTTTGTACACAGAGCCCGAGCTTGATACTGATTTATATACGCAGGGGGTTAGGGCGATGGACAGGCAGACGCTTATCAGTTTCTGGAGGGCCATTTCCAGGGTTCCCTTTGGGAAATCCTGGCAAAAGGCCACCACCATTAGAGACCCCTTGTACCGATACCTGCACCATGTTATCGCGTCATCTATCGTGCCGCGGGGTACCAGCAGGGAGAAGGTCAACCTCAGTGACCTTTTCTTTTTATACTGCCTACTTCGCGGCCAGACCTGCGATCTAGCAGCCTGCCTGTCAGATTACTTTGCGAGTGCATGCCACCGGCAGCTCAGCGGGCAGCTGCACACTGGCTCATACATCACCGCCATTGCACGCTCGCTAGGGCTCGTGCCCGAGAGTGATCCGGAGCTGTCCGGTCTGATCCCGTCAACCAGGTTGGGCCGCGCGTCAGTATCTAGCATGCAGATCACCCGTACCTTTGATGTTGGTCTGAGGTTTAGGGGCGGTGACGGGTAGATTTGGCATGCGGAGGTGTTGCCGGAGGTCATCCCGGTTGTTATTGAGCTGAGGGATGGAGTGTTAGCCCCTTCTCATGTTCAGGAGGCCGCTCGGCAGGCTCAGCTACAGGCTCTGGACCTCGATCAGTACCCGGGCCAGCCTCAGCCTCAGGCTCAGGCTCAGGCTCAGCCTGTATTCGAGGATCCGGCTCAGGAGGAGCATGTCGAGGAGATCCCGGTACCACCAGTTCAGCCACCTCCTGAGCCGCCACAGTACCCGCAGCACGTTTACGCTGACCTGCCTCCGGTAGCGCGTGCGGTGGCTCGGGACTTCGACCGGCGCCTCAGACGCCAGGGCGCACTCATTGACTGGATGGTCGAGACGCTCGTTGCTCAACGAGAGCTCGCCGGGTTGCCTCCACTTCCCCTCCCACCTTCCCCACCGCACGAGGATTAGTACCTTAGTTTGTTTGTATAGTGTTTTGTTATGTATTATGTACTCAGTTGTACCTTTTTGTTTTGTATGTACAAACTGATATATATATATATATTGCAGTTAATCTTCTATTTACATCACGTTGGTTTTGGATTGTTTACGTTTAATTCTTATGGCTTTCTGTACATTTTATTTAACGTGTTCGTTTAATTTAACAAAATAAACTAGGTTAACAGTTTATAAAGACGCACTTATATTATATACGTTCTATAAAAATAATGACATAAAAAAACGTAATTATAAAACAACTATGAATTATATGTAATACTAATATTTTATAATAATAATAAAACTCAAATACAATTTTTTCCTCCAAAAAACACTACCAAACTAACCCACATCCCACCTATTTAAAAAAAAAACAACACAAACTCCACTGCACACGCTCTTTGTCTTTTTGCACACCTAAAGCGCTCCGCTTTGGCCATAGCCTTTAAGGGACATGTGTCTCTACCAAGTGGGCTATCCCTCATTGGCCAAAGGAGATTAATTAATTGATAAAATATAAGATAGGAGTAAGGTTTGTGGTTCAAAAAAAATTAATATTAAAAGTAAATTAAAATAAAATAGGGAAAATAAATAGGATATATTTGCCTGTCGGTCACATAGGAACATAATCTGTATGATACATACAAAACCAGAGCTATTGAATTTTACTCGGTTAAAAAAATTGAACTGGGAGTAAAAAAAAATAGTTAATGATGCGGGCCCAAGTGTGGAGGAGCGGGCATCTTGTATTTGGAGGCCCAAGATCGTGTAACAAAATGGGCTTCACTAAAATGGCTCTAACTTGGGCTACAGAGGTCCGTTTTGGGCGTGCGACCAGGTGGTTTGGGTCATCGTCCGGGCCAAAAAACGCTTATTTTTATTAGTTATTTACGTTTTTATGTTTTTTTGAAGTATTTTAGGCATTTTTTTTGGGTTTGTGTTTGGCCCATTGTCTTTTTGATCCCCATTTCGAATTTCTGTTTCTATTTATATGTTTCTCTAGTAATTTGAAAGATCAGACTTGAATTTTGAATTAACTCATTTTCACTTCAAATTTTGTGCCCTTTGGGTTGAATTTTGGGGGTTGGGGAAGAACTACACGGGTATTCGCAGAATCAACGTGTTGATCTTCATTATCGTACCACGCACTACATCAGTTAAGGTGGCACAAGGTGGCACTTTCATTCACTTACTAGTTATAAGTGGGTCGATTTGGGTTATGTGTATCGCTAGACGCTAATGGGTCAAAGGATTGAAGGAGTAAGAAAACAACTCAAAATGAAACATGTCACGTCGGCCGGATAGGTCAAAAATCATCCAAAGCATATATTTATAAAACTTCCTAAATAGTTTGATTCAAATGTAATACATAACAGTAAAAATATCGATTTTTAAATCCTATTTGATACACTAATTATTTGAGAAAAAGTTTTTAGAACGAAAAGTATTTCAGGTAAACCCCACCAACCCGTTACCCGTACAAATATTCATTGTTGAGGCCCGTTACACAACCTCTAGACTTAGCATGAATATATATATGTTACAGAAGGTCTCATTATTATTGTACCAAAAAAAATAAGCCTATAAAAGTTTTCAATGTAAAGTAAAACTGTAAAAACACTACAATGTTTAGGTAAGACTTTAACCTCTGAAACACAACCATCACTGTCTGAATCATGCAGACCATGACCGTATTACAAAGTAATGCATCAAAAGAAGTAGCTAGTCATGGTGAATGCATTGACAGGATTCCTTCCTGATAATCATATTACAAGTGAAACCAAAGAATATAACATCTTCTTAACGCAGCAAATATCAACTTTGCTATCGTTTTCATCTTATAAGTTGTTTAATTAAGCCTATCAAATGCTACTAAAACTTGGGAGTATAATAGCAATGTGCATAAACAATATTGTCCGCATTTACCCAGAAAGATCCCACCTGAGCATGCTTAACAGTGGAATTCTTCTCTCATCCAAAGTCAATGCGTAAAAAACGAGTTGATGGTATTTGAGGTCGGACAGAAGCGGGATTTGCTCATTTGCTTTCAAATTTTCAGGCTATAACTAAGGGAATAAACATGCGGAGCCAAGCCTGAACCCATCAAAGCTCAAGCTTCTTACAAGAGCTTGAGCTGGCTACTTATAGCACTATTTCTAAAGCTCGAACTCAGCTCATGAGTAGTTTTTAAGCTTGAGTTTGGCTTGTTTATTATTTATTAGTTAACTTTGTACACATTTATAATTATTCTTATATATAATTATGATTATAACTTATATAACATAATCCCATCAAAGCTCAAGCTTCTTACAAGAGCTTGAGCTCGGCTACTTATAACACTATTTCTAAAGCTCGAACTCAACTCGTGAGTAGTTTTTAAGCTTGAGCTCGGCTTGTTTATTATTTATTAGTTAATTTTGTACACATTTATAATTATTCTTATATATAATTATGATTACAACCTATATATAATATAATATATATATTATTTATCTATTTTATCAAAATTTTAATAATAATTATTGTGTAAATATAAATTTAATATACTAATTAAAAACTATATAAATAATAGGCTTAGTTAGGCGTGTGAGCGTACTCGAGGACGATAAGTGAAGCTCGGGACCGTGCTTGTTTATTAAACAAGCTTATTTTTAGGCTCGAGCCTGGGCTCTAGTTCGTTTAAGCTTGACTCGATTCGAGTTTTTAATAAACCAATCTCTAGTAGCTCACGAACGGTTTGGCTCGTTTACACCCCTAGCTATAAGTACCATGCAAGAATAAAATGTCTTCTTCATCAGCACAAGTTAGTATAACATTATTGTCTTAGACTGTCTTCATTGCGTCCGAAAGGTGGCTGTCCGAGATGATGTGGAGCTCATCCAAATATGCAGGCGCATTAAAGCTTATCCAAATCATATGCAAAATCCGTCTGCAAGGGCTAATGAAATATTGGTTCTTGTGCCATTAGTTTCATATATGTATTTTTTAAGCTTTGTTGACAAATAACTAATTGGAATTTTAGTTAAGTTACTTCATCTGTTCATCATGTTAAGCCTTTTAAGTTTTAATATATTCACCGCTCAATAAACATAATTCTCCTTTTTTTATATTTATTTCAACGATAATTCTGAGTTTCTTTATAAAAGTCAACCACCCATGAAATCTTGGAAAGCTTTGATGGAGCTTTAATGGAAAAAATGTTGTGGGGAAGATGAAGTGTAAGAGAGGCTAGTTATTATAATATTAGAAGTTTCATGTCCAATTTGAGTTTTATAAAATAATCCAATTTAAAGGAAAAAATCTATTTTTTTTAAATATCCAGTTTACTTTTATGTTAGTATTACTTGTTTACACATATTAATTATCTAATCATTTGATTATTTAAATATATTATAGTAATTTTAGTAATTATATTTAAAAAAAAATGGGTAATTATCTAATCATTTGATATCCTCCACTTGTGGTGGAGTGGTGGAAAGGATTTGGTTTTCCTAGGATGGCCAAGTTCGATCCCCACACCCATCACATTTGGGGGAATGGCAATGAACGGGTGGAGGGCCAGTTGGTTCGAAACCCGGGAGCCACCCCGAGTTTTCTATTACAGTGCATTTACTCCAGAGAGTCCCCGACTCTTGTGGAGGGTGCAACTACACGCTCCCGGTTAATCGGGTGGGCAGTGGGCTGGAAATTTTCTCGGGGAACGCCTTAGCCAAACTCTGATGCACCAAGCGTGGGCCCGGTTAAGACAACATAGCCTTGGATGCCGGAGTGGGGCGGAGGGGCCTACCCGAGTTATAGGGTAGGTGCGATCTCTATCGCCTGTTGTAGAAATATCGCCGTTCAAAAAAAATCTAATCATTTGATTATTTAAATATATTACAGTGATTTTAGTAATTAAATTTACAGAAAAAATGAGTGATGATGTGGAAAATATAAGGATTTGTAAGGATGTTTGTATGGTTGGAGATGAATTGTGGGTTTTTAAGACTGAAGGGAGTGGGGCGTCCTCAAAAGAGGGCGTCTTGCGACATGTGGCGTTTGGGGGCGATTTGGGGCGTCTTCAAAAAAGGGGGCGTGGTGTTCATGGCAACTCAAGATGCCCCTCCAAGACTTATGATTGGTTGTTTGAAAAAGGAAAGTTTTTTGATTGGTGGATGAAAAAGAAAAGCAAATGGGGGTGGCGATCTGTGGGAGACGCCAAGGATGAAGTTGCTATGGAAGTTGCCTAAGGGGCGCGGTGTTTGGGGCGACTTAGGGCGACTTGGGAGGGGGAGTCGCCCCACTCCCCTCAGTCTAAGGATTTGTAAAGATTTTTATGAATTTGTAAGGATATGATGTGGCAGCTGACTAGGCAGCTAAGGACGCCTAAGGACGCCCTTAGCATTGGAGATAGTCTTATTGATCAAGAAATCCGAACAAAGATTGCATTTCAGATTTTTTTACTTTATATAAGAAGAAAGAATCAACAAACCATACATTCATTTCTGTATTATTTGAAGAGAATATTACCTTTTCAAGGTCTTTTTTCTTGAAGATAATCTTGTTTTTATGTCTTTGTTTTTGGACATATTCCTCTTTGCAAACGTATGAGCTTTCTTCCCCATTAATTCTTTCAATTCGTGTATTAGATTAGACAAATATATATATTTTTTTATAAAAAGACATCAATTATAACTCAAAGTTTAGAACTTTAAGAATTTGGTTTAGGATGAAATACAAAGGCTCATGAAAATAAGAAGTGGTACAAAGGGTATGGACTCCGATTGACCTCATTCAAGCGACATTGAAACCGTCTCATCGAACTTTACGATATAAGATATTAGGTTTTCACTTTTGGATTTATAGGTTGTAGATTTTAGAATTTTTGTTTATTATCATTGTGTCCTTTATTTAACATTGTGTCTTTTCCATATTTGCGTCTTTATTTTATTTTATTTTTTTTCGACTCATTGTGTCTTTTTTCATCAACGTTGTGTTATTTTTTTCGGCATTTTGTTATATTTTTCTCAACATTGTGTCATCTTATGCGATCCGTTGTGTCTTCGTACACTTTTTATTTTTAATAGTCTTTGTAAAATAACTTAATCCTTGTTTTATATTCTAAAATTTACTACAAACCGAAAATTGTTTAATTAAACATGTTAAATAACTCAATTCAAACATATAATCAATTTAATTAAGTAAGATGAAAAGTGATCATGTGGTGGAGCGGTGGGTAGGCTGGTTTGCCTCGCTAGAGGCGCCGGTTCGATCCCCGTTTCCATCATATGTGAGGCACCAGGGTTTTACCCATGATGCCCGGGTTCGATCCCCACTTGAGGCGGTTTATTCCCCTCTGTGGCGGCTCTCAACTCGTCAAGCCTTACGATGGGCGAGGCACCTGTGGGGTTTTTCCTTTGGACGCCGGTCACACTCTGATGCCAGCTGGGGCACGGTTAAGACACTCACGTCTGGCCGGAGTGGGGCGACGGGCCTCCCCAATGAGGGGGGGTGTGGGGTGTCTCGCACCCAAAAAATTGTGACACCTTGCCGTTCAAAAAAAAAAAAGATGAAATTTGCCAAGTCACTTTATACAATTGTTTGGATATTAGAACTTACATCGTGGGGTATGGTGGGACGGGGTGTGGGGTATGGGTTGACATGTGGCTTGGGTGGGCTTCGTTGGGGTGACCCACATTGAAGACGGTATGGTGGGGCGGGGGTAGAGGTGTACAAATCGGTTTTTTTCAAAAACCGGTTTCGGTTTTTTCACCCAAAATAAAAACCGGTTTTTTTATAACCGGTTTTGGTTACTAACCGGTTTTTGAGGTCCAAAACAATAACCGGTATAACCGGTTGGTACCGGTTTTTCCAAAAAAAAAAAAACGTTTTTTACCGGTTTTTTAAAACCGGTTTCGGTTAATAACCGGTTTTTGAAGTCAAGAATAGTGACCGGTCTAAAAACCGGCGGTTAAAGAAAACCGGTTATAAAAAAACCACTTAAAAAAACCGGTTTCGGTTTTTTTTTCCGGTTTCGGTTCTAAAACCAGTTTTTTTGTAGACCTCTAGGCGGGGGTTTGGGGCGTGGCCAGCCCAAACTGCAATTTAAATTATTTTTAAAACAAAAAATTTAAATTTTTTAATAATGTTTTTTAAATAAAGAAAAATACATAAAAAAATTCCTAGTGCTTGTTGTTTTCGTTTGGCGCTTTCAAGTGCTTTCTCGCCCTCAGTTTTTTTCTTGTGACTTATCTTTTTGATGGGTTTGGATGCGGAAGGACCATCGATGGTGGGTTGAGTTTCGGGGACGGTTTCGGTTTCGGTTTAGGAAAGGTTGATGGAGTTTGGTGAAAGGTTGATGGGCGTTTGTGAAAACGGGCTAGGTATAAAATCGTCGGTGTGAGGGAAGTTAGTATACACACGATTCGAGAGATACGAGCGTAACCCGCCACATCAGGCATAGTGGAGTGTATTAAAAATGGAGGAGGCATTGGACGATTGGGTGGTAGGCTAGGATTTTCTTGGAATGCCCACGGGTTGTTCGGGTCAAAACCACGATTATGAGGATTTATTTTTCGTATTGTAGAATTAGAATAGAGATGATTATAGAAGATGTGGAATGTATTGTGGTTGGATGTGGTAAAAAAAGAATAGAATTGTTAGTTTTATAGTGAAAAAATAATTTTTTTTTACACATAGCCGTTGGCCAACGGCTAGTTGGTTTAGCCATTGAGAGCCCGTCATGTCATATTGATAGACCCGCCCCACGTCCGGCCTTAAACTCCCGCCCCTTGTGCCACGCCCAAACCCAAGCCCACCCGGGGTGGTGGCTTGGGCGTTTTCAGCCAACCCACGTCCCAACCCTGCCCATACCCCATAGTCTTACATGAATGAGAATACGTGTGAATGGATAGAAGTGTAATTTTCACAATAAAGAAAGAATATTACGAGGATGGAGTCTCATGGAGATGTTAAAACCAATGATTAGAGAAGATTGGGATGAGGATATTGATGTCATTTTACATTCGAATCATCATCAAGATCTCTCTATACACACGGACAAACCCTCATTGGACATGAACATTTTTCTGAATTCAGTGCCCCCACTCGAGCCTCACGTGATACCACTCGAGCCTCACGTGATACCAAAAGAAAAAGAACAGCTTAACTTTTGTCACCATTCACCAATGCGATTTAGACCCTCATCAAGCAAAACTTTATCTAACATATTTTGATACTACTAGGCCAAAGACTATTTTTAAAAAGATATGTTACATGCATCACCACCACAACACCTTGTAACACCCTAAAACCCGAATGTTTAACTCACTACTGTGATTTCATGAGTTATGGAATGAAAAGTGATAACTAAGGGGCTGTTTGATAGCCTCTGAATGGTCATTAAGAGGCTACCTCTTAATGGAACCGTTAAGAATTTACCAATTAGAAAGTAGAAAAATGTGACATGTGATGATTTACCGTTCAGAGGTTACCTCTTAACCATTCAGACTTGAGGTTACCTCTTATTCATTCAGAGGTTTTAAACCATTAAAAGATAGCATCTGAATGGTCATTAAGAGGCTACCAAACAACCCTAAGTTATTTAACTTAGTTAAAAGTCTCTCTCTCTAGAACAATGGTTGATGAGAAATTGCAGAGGGACAAAATTAGAGGTGGCAAAATGGACCCAACTAAGAAAGTTTGGATTGATTTGGGTGCAAAAAAACTAAAGAAATGGGTTAAGTTGGGTAAGACTTTATAGTTAAAGGGGTCAGGATGGGTAAATTTAAAACTGAAAGCAAAACCCAATGGGTCAGGATGGGCCAAGATAATAAAAGGAGTGGGTCATTTGGAACCCAAAATAGAAACAGTTGAACACAACGTTAATTGGGGATTAGGTTCTTCAATTACCAAACATCAAACCCTAATTCACAACAAATCTGTCCATCCAACAATCGAATTCCCAAAATCATCACATCATTCCGGTAAATTCACCCAATCAGTTCACTAGCGAGAGTATCGGAAGTTTCGTCGATCGGAGAGTCAAACGAGCGAGATATCTTTTCCGGCAAGGGAGAAGGGGACGGCGTTAGCGGTGGCGGTGATGGATACTAGAACTCCGGCGAGCTTCGTGGCGGTTATAATAAAAGGTACGGGAGCCATTAAAGCAGGAGGGTTTTCCGGTGAAAAAGATACATGACACGTGGATATTGTGTTATCTAGCGTTTTACATGCTCACGATTGATCAAAATGTCATCTAGAATGTGTTACTTTATCTTTTTTTTTCTTATTTGTAATTATTTCAATAAAATTATCTATATTTATATTTTTTTAGTTTTATAAATAATGACATCCAATCTTCCACGTTTTGTGTAATGACATCCCGTGGTGGACATTTCATCACACTCTGCAACATTGTGATTTTGTCCAGATTGCAGTTTCCCACCATGTGGTTGGGTCCAGGAATCAACGTTTTGGGTGTATAGTGTGATGAAATGTCTATCACAGAGTGTCATTACGCAAAAAATGGAAAGTATTGTGTCATTATGTATATAGGGGAAATATCCACTAAAAAGTAGATTTTGCCTAAGTATCCTAAGAAGGATTGTGATGATGTCATGTGACACTCCATATAAGTACGAAGGAATGGCATTTTGGTTCTTATAAATAGGAGTGCGAAAATAACATGTGACTCCCCTTTTGTTTTCTAAAAAATATAACAAAAAAAAATCCAGTACAAAAATCTAGCACAAAAAACCTAATACAAAAAATATAGCACAAAAAATACAGTACAAAAAATCTGGCACAAAAAATCTAGTAAAAAAATATAGCACGAAAAAATTCAGCACAAAAAAATATAGTACAAAAAATCCAACACAAAAAGTTGAGAAAAAAATTAAGACAAAAAAATTTAGCACAAAAATATAATACAAAAAATGTTATACAACATAGAAATACAACACATTTTGTGGGTTTTTTTAGTTGTCATATTTTATATAGCAATATGGTACTCAAATTAAAGATAAAAAAATGCTCAATTTTTCTGGTGAAATTTTTATGAAAAATAATGTCGTATAAAATAGTTATGAACGTTTAAAAAACGAGGGTGGAATATGCATGTGCCTTGCATGTAGAGAGAAAAGGTCAATAAATAGGATTTTCTCAAGATACCCTTACACTCGTAAATGTAACAGGAGGTTTGGAACCCAAAACAAGTCTAGGCTTAAGAACGGCGATGTTAGTTGTTGAAGCGTTGAGCGCATCCCTGGTAAGATCTATGGCTTCTGCTAAGTGAACTATCTATTGAAGTGAATATGAGAGAAAAGCTCTTCTTTCACATAGCGGGAGGGTGACCTTATCTCTTCCAATTCTATAAGTAGGTGGAAGAGCCCTAACTTGGATGCTTCTAGCTTATCATCTATTAGGCCTCGAAACCCTCCAGGTGAAAGACTATCATAAATGGGGAACCCGCAGTAGGATTCTCGGGAGAGGAATCAACAACGGAAGGTGAAACCGGTATCGAATAGGTATCTTTTTTCCTACATTTTCATCTTAACCATTGATTTGAAAAATGAATAGTTGAAATTACTTTTCATCATACTTAGGCAAAATGAACTTTTATTTGATTTTACGCCAGGTAATCTAATCTGAACCAAACCCCAGGGTAGCAAATTACACTTTACTAATCTAAATAATATTTGTATATATAAGAAATGAGCATAACTTGAGTTTGAAAACTACTTAATATATAGTCATAGGCCGATCTTAGAAGGGCTGTGGCAGGGCCACGGCCCGGGCAAGTTTTTCGGCCGTAGTACTAATTTTTCGCATTTCGATCGAAATTTTTTATATATTTTTTAGTGCCCGTGTCTTTCGGCCCTGGCACGTTCAACGGGCAAGATCCGCCACTGTATATAATGGAACTCCAACTTTAGAAATATATATAAAACTCAAAACGAATCGAGATTGGCTTTGAAAAATAGCTATAAGTTAAACTCAAACTTTAAAAATAAAGCTCAAAACAAGCCGAGCTCAACCTTATACAAATCCGGGCTTAGCTAAAACAAATACTAAACGGAAAGTCCCAATCCATAATGTAGTCAACGTAACTCAACCTCAGTTTAAACTAGAGGTGTACAAACCGGTTTTTTTGACTAACCGAAACCGGTTATTAACCGGACCGGTTTTTCTGGCCAAAAAAAAAAAACGGTTTTTCATAAACCGGTTACGGTTTTTAAGATTAAAGTTAACCGGTTAAAAAAACCGGTTTGGAGAAATCGATTAAAAAAACCGGTCCTGCAGAAATGGTTCACAGAAGCTGTTTTTTTGCTGTGTTTTGTGTTTTGCTGTTTTAACATTTTTTTTTAATTCTTTTTTTAAGTTAAAAACTTAACAATAAGGAAAGTATAAAAAGTTAAAACATTCATTAAGTCTCGCAACAAACGGTTTTACATAATAATGGAAATACAAACGATAAACGTACCAAACGATAAACGGTTTTACATAAACTTAAAATATTAATCCGCAAGAAGGTCCACTAATACATATATATTTTTTTAGTGGAACTACAATATTGAGAAGCCTCGTTTAATCTTCTTCGGCCGAACCCGAACTATTGCGTAGGAATTCATCTAATTCGGCTTCTTCGTCGGTCATTGGGGTTGTCAATTCGGCTTCGACCTCGTCCTCGTAAACTTCTCCTTCGTAATCTAATTCTTCCTCGATTGAACGTTTGTCTTGAACTCTCTCCGCATCCAAGTAGTCTTTTAAGCAAATCGACATCTCAACCGCCTTAGGTGTTAGTCGAGTCCTCCTTATCGAAATCACCCTACCACTAATAGAAAAAACATTTTCCGAAGCTACCGTGGAAGCTTGGACCGTTAGTAAATCTCGGGCCATTGTGGCTAAGATCGGAAGTTGATCTTCCTTACTTTTCCACCAAGCCAACAAATCAAAATTTTTAATTTTTCAATCCAATCCAATGGGCGGTGACACAAATATACGAATCGGGTGAACCGTGCGGTGCGGACCAAACGTCGCTAGTCAAGTTAACACCGGCTTCTAATTTTTCAAAATAAGAAATTAATTATAGTTTAGCTTTTTTCCACAATTTTAAACAATCCCTCCTAAGAGTAGCACGACTTACATGGGTGTATCGTGGTTGGAGAGTTCGTTGAACCATCTTTGTATAGCGTTGGTTGTCAAAGTGGTTGAACGACAAACTTTCTTGGATTACAAACTTCGCCATTTCATCCCTAACCATATTGAAATTGTAGTTGAAAATATTAGCGCCATCACTTGCCATGGAAGCTTGACCACCAACTTGTTGTTGTTTCAACGCCTTGCAAAACGGTTTTTTCGACGTATTGCTTCAACGTGGAGTTTGCGGTTTCGGCGTAAAAACCTTGACAATGATGACAACGCGCTTTTCTTTTACCGTTGGCCATCTTGCACAAATCAAAATGTGACCAAATCTTGGGGTTGCGTTTTGTTGGAACAACACGAATCACCGTGTCGGGTGTAGACTCGCCAACATGGACCGAATCATGGGCACTAGACGTTGCCATAGCGTTTTGAGAGTTATCGAACAAGAATAAGAGACTTTTTTAGAGTTTTTGAAGATTCTCAAGTGTTGTGATTGAACCTAAACACCCACCACCATTTTATACTAAGTTTGAGATTAGTTTTGGTAAAAAAAAAAAAAACAAAAAAAAAAAACGGCTATAACAGGCCTCTAACGGTCATATGACCGTTTTTTATCGCTGGGCACAAAAAACCGGTTTAACAGGTTATTTTAACCGTTTTTTTTTTATAACGTTATCGGTTAACCGGTTTTTTTAATTAATCGATTTATTAACCGATTTTTTTATAAACCGGTTTTAAAACCGAACCGGTCCAGAAAAATTGTAACTGATTAATAACCGGTTGTAACCGAACCGGTTATAAAAAAACCGGTTTTTAAAAAAACCGGTTCCGATTTTTTTTCCTGTTTCGATTGCGTAATCAGTTTTTTTATACACCTCTAGTTTAAACCACCACATCTATTCGAGATCAAAGATTTACACCAAAACATCATACAAGTACTAATGCACAAAGTTCACATAAAAATAAAAAAAACAATAATAAAAAGCATTCACCACCTTTATATATAAAATTAAAAAAAAAATCACAACCTTTAAGCATTCATCCCCCACTTGTGGTGGAGTGGTGGAAAGAACTTTGGGTTTCCTTGGAGACCCGGGTTCGATCCCCACTTGCTGCATTTGGGGGATGTCCCAATGATAGATCGTATCCTTCCGAGGTATGGTGCGGTCTTGAGGGCAACCCGGTTTTACCCAACTGTTACCCCAGCAACACGTGTGGGGGCAGCATGGTTTCCGGGCGGAAGTCAGCTCACGCGCCGGCCGGAGCCCGATCGAACATCGCGTACGGAGATGCGGGGTTTACGGGGAATGTCTTAGACATGTCCCCGGAGACCAATCAGTCTTGACTTTCAAGACATTCCCCGGAGACCAATCGGTCTTGTCCAGAAAGTCTCCTTAAAAAAAAAAAAAAAAAAAAAAAAAAAAAAGCCTTTTCTTTCAACTTTCTCTCTCTCTTCCATGCAAAAGCTGAAACAAAAGCCAAAGCTCAATCCCATCATCATCATTATGCCAATAGAGCCATTCTGACACATTTCATGATTGCACATATCACCACCTGCTCTCTCTCTCTCTTCATATAGATATACCTTTTGTACGTATATACACGTAGACACATAGGTCTCGGTATTTTCTCTGTAAACTGCACACTGTATTAAGCCCAGAAACACCAAACTTTGAATAAAAACTCAGTGAAAAAACCAAAATCCAATACGCATCACTCTATTTTGTCCCTCTGCAATTTCTCATCAACCATTGTTCTAGAGAGAGAAAGAGTTTTTAGCAACAGAAACCACCGGATGGACGACGGTTTAGGCTTGACTTTGAGTTTAAAATGCTCGGAAAATCATCCAGCACCGCCTCCGCCGCCGCAATTGGCCGCCGGATCCAACGGTTTGACCCGATTTCCGTTGAATCTGTTGCATTCTCCTCCTTTTTCGTTTGTTCAACGGGATGTTTCGACTCATCAGAAGCTTCCGTTCATTATCAGTCCTCCTGGTAAGTACAAGTCTCATTGCATGATTTGTTTCTATTCAGAAAAGCGGCGCAGTTTGTTGCTCGTCTACCTACTAATTTAACCTGGTTTTTGGAATGAAACAATTATTAGTTCTAAAAAAAACACATTTCTCCTTTGGGAAAACGAAACTTAAACAACATAAAAACAATAACACTAGGCACCAATTTCAATGCATGTATAGTGTTTCCAGACCTGTACCGGACCGGCTTTTGGAAGGGTTGGAATGGGAAACCGGCCGGTCGGACCGGTTTTTGGAAGGTTGGATCGGTTTTTTATATATTTTTTCAGATTTAACCTTATTAATTTTTATAATATTTATGATATTTTCCGGTTCTTACGTCCGGTCAGACCATTGAACCGGTAAGAAGACCGGTTCGACGTCTCACGTCTGGTCTGGTTCTGAAAACATTGTATTAACGTGCATAGTACCGGTAAGAGCATTCGCATTGAAGGAAGAAACTGAGAAAACCATAGATACACCACTATATTTGAATCTCTAGTTATAATACAGGAAATTCTATAGAAACTAAACTACATCTCTGTTTTTAGAGGGGCTTATATTCACCTCTTTATATTTTTTATGCAAGTGGATAAAGAAGATAAAAAAATAAAAAAATAAGCGTTTGTGAGTAAGATAGAGAGTTAGATGCCGGAGATATTTGTAAAATAACAAAATTGAGAGAAAAATATGTCTTGTAGAGTTGTAATTGAATTAGATAGAAGGAAACGAAGACTCCAATGTGAATGTTATAAGCTGTTTAAGACACGATGAAACCTGTTTGTGGCGGATCTAGGGGTGTTTTGGGGGTTCCTGTGAACCCTCTCGGTTTGGAAAAAAATGAAAAAAATAGTGGAAATTTTATATGATTTAAAAAAAATAGTGAGAATTAGTGAAAATCTACCAAAAGGAACCCGGTGAAAAAAATTTCATGATCCACCACTGAACAAGTTCTTTTAATTTTTTTTTTTCATTTTTGGTGTTTGTTTGCAAATGTAGATCTGAATCTAAAAACGAGAACATACGCTCGCGGAATAGACGGAAACCGTCTGCCGTCAACGTTGGCGTTAACGGTGGAACGTGATGACGAAGCGTTGGTTTCGTCGCCGAACAGCACGGTGTCGAGCGTGAGCGGGAAGAGAGTCGAGCGAGAGGAGAACGAAGCGGAGCGAGAATCGAGCTCTCACGGTAGTGGCGACGATGATGACGATGGCGGAGAGGCGTCGGCGGCAAGGAAGAAGCTCCGGTTATCAAAGGATCAGGCGGCGGTTCTAGAAGAAACTTTCAAGGAGCATAATACTCTCAACCCGGTGAGTGACATGTTCGTAATTAACTCGGTCTGTGGTAAAGCGGTGTACTCTCCAACCAAATAGTTGCGAGTTCAAATCCTACAAAGTGCAAGTGTAATTTTAGCGGTTAAAAAGAACTCAGCATTTTTATTATTTTATTTCTTTCACTGTGATGATGAGCTGGTTGTCTGTTTTTTTTTTTTTTTTTTTTTTTTTTACTAGAAGCAAAAACTGGCACTAGCGAAACAGCTGGATCTGAGGCCTAGGCAGGTGGAAGTTTGGTTTCAAAACAGAAGGGCAAGGTAGGGAATTAACTCATTCCTTAAGGGTAATTTCAGAAACATTTGTTTGGTCGTACAAATTCACATTGCATGGGTTGTGTTTGCATAGAGTACACTATCATAAACTCATGTAGTACTAATCTGTTTTTTGTTAATACTGTAGCATAGGTGAGAAAGGTTGGTTCATGCATTAAGAATAGTCTACTACTTTTGGTTGTGCACATTACTAAGACTTCCCCCAAAGCTTCTTGTTGGGGGTTGCATTTACACATGTGGCATGTGCATTTGTAAGGGAAGCATTGGGGTGGGGTGCACTTAATGGGTCTTGCATGTAGTGAAGTGCACTTAAGTGCAGAGAGAGAAAGTGGGTCCAAATAGAGGAGAGAGAGATGATGCATGTGGAAAGGATGGGTTGGAGTTAAATAGAGGAGAGAGAGTGCATGTGGAAAAGATGGGTAAAAAGCTGATGTGGCAGTGATGACTAAGATGCGTGTAGTAAATGCAGGCCGTTGCATTGGAGATAGTCTTATGTATCCTATTTGTGGTACTTGGTATAAGTGCATGAAGTACAAGTAAATATGTACTCTTGCAACAAGAGGTTTTTGAAGTACATGCATGCATCACTAGTTGTACATTTGGTTATATATTATGGTTGGTTTTTTCTATGGTAGTTAATATTCACACATCTCTCTATTACATATATATATATATATATATATATATATATATATATAGAGAAAGATAGAGTGAAAAAAGAATATGAAAATAAGATTTTAGGGTGTGAAAATAGTAGAAGCCTTTTGCTGCCAATGAGATAGTGGTTGAGAAAAGATTTTGTGTTCTTTGTGACCCAGGTTCGACTCCCACTCTCCTCATTATTTTCTGCAGCATTCAGGTGAAAGACGAATACGGGTGGCGCCGGTTCGTCTTGGATGGAGAGCCAAGGAACTGTCGGCGGTTGAGTAGTCGATCTTTGCCACAACGCATGGTGTCACGATAGTTGGCACATCATTCCTTCCCATAAAAAAAAAAAAAGAAAAAAAAAAGCCTTTTGCTATATCCGATTTGTATCCCACAAGTGGTATGAAATGTCATTGGCTATGAGCCTATGATGTCTTTATTATTGACAAAGTCAACTTTATCTTTTCAAGAAAATGAAATTAGTGTGTGTGCATGTGAATTTGGTTTTGACCAATCTAAAATAATGGCTAGCCTGACCTTTTCATATGGTAGCCTTGCTCATTGGGTCAAAATGGTCTTTTACATTTTTTTTGTTAGTTTCCTTTTGAAAATGTTAACATGTTAAATTGCATATATGATATTTTTTGTCATTTTTTTAATTGTTTTTTAAAAGTTACACGAAGTTCATATATCCTTTTAATGGTTGAAATTGTTTATAAAATGATTGGATCTTGCAGGACGAAGTTGAAGCAAACGGAGGTCGACTGTGAATACCTAAAACGCTGTTGTGATACGTTGACGGAGGAAAATAGACGGTTGCAAAAGGAGGTGAACGAGCTGAGAGCGCTTAAACTTTCTCCACAGTTTTACATGAACCCTCCAACCACTTTGACAATGTGTCCTCAATGTGAGCGTGTAGCCGTATCATCTTCTTCCTCATCATCCTCCTTTGCGGCGACCACATCTTCCACCCTTGGTTCCACCAGTCTTTCCAAAGGACTCCATGGCTCGATGGCCGCCAATCACCAAAAGCAAAACAACCTGTTCCTACCACGAGCCTCCGTCATACCCCAACGCCAGCTTGATACGCACCACCTCGGTGGTAAAATAGGGTGGTAGAGTTACCCATTTGTACTTGAGAAGAAGGGCAAAATAGGTAGATGGGAAATGAGTTTGTTAGATTAAAGGAGATTTGATGTAGGAATGGTAATTGGTAGGGGGGACAATGTGAGAATTTGCTTTCTATTTGTCTTTGGTGGTGTTTTAGTTTTATTTTTTTCTTTCTTTAAGGCTAGTTTTAGTTTATTTAGATTTTGATGGGTTGCTTTTAGAATCTAAAGCTTAGCCATGAGTCATGATGCCTATATTGTGTCTTCCCCCATGCTGGTTGGATGTGGGACCACACAATTTGAGGATAACATGATTGGGTGTGTACATTTGCTAGTATTAAAATATGTTGTGTTCTTTATGCATTTCCTCATCTCATCATTATTGATTACTTCATTTCTTCACACATATCATTCTTGGTTTGAGTCAAAAACATCAAATTACATATATGTGCAATAGTTTATTTACATATATGTAATCACAAAATGGCATATAATATACAATAAAGCTACCCTCAAATACTATTAGGGGCTGTTTGGCAACGTCTGAATGGTTGAATGCTGAACCAGTAAGAGGTCTGAACCATTAAGAGGTCTGAACCATTAATTGCTGAACCAGTAAGAGGTCTGAACCATTAAGAGCCTATATAATGCTTAACCGTTCAGAGGCAAATGTCTGACTAATTCAGATTAGAGGTCTTAACCATTCAGAGGCAAATGTCTGAACCATTCAGACATCTGCTTGTGAAACAAACAGTCTGAACCATTAAGTGCTGAACGAGTAAGAGGTCTGAATCATTAAGAGACTCATTAAGATGTAAACAAACAGCCCCTTAGTCATATAAAACAACAATCATACTTTGTAAAGAGATTGATTTGAGAGAAACCTCTAGCTCTAAAGTCTAAACACCAACATGCTAATTAATATTAGTTATAAAAAAATAAAAGAATTGGTTGTTAAAGGTTCTTAAATATCTAAAAGTTAAAATTCTGAAACGATAGTGTCATCATATATTACAATCCTATATCGTATTAGAATATGCATATCATATAAAGCAGGTGGACCAAACAATGTTTAGGCACTTGTTCAGTTATACCCATTTCATTCCAAGCACTTGTTGGAATGAATATATACATATGTAGAGTTATAGTCATGTCACGTGGGGTGCATACATCTCTTCCTACCAAACATGAACAATAATGACTTCGAAAGCAACTCATCATACCGAGACATATTGGACTCTTTTATACCATTAATGTACATGTACATCAGTATCGATACCTATTTTCTGCAATTGTCAAAATCGATACTGACCTTATTTTGGATTTTTTTGGGGATTGGTATCGATTGGGTAAGTTACGGTATTTTACCCATTATTTACCTTCGAATTTTGGATTTTTTGGGGGATTGGTACCGATTGGGTAAGTTATGGTATTTTACCCATTATTTACCTTCGAATACCGTACCGTACCAAACACTTTCGGTATCGATACCCATTTTCTGCAATTTTCAAAATTGGTACCAATTGGGTAAGTTACGGTATTTTACCCATTATTTACCTTCGAATACCATATCGTACCAAACACTTTCAGTATCGATTCCCATTTTCTACAATTTTCAAAATCGGTACCGACCTTATCCCTAGTCCAATTTGTTCTCCCCTAGATTCCCATTCTTGCCTATTGTTCGACCACAACTACAAACGCCAAAAGCTTTTCTCTTATTTTCTTCATCAAACATGTTTAATGTCCGTCTCAAATAACCCAAAGTATATCCAACTTACATCTTCACCTTAGACTATATGTTGCGGGGTTGAAAAGAGGGGCACTAAGGCCACCAAGTGTGGGGTAGTGCCCATAGCCACGTCGGAGCTATGACGCCCCCAACATCGTGTCTTAATCGCTAAGGGGGGGGGGGGGGGGGGCACTATCGTGCCTTTCATTGCCCAACTCGCAGCTCAAACGACCGAGCTAGTTGATTTTTTTTTATCATTGAACGGGCGTGTATATTAAAAAAAGATTTGTTTTCCTTTAAATTCCCATCTCTCCTCTATATAAATCCCGAATCTTTACCTTATTTTATCACACCTCTCTAAACTTCACATTTTGAATCATTTTATGGCGAACCGACGAGGACATCGCTTTTGCTGCAAGTTGGGTGCATTTTGCGGAGCAAGGGCACCCTCCAGATTATGCTTCTACTTGGAACACGATTTTGACACACTTTCGTCAACAATTATAACTTGAATCACATTACTGGAAGGTTTATTATGATGCGAACAAATTGTGGTCATTTTAAGAGGCTCTTTATCAATGCCATGAACCGGGAAGAGAGTATAACTAAAGATCAAGCATTTGAGGCTGCTCGTGTCGAGTACCAACTACATCAGAACATAACCTTCTGTAATCTAGCGTGCCCATTTTAATAATTAAGTGGTTTATTTTAATTAAATTTTATGTATTGTTTTAATTAAGTTGGGTTGTAATCCGTTTAGTTATATTTTAATAAAATGTTTTATGTTTTTATATTGTTTTGATACTTAACTTTTTTATATAATCTTTACAAATTTAACATAAATTATGACTTGTAAATTGTAGGGGAAATATCATAGAAATGTAACCAAGTTTATCAACTGTTTCAATTATGTCATTCAAACTTTTTTCGTCTCTTTAAACTAACTAAACTTTAAATTAGTGTTTTAATAGTGTGTAATTACCGGGTCATCAGGTTAACTTTTATTTCTCTTATTTTTTTTAATTTCTTTTTGATATATCCAGAAATTAAGGATAATAATAATAATAATAATAATAATATATTTCTACATATCTATATTTATTATTATTATTATTGTTATAACCTTCAACGTGAACTGAATATATGAACCACCAAAATCACAATGATTCTAAAAGATTTACATTTAAAAAGAGAGAATATATGTTTATGTATCTCTGCAGTTTTGACCTAGAAGACACCTGCACACAACCTGCTGCTCCGCCTGCAAACCACCTGCAAGCAATCGCGCGACGACCGCCCACCACCACCACTTTAAGTTTGTCTGCAACATCCATTTCAACCCTCTCTCACTTCTCTCTACTCTGTTTTCTTTCAATGTTCCGGCAAGAAAATAGATACTCCGGCGAACAGATATGACACCGTATTATATAACCGACACTACTAGTCTACATCTCCATCGCGTATCATCTCCACCAGGCGCCAACAACCAGTAGCACCACAAAAACCTCCAACCATCGTTCCGTGATTTTCCGGCGACATTCAATTTCCAGATCTGTTCACTTTAGCAACTGAGATACTAAAGCGATTCCCTATAACTAATGTATGCATGTTTGTCTATGTTTGCACGCATTTAAATGGGTTAATCGGTTGCATCAGAAAGAAGGATGTATCATTTTGGATTTGAGTACAGGAAATAAAGAAGAAAAAATGGTTGAATTATTTTCTAATCATTTAAAACTACAAACAGGATTTTTTTATTTTTGTTAATTAAAAATTAAAACAAAAAAACCTGACACATCATATTAGTAACCTGGTAACCTAATAATTACATGGCATTAGAACATCAAATGAAACTTTAGTGATTTTAGAGAAACAAAAAAAGTTTCAGTTATTTAATTAGAACAATTGTCAAATTTGATTACATTTTTATAAAGTTACCCCTAAATTGTAATATAAACTTGATTGATGTTGGGAAGGAAAGCGTCATAAACTTAACCCATATGGGTGAATAATGCAAATAATAACTATCTAAGCTATTTAGCGAACCCAATTTGTTCAAGTGTAGGTCCAGCCCAAGTAACGCAATCCCAAATCTATAAAGTATATCTATTATAATAAAGAGAAAAATGATCGGATAGTCCCTGTGGTTTGCCTATTTTTCACCTTTAGTCCCTAACTTTCTAAAATTACACCTATAGTCCCCAAGTTTTTGAATTTCGTTCCCGCATAGTCCCTGGCGTGGATGGGGGTTAGTTTTTGGTGTTAGGTGCATGTAAAATGACAAAAATACCCTTACAAAACTCGTCATTTATGTTGACACCAAATTGCAAAGTGTGTCATTGGTATTCAAAAAGTATAGAAAACGTACTCGATGTTTGCAAATCCTTACACATTATGTCCTTTAACCCTAACTCTGTTATTTTTCATGGTTAAATCAGACCAAGTGTACCCCACATGAGGGTATTTTAGTCATTTTACCTTAAACACTAAAATAAACAATAAACAAAATAATAAACAGAGTAAATTGCTAAAATAGTCCCTAACGTTTGTTCACATTTGCTAGATCCATCCAAAATTTTTTTTTTTCTCATATGAACCACTAAGGTTTCAAAAAAGTTGCTAAATACATCCAAACTTCAGGGACGATTTTAGCAAATTTAATAAAACAAACTTTTTTTGGATGGATTTAGCAAATGTGAACAAACGTCAAGGACGATTTTAGCAATTTACTCTATTTTTTTATTTTCATCTTTTTATTATATCTCTTAATTAACATAAAATATATTTATTTTTTATTTCATCTTTTTATTAAATTTCTTATTTAACATAAAATCTACTAGTTTTTTTTTTTTTGAATGGCGAATTTCTACAACAGGCGATAGATTCGCACCTGCTTTTGCAGGCCCTCCACCCCACTCTGGCCAAGACTATGTTGTCTTAACCGGACTCACGCTTGGCATCAGAGTTTGGCTTGGCGCTCCCCGACAAAATTTCCAGCCTACTGCCATATGTGAGTAGTTGCACCCTCCACAAGAGTCGAAAACTCTATGGAGTAAATGCACTGTAATAGAAAACTCGGGTGTGCTATGCGGGTTTCGAACCTGTGACCAGGCCTTCACCCACTTCATAATAAAGATTAATCATTTATATTTTACAATTATGAATACGGTTTTATATTTATAATCATCTAACCATCTAACCAAGTCTTTTTAAAATGTAAACATTTTACTCATTACTAATCCTTTAATAAAGTTAATTATACGACAAAATCTTTTCAACGGTTTAATTTGTTACCTGTTTAGCAAGAACGTGTATTTTATTTTATAAATGAACAAAAAAATATTGGGTGAAGGCCTGGTCACAGGTTCGAAACCCACGGAGTACACCCGAGTTTTCTATTACAGTGCATTTACTCCAGAGAGTTTTCGGCTCTTGTGGATGGTGCAACTACTCGCATATGGCAGTAGGCTGGAAATTTTGTCGGGGAGCGCCAAACCAAACTCTGATGCCAAGCGTGAGCCCGGTTAAGACAACATAGTCTTGGCCAGAGTGGGGTGGAAGGCCTGCAAAAGCAGGTGCTAATCTATCGCCTGTTGTAGAAATTCGCCGTTAAAAAAAATAAGTAGATTTTATGTTAAATAAGAAATTTAATAAAAAGATGAAAATAAATAGATTTTATGTTAATTGAGAGATATAATAAAAAGATGAAAATAAAAAAAATAGTGTAAATTGTTAAAATCGTCCCTGACGTTTGTTCACATTTGCTAAATCCATCCAAAAAAAAGTTTGTTTTATTAAATTGCTAAAATCGTCCCTGAAGTTTGGATGGATTTAGCAACTTTTTTGAAACCTCAGTGGTTCATATGAGAAAAAATATTTTTTTGGATGAATCTAATAAATGTGAACAAACGTTAGGGACTATTTTAGCAATTTACTCTAATAAACAAAACAATTTTAAAAAAAAACATAAATATAAATTCCCCCTTTCTCTCAATTCTGCCCAACCTCCCCTTCTTTCTCTCTAACACCACCTAACTTCCACCTCCACGACCACCCCTCCACCACCGCCACCTCAACTCCACCTCCACCTTCTCCACAGAAGCACTCCACGAAAGAACAAGACCTAGAAACACAATAAAGAAGAAGAGCCCCCATAGATCCCAATCTCGCAAACACTTTTCCCGGATCTTTACGAAACGGATTCAGAAACACAACTAACTTCGATAGAACCATTAGGACCTGGAACTGGTTGTGTCCCCTGGACCAAGAAGAGATGGTCTCTCAATGCTGAAGATGAAGATTGAACTAATCGTCTCTGAATCACGTAAAGAATCTTGAATTGCATCTGAAGATATAATAGTCTTATATACACATTTGGATGTTGATATGTAATAATGGGTACTGCATTCAAGTGAAATAGTTTGCAGAAGCTGTGAGGGCAGGGTTGGGTAGTTCATTGCAGGGATTTACAAAAAAAGGTTGCTAGGATTGAATTTGATTTGATATTTCTTTTCTGATGGCATAAAATAAAACCCAATCCTTGGCTTGTAAGAAATCCAAAATATTGAAAAACTTTGTTTTTTAATTTTAGAAATGGTTTCTTTCAATTGTATTTGATTGCTGCTAACTTATCTCCGGTCCAGGGGACATAACCAGTTCCACGTCCTAATATTTCTATCAAATCTCTTCTATTACTTAAAGAAATGAGTTTCTAGGGCTTGTTCTTTCATGGAGTGCTTCTGTGGAGAAGGTGGAGGTTGGTGGAGGTGGAGTTGAGGTGGCGGCGTTGGTGGTGGAGGTGGGGTGGTGGTGGTTGATGGTGGTGGAGGTGGAGGTTAGGTGGTGTTAGAGAGAAAGAAGGAGAGGTTGGGCAAAATTGAGAGAGAGAGAGAGAGAAATGGGGGATTTATATTTATGTTTTTTTTTTAAATTGTTTTGTTTATTTTTATTATTTATTTTAGTGTTTAGGGTAAAATGACTAAAATACCCTCATGTGGGGTATATTTGATCTGATTTAACCATGAAAAATAACAGAGTTATGGCTAAATGACATAATGTGCAAGGGTAACATCAAGTATGTTTTTTGTACTTTTTAGAGACAAAGAACACACTTTGCAATCTGGTGTTAACATAAAGGCTAGGTGTGGGTCATAACGGGTCGGATCGAGCCAGGTTGGGTATGTATCAAGTGGAATAATCAAACTTTGTAGCTGCTAGAATGAGAAACTTTAGTTACAAAATTTTGATGGTAAGCATGTGAATATCATGGAAAATGTAAAGAGGTTTTGGGGTTCGTTTTGTTTTGGTTCATATGTGGTTTGACATTGTTTAATAATGATAGTTTTGTTATTTGGAGCCTACTTATTATTCCTAATATTATGGAGTTTGCCTCATAAACCAAACTAAATTCAAGTACAACTTTAACCAAGAAATTTAAAACTTTAAGGACTCAATGAAAAATACGATTTTGTTTAAACTACTTTATCAACGACAATCAACAAAAGCCAAGGATGGTCACTATTTAGGATTGATTTGTACTTGAAATAGCCGGTTTTTGTAACGCTCTGCTGTGACAGTTTTCACCCATAACCAGTTGTATGCCGCTGAATCAAGAGTAAAATCCAGAGATGGAGTCAAATTAGACAAGGACGATAAACAAGCAAATAAAACAACAAATGTGATGTATAATTAACGGCTTGTGATGTTTTCGTATTCATTTTTTCCAATTCACTGTAATTTAATATTTACCCAAGTAATGAAACGTTTCTTTCATTTAAAAGTTTATGTCAACACTATCATCTATATATGTTCCAATTGTGAGTCATAAACTGGCCCGTGAACATCCCTATCATTTATATATGTTCTTAATTTGTATATTATTAACAATACTAATCATGAATACACTGAATAACCTTTTGTGCAAATTAGTTATAATTTTTTTTTTTGCCTAGATTGATTTAATTGTTATCAAATGTGAAGTAACGAGGTATGTTGTTTTTATTCATCCCTTCCTCTCATTTTGATTTTGGGTTGAATGAATGAGCCAAAGGGTGAGTGTTTCCCGGTTCTAACAAGCGAGAACCTTGTAGCCGACCCTCTGAAACCGCGGAACAAAACTATTTTATACATAGGGATCGGTTTTCGTTTCTAGGTTTTTTTGAAATATCAGTTCCTGGTCGGTTCAGTTGCTACCCGTCGGTGCTTCAATTAAACCATGAGAACCAAAGCTGTTTTTTTATTTTAGTGCATATATTTGTTTTCACACCTGGTCTGTCCTTATAATTTTATGTTAGGTGGTAAGCCCATCATTGTCGAAGAGGGGCACTATCGAGGCATTCGTCAAGGAGATAACGGGCGCGAGTGAGGAAAAAGAAGGGGCTACTTCTTTTCCACCAATCATATTTTTCTTTTTTAATAATAACAAGTATAATCATTCTTCTTAAATCATGTGGTGCTTTGAAATCCATATATAATGAAACGTTGGAACATTCATAAGGATCCATTAATAATAGTTAAATTAGTAAACAAAAGTTACATGAGTTGCATGAAACTGCAGTTTGAGTGCCCATTGATCCATATAAAACCTGAATAAATCGAGGCGCTGTCTTTCACATCGAACGAACCAAAATCGAAACCATCGTCTACACCGACCCAATCGTTGCCGCAAGTCTAAGGCTGGCAAATCGTGTCTTAACAGGTTTAACAGGTTTCTGACGGCGCGCACAACATAAGTTTCAAACATGATTACGACTCGTTTAACTACTTTCTACCTCATGTTTATAAAACAGTTTTATTTTTTATGTACAAAGATAAATAAATGATAGATCCTAACATTGTAATTTTAATTATTTTAAAAATTAAAAAAGTCAAAGGGTTATTTTTCAGTCAAACTGGTCTAATCGTGTCTTAACAGGTACCCAATTGCCAGCCCTGCCCGCAACCAAAACCGCAACCGTCGTCTACACTGAAATCATCCAATCTTCGCCTACAGCGAAAGCAAATGAAGCAAAATCGAACGAACTAACGTCTGAAATCGTCGTCTTAAATCGGCGTGTTATGCATTCCATATTTTTCAACGTTTGTATCGACACCCCTTTGAGAAAAAAAAAAACTCTAGTTATTTTGATGTTCTTCGGTTTGGGACAACAGAAATCGAATAATCCTTTGATCGTTGTTGGTTTAATTTTATTAATTTAGATTTCTATATTTTAGCGTAGAACCGACGAAGAACATAGATGAGATAAAACAATTTTGACCATTTCAATGGAGCAATAATCAATTGTGTTCTTGATTTAAGTTAGGAACAATCAAATAAGCCTTTAAGTGAATTAATTTTCACCCATATCGATTGAAGTAAAAGGATCAAGAAGAACACTTACATGAAAATGGTGGCGCTGAAAATCTGAACGTCGGTTACGTAACTGTAATTGGGGCATGTGAGATCGGAGGAGAAGATGTGCGTTGATTAATACGTTGTATATGTAATGTGAACTAAATTTATCAATATCAATTAATTTCTATACGTAATTTGGTGAAGGGTTATTTTGTTGAATCGCTGCCTAATAAAAAAGAAACAGTGTGGCACCGACTCGGTGTTGAACGAAACTTCTAGTTGGTTTTTGTATAAGAGGGTAATTAAGGGTATGTTTGGTAACAAATTTTGTGAAATTCTCCCATTACAAGCCCTAATATTTGGTGTTTCTTTTAAGCCAATTTGTTAGATGTAGATTCAATAGTTTTGTTATAGAGACTGTTGAACCTACAACTAGTCAATTCAATTTCATTGTAGGTTGCTTTCAATGCAAGGCAATGCTTCCAACTGGATGAAGAAGATTCAAGTTATATTTTTGTATTAATTAGTTAAAACTTTATCAAGTAAATGTTAGTACATCCTTATATTAATTAGTTTAAGCATATAGGTTAATCATAATCATGTGGTGTTTGTGTTTTTCGAGGGTCATGTGAGAGGGCGTATGATGCCTTCATGCCAGATTCAAATTTCAGGTTGATATCTTTACGTTGAAAAAAGGATTTAGCAAGATTTCATTATATCGGCAATGCTGCAGACATTGAAAAAAGAACGTGCTACGTTAGTTTGAGACAAAATACAAACATGTGTAATTTTGACCCGTTTACTTATAAATGGATCTGGTCAAACAAATAAGAAGCTTAAATAAGAACAAGCCAAATGGATTGAATGTTTACTTTTCAGTGTAAATTATATAATTGACATTATACAACACATGTAGCACACGAGTACTTAAACTATTACTAATATTAGACAAAGACGTTACAGAGAAACAAACAAATGGTGTGTATAAAGAAATTTTAACGACTTGTGATTTTTTTTCGTATACAACCCGCGTAGCACACGGGTACTTAAACTATTACTAATACCAGACAAAGACGTCAAACATACAAATAAACAAACAAATATGGTATATAAAGAAATTTTAACGACTTGTGATTTTTTTATATTCTTTTTTCTCAATTTATTGTAATTTCATATTTACCTGAATAATTGAACGTTTCTTTCATTTAAAAAGGTTTAGGACAACACTATTACGTAATAAATTTTATTGTAAGGCCACACATGCAACATACGGTTATTTAAACTAGTTTCCAACTATAGTCTATAAAAATTAAACACCATGTTATGATGTTATTGTTCATGTGGAGACCTCTTTGGGATTTTACCTGGGTGGGTAAGGTTATTTTTTGGCTTTATTTAATTCTTCCTAACTATTTTATTCAACTATGACTATGTCTTAATTTGTTTTGACTTTCTGATTATGCCATATATAGTTTCAAATTCATACAAGTCAACTGATTGAATTTGAAAAAAACTACTTTAGCATCTATACATCAATATAATATTACTAGGTTATCACCCGTGGTACCCACGGGTTGATTTATTTTTAGGATATTATTAATTATTTATTATTATTTGTCGGAATGGTTAAATAAAATTGAAGAGGATATACATACATTGATTCAATTACATCACATGTTACCAAATATCTACTATATTAAAATAAAAAAAAAAACTGTAATAATCGTTAATGTTCTACTATGAAAATACAAAACTAATATTTATAATTGTAGCAACAATAGAGATATAACACACTTAGTAATAAAAATCAAACACGACTATAATAAAATATTTTAAGTGGATACAAGTATTCTAAATATGAAAGTTAGTAAACAAAATAATATAACAATACACGTAATTGATAAAACCGACACATAATAACTTCAAAAAGTAATAACAACATAATACAAATGCCATTGACAAATATCTTTACTTAAATAAAATAGTAGGATTTAATAAAATATAATAAATTGAAATTGTCTCAAAATTATTCAGAATAACATTGAAAAACCCCACATAATCTCATGACCATAAAAAAACAAATTGTCTTAACTTCAACACAATAAAATCATAAATCAAACGACACCGACTACTTCTCGATTTTTGGAATCAACATGTTACCACCTTCAGAATATGGGCATTCATCTTTCCCATCATTAACACGACGTTTTGTTGACGAAGATCCAAGTGTATCATCAGCATCATAAACATCGTAAAGATTACGTTTCACCTCACCAGAAGATGTTGTCTTTGCATCATTCTCCAAACCTTTTGACAACGGTGTTTCGTTATCACCAGTGAACGAAACCTCATCCTGAAAAATATAATATTATTGGTAAGAATAAAATAATTACAAACAGTTCATGTATTTAACTATAATTAGAATTAATAAATAATTTATCTGTAAACAATAGAAACCTTTGAAACATCACAAGCAACAGATTGAATTCCAGACGGTTGAGCCCCGGTTGATTCAGATTTCTCGTACTGTATCAATACAAAATAAATATGAATTGCAGCTTTAATACAATTTCAACATTTAACGAAAAACCAACTTCTACTAATGACCACAGGTTTTATACCTCATGTATTTTAAATTTAGCGTAGAGCCCAGCAATAATATTCGGATCAGACGTGAGCATTGAGATTCCGTAGTTCTCAACTTGGTGTATAATGTTAAACTCTAAAACATTGATGATAAAACCAAGTTTTTGCCCAACTAAAATGTCAAACAGTTCCGGATAAGGTTTGGGAACGCCTCCAGAAGCCAACTCCTATCACGTACAATAATCATTTACGATTTTAGTAAATACTTAGTCCAACTAAATACAGTATTCATAAATATTATTAATAAAAACGAAATAGGTATGCTAAAATACCTCATCATGCACTTCAACCAACTCTTTTGCAGTTTTTTTGAAAAGCTTAAAAGCCTCAAAATCAAATAATGTAAGAGTCACGGTACCGTATGAGTCTTGCACGCGAATAGGAATCTTGTATCTATTTTATTTTAATCAGAACAAAATATGAATTTTTAGGTTTTCTAACCTAATAATTAAAAACATTTAAAAAACTTTTCCTAAAAAACTTTATAAAAACATACCGAGGAAAGGACACAATATCAACTCCTTTACATTTAGCGTTTGTACACATGACAATCCTTTTCTCATCCAAACCACCAGAACCATCCTCATTGTCACCAGTAACATATGTTTCTTCAACACTGGATTTGCAGTGGTTGCAAGCATTATAGTACCAGATTTTATCAGTGCATATCCCGATTACTGTACCAACTAATATGACCTTCTTGGGCTAATGAATTAAAGAAAAAATACATTAAATTTAATGAAACTTTTATTTGTTATCATGATAAATAAAATAATCAATAAGGTGGATATAACCTTTTGAATGGTACTGAGATAAGCTGACAAAACAAACCCAGTGTTGTTCAGAAACTCATCCTCAGCAGATGATATCATATATGAGCCAACATTGTCACTTTCAGTTGGTGTTGATGCAAACTTGTCAACATAGCTATAAACATTCAACAAATGAAAACGTATTAGGTAGCTAAGCTTGTTGTTACGGAAATTATAAAATTAAACAAACATCTAATACTAATGTTTGATAAATGCTAAATTAAAATATTCTTTCTTACCACTTCTTGAATGATGTTATTTCATCAACATCAGAGTTGATGAACATTCTGTTGATATCAAAGGAAGTTGACAAACCTTTTTTATCTACAAAAAAACAAATGAATAAATTATATACGATGTTACTAAACTTGATTGACAAAACCAATTTTAACAATAAACTTTTCAATCAAAATGATTTTGATTAATACCTCTGTAAATATTGACGACACCAAAGTGAATCACCATAACGACATGCTTCTCTCTATTAGGATTATTAAAGTAAGCATGCATTTCTATGGCAAACGAATCCCACAATGTAGCAATAACTTGATGACCCCTACATGTAAAATAATAAATCTATATAAACGACCTTATTAAAAAAAATCTAGAACGGATATTATAGGTATGAAGTAAAATACTCACTCAATATCCTTAACTCTTATGTTCAATCTCTTGCCTTTGGAACCATCTTTTTTATCCGTGTCTTCCATATTGAAGCAGACTTCAACATACCCTATGAAATCTAAATACAACGCAATAATGGTAAATTGAATAAACAACCAAAACGAAACATACTTCAAACATAGTTATAAATGTTGAGTTAAAATCTTTACCAACAGTTGTACCAACTTCAACTTTATTTTCAACAACATCTTTGAAATTCACAAAAGAGAAAGAATACTTGAGACCACACCAATCAACACTTTTTTCAATCTGACTGAAAAGACTAAATGTTAACTTCCGCTTATCATTGGTGTAATTGATAGCTGCATTGTTTGGTGCAATAGATGCCCTGCTGATGAGAAGACATTCGTCGAGTTTAAAGTGATGATCAAATCTTGGCAATATTTTATGAAGACAATTTGCCAATATCATATCACCCTGAAAATAAATAAATACTTATAAAATTTTATGTCCAAACCTATTAATAAACACATCGGACGTAAATAATACATGTAATAATTTGAATAAAAATAACAAAATTCAGTCAACACCTGTTCATCCATGCATATCATGTCAACGCGATCGGTTACATTGGGACGTCCATGCATCATCTTCCTCCATAACGAAACTATCTTCAACTTCAATGTATAGTTATTCGACATGGCATTAACGTTGGACAACATGGTTACTTTTTTATGTTCCATGGCGAAATAAGTGACTCAATAGCGATTGAGAGAAAGAAAATGAAATAATGTGGTGATAATGAAAGATTAAAACAGTGTATTTATATTTGATACAGACAAGTATAAATCATTTATTTTTAGAAAGTGTATTGAAAGGTAAAATAAATTTATTCTCTAATAAGTTAAGAATGTCTCTAAAAATTTATTCAAAATTATGGTTGGAATTTTCTAAAAATAATAAATCTTTAACATATTAAGTAAGTAATCTAAAAAAAAATGGACTAAATTTTGAAATTGACGATTTATTTAGTTTCCATAAATAAGAAAACTACCTTGGATAATTTTAAAACTTTATCAAAAAAAATGTACAATACCTATGGAATCATACTTAAATTTGGAAGTGATTAAAGTTAACATTTTAATTATGGAGGTTACGAAAAATTGAAAAGTGTATCCTTGATTTGGTCATTTAAATAATTGTTTATTAAAATTAATTACAAAAATACGGCAGCACAAATATTTAATAGTATTGAAATCATGTCTGTGGAATCAAATTTATTATTTTCCACAGATGGGAATTTAATAATTTAAAAAAAAATGCACACTACCATATGAAAATATATATAGATTTGGCAGTGATTGAGCATACATTTTAAATTTGAAATTTAGAACAGCATCAATATTTTATAATTGATATTCGACAAATATAACAACCTACATCTTCATGAAGTTAAGAGTAACCCATTATAAATTTAAAATTGATATTTTACGCCACAATTTAAGCATTATAATATGGTTTGTTTTTAATGTTACTTTTGATGTAAATGTCATTATGCAAAAAAATTTTACGCCACAATTTAAGCAGACAAATGTCAATAGAAAGATTCACATTAAATAGTATAATTAGAAGTAACGCCTACCAAAATTTTGATGTAAATTTTTTGTTATAGAAAAAAACATAAAGATAAATTCAACATATACACAACAGTTAGGTAACTTACAAAAGTCTATTAGGAAAAAAGATTGTTATAGTAATTATAAGATGTATAATCACAGTCAACATTTTTTAAAAATAATTATCCAGGTCAAAGATTGTTATAGGATTAACACTAACCAACGATTTCCTGACGTTGTCACGCATACGAGCAGCGAATCCATAAACCATTTGAGCTTTCTACGGATGCCTGGAACATGACACGATAAGAGTTATAATTAGATCATAAAAACATAAGGAGTACAACAATGATAGTTCAAATAAGATCTTCAAAAAAGCAAAATTTGAATACATTAACAAAAGCAATATTCTTCAAATACAGTATGTAACCAACATTAAAAGTCAATATAATCAAAACACAATCCATCACTACAAAATCAACAAATATTAACCTAAGTTTATTTCATACCCAATAACATCAACAATAAACAACAAAAAGTCTCAACAATGGTAGCCCTATCCATTTGAATAATAAATAAAGGATCAAGAAAAAAAACAGATCGTTGTATAAGATTGAATATATAAAAAGTAAATCGGAACGGAATCAAACATTGAAAGTAAATTCGTAAAACACAAAATTTTTCAAATACAATCTAGTCATACATATTAACAGTCAACAAAATCAAAAAACAATACATTACTAATAAGCAACAATATTGATAATCAATAAAGAATATATGAAACGGAAACAAAAGATCAAGAACATGGTTTGCGTTTCCGGTTTAAACAAAAACAAAAGATCAAGAAAAACAACAAATCCTTTTATAATATTGATAATCAATAAAGTATATATGAAACGGAAACAAAATCATTGTAAATACATTACTTAAACAACATAGAGAAGAATCAGATTACCGATGAAGATTTCTGAACAGCAATGGATGAACTGGATGAAGAAGAAAGGGTTTCTTGGTTTGTGTGTAGGAGAAAGAGAAAGATCTGATATTTTGTGTGAATATTACGAACCAAATCTATATATATATGGATCCGTTTTTTTGCATATCGGGTCGTAACCAAGGTTATCGGATCCCGCCTTACCCGAATTAATAAGGAGGAATTTTTTGGAGCCAAAACCACTTTCAAGAAGCCCTGTGGTGATGCCACATCATCTCTCAAGCCCTAAAAACATGACACCTAAGCCCTTATTTATCATGTTTATATATATATATAGATTTCCATTATTGAATACACTAATTAACAACATGAAACTTTCAAACAAATTTAAAACGATATCCATCAATCTATTTTTCTAAACTTTGATATAAGAATCCCAACGTTCGAAACTTAATTGATTTGTATACAAGTTATCATCGCTTATAGATATTTGTATGTTTAATATAAAACCAATCATAACTCTATAGTCTATAACCAGGAGAAACACAAAATTATATTTACTATGTAAAAGTTAATCACATATAGAATGAGAGAGAAAGATACATAATTCTTGTACTTATATCTTAAAATTGACCTTGTCGATGAGAGTTTAACTATATTTTCAACATATACAAATTATATGGGCGGCAATATTGCCTTTCACCTATTGGGTGAAATGGGCGGTGGGAAAAATAGTGTCAGGCAGGCAGCTGTCTGGCACTACCCTATTGGCCCAACAAATTACGATTTTATCCCGCTTTAAAACTACGATTTTGCTATTAGTTTAAAATTATTTTTTCGCCCCCACTTAAAAATATATTTACGCTTTTCCTTCCAGCTAAAAATTTCAATTTTGCCATGCGTTCAAAATTACGACTTTGACCCTTTTAAATTTATAGTTTTGCCATTAGTTTTTTTTCCCGTTATAATTAAGATTTTGCCATAAGTTCAAAGTTATGTTTTTATCCCGACTTAAAAATAAATTTACGCTTTTCCTCCCAGCTAAAAATTTCAATTTTGCCCTAGGTTTAAAATTACGATTTTCCCCCGTTTAAATTTACCGTTTTGCTATTAGTTTTTTTCTCACAGCCAAGTTATGATTTTGCCCTCAAATTAAATTTACATTTTTGCCAAGTTGTTTTTCTGGTTAAATTACAATTTTGCCCCCAGTGTAAAATTACAGTCATGCCGGCAGCTGCCTGACACTCTCCCATTGGTCCATTTAATTTACGATTTTAAGCCTGAGAAAAAATTATGATTTCGCACTCAGTTTAAAATTACGTTTTTTCCCATCGTTTTAGTTTTTTTTTTTTTTTTGCAAAAGTATAAAAGTTTTTTTTAATTGGTTGACTCGATTTAATTTTTTTCTGTGTCAAGGAGCTGCCTAACACTCGCTCATTAGTTCTGAAAAAATACAGTTTTGCCCTGAAAGTGGTAGGTCGGCAGTCCATGAACGTCTTGAACGTGCACACAGGAGGTTGAGCATGTTGACCTGTTGTGCGAGAATAAAGGACAAAATTAAGCATGAGGGTTGGGTTGTGAAGGTAGGATCTAAACGTCCTAAGGTGGGTTGATATGGCAGGTTATACCTCCTGCAGGGACAGCTGCGAGTGCCTCAACGACTCGTTCATTGATCAAAGCCGTCAACTGGGCTTGAGTGAGGTTGATACGTCCTCCGCGTCCGCTCATGATCTTCATAATGAAGCAACGTAAGTGAGAGAAGTGTCGCGAAAGTGCGTAAGTGTGGGACGACGTTAGAGAGTAAGCACACAAGGTTCAATTAGCAATTATCACATTATCTAATGCACAGTGAGAACTATCTAACCGACAATATAACATAAATCATACCACTTATGGTGTCGAGTCTTGCACGTGGAGCGAAGCGTCGTTGTGGATCGTTGAGCACTGTACTGGTTATAGTCTGGTTTTATCAAAAACTTTTCCCTTTTTAAAACCAAGTTCACTATAACCAATGGCTCTGATACCAATCTGTCACACCCCCAAAATCCACCATGCGGAGTACCACCGCTTGGAGGCGTGACGTGACCAGGATCGAGCCACCAATCATATTGAACATCGTAATTAAGTAAATAAGACCAACCTCAATACAACTGGCGACCAAAGCTAGTTAACCATGTTTAGTTTAAACAGCGGAAGCATAAAAGTAAATCCAAAAGCACAAGTTCACAGTTTATAAGTTAAAGTTCAAAACGCAAGTTTAATAAGTTCATGAGGATTTAAATAATAAGCACGGAACATAACAGTCCGTATGCCACAACGACTCCTTCCTCGTGCAAGCTCCACCTAGCGACCTGTAAGGCATGTAACAACTAGTCAACAACAAAGTTGAGTGAGTTCACGTTTGGTTGTTTGGTTTTAAGTCGTTTCTGAAAAACGTGGTTTGACTTTCGTTGGCTTATTTGCCGTGGGGGTTACCCCGAAGTTGAAAGTATGTTTAACCATTTCCTTTTTCTTTACCCAAACCGTATCCATAATTAGTGGGGGCTTTCCCCGTGTGAACTACTAGACGGTATGATATCGACTACTACGAACAATAGTTGTGCCCAACATCAGTGTCTATCATCACTGACAGTTTGCCATAGTCCATTAGTGCACGCCCGTCCGAACGGCACGGTGTGAGGTTTGTTAAACCTAATAGCCCTATTAACTAATGACCCGCTCGCCATTGGCCTCGGCGATTAAGTCGATATGAAGAGGGACTTATTGATAGAGTTTTGTCTAGCTAGTTTTAAGGTTGTTGTCCTGCACCAGGAGGACGAACGTACGTATTCTGCACCAGGAGAATTCGTAGGTTTAATAATGGCATCCTCTCTATGGAGGATGGTCGTACATATCTCCCCAAGGGGATATGTAGATTTAGTTTTAAATTCTTTAACCCATTCCCAAACCACCGGGAATCCCATGCCTTGTAGAAATTGTGAACTCACTTCGGTTTGCTCGGTTAGATTCTCAAATATAGCTAACAGTCAAGGTCGGTCAATCACGTCCTAATATAATTACTAGTTAGTCATTTAGTGGCTTTCAAATAGAACACAAAGTTCCTACACGTATCTATCACACAACATGCATCACTTTAACGGTTTATGCCCATCTAAG
The DNA here is from genome assembly GCA_030545235.1 of Helianthus tuberosus. Classification (NCBI taxonomy): domain Eukaryota; kingdom Viridiplantae; phylum Streptophyta; class Magnoliopsida; order Asterales; family Asteraceae; genus Helianthus; species Helianthus tuberosus. The sequence continues at coordinate 2,540,794 of CM060367.1, read as the reverse complement.
TTTCCCATCCATTCCCCACTCAAAATCAAACATACGATAATGCATATAACATATATAACATGTTAGATCATTCACAGATAGCATACTCGACATTTAGACACGCGAGCTTATGCCATTTCAGCATTTATATTCAAAACCGGCTGTTTTCGGACATTTTAATAAAATAGTTAAATTATTCCAAAAATTCCCAAATTTTTACAGGATGTCTTAAACATTCCATATTTTATTGTGTAAAAATATCGGGGTCCGGTTCATTACCAATGTTTTATAAAAATTCATATTCCAGACTGAACTCAGATTTATGTATTTCTGACCACAGTCCACGGAACAATTTATTAAAAATTCATCGAGTGTCCGATTTACGAAATTCCAGTGGGGTAATTACAAATGCATCGGTTGTCATCTACTGTACAAATTTCATGGTCCGATTCATCACAAAACTCAGGTTATGACTGAAAGTACGACACCCATTTATTGCTGTCAAAATTCAGCTTAAGCTGTTGTTACAAATCGACACATTAAAAATAGTAAACGAAGTCCAAAAATTACGATTCCGGTGCCATTAGAACCGTATTTCATAATAACATATTTTAGATTCAAAATATCGGTTTTTCGTTGAGTTTATGACTTGTTTACAGCCAACTGAAGTTGGCTGTAAAACCGGGACAGATTCTGTTTTCACTTTCTAACTTACTAACTTGTGTTCGATTGATTCCGTTAATCATGTTTAGTGACCACAACAACATCACATATTAATATTACTCAGCAAAACATCAGATAAACAACCAATAATCATAATCACACAAGATCTACATGATTTACACTAATATTCATCCATTAACCACCTTGTTCATCACTTTAGTAGACTTTTAGTTGGTGATCTTATATGTTAGTGATTTTCAACCGACGAAACTCTTATTAACCACTTTAGAATAGATCAAGAAGATGTTTAGAGTCACTTACTACTAGCTCGAGGCTAGGGAAGAAACTAGTCGAAAAACGAGTGGTTAAAAGCGTCGTAGTGAGGTCCTCGCGATTCCGTAAGCACCGGGTCTCCTCGTATGAGCTCTAACACACTTGTATATTGGTAGAATAGCAATATCAAATTTGGAAGGTGATGGTGGGTGGGCTAAGGTGTTCGGCCGAGAGTAGTGGCAAGAAGGAAAGAAAACAAGATTTTGTTATGTGTTGAAGGAAGTGAAATGCTTTAGTCTTATAAGCAATTTCATAAACCATATAATCCCTTTGTCCACTAAATATCATGTAGCCTAGATATCAAGCCAATCAAATAAAATATTTAAAATGTAAGTGGGTGTGTCTCACATGGGGAATTATCGTTTGGGGGGGGGGGGTGGGTACATGGTTAGTTTTCAACTAACTTTGTTAAGTTATATGTAGTTTAGTTAATAGGAACTTTAATTAATTTACTAGTGTGTTATAATTTATACGGGTGTTAGGGTATTCGGGGACCCTAACTAGCTCAGAAAAGGAAAAACAATGTCACTGACAATATTTTTATGTTCCGGGTAAAGTCCGGTTGTTCGGTTCGATACTGTTTCGTTAAACTGCTTAATTAATCCGTAGAGCGTCCTATATATATATATTTTTGTAACGTTTTTACTTTTCAATACTCAGGAAGGCACACAGGACTTTTTAGTAACTTTTCTGTATGCTACTAGTATGTGGACAAGCACATGTAAGCATATCACAAATATCAGAAAGCAGTTAAGTAATTTCACACAGTCGTCAAGCACTTTAATTGTCAAAAATAAATTGTACGGTTACATGTAAATTTGAGGGTTGTCACACACAACACCTAGTTATATATAAGTATAAATTAGATAAATGTAACTTTAAAAGATGTAGCATTAAAAGATAATGCAAGCAGTATATGCATTATTATTGTTGTTGTTAAATTTCAACAACATAATATATATATATATATATATATATATATATATATATATATATATATATATATATATATATATATTATATAGAGAAACAGGATCAGGAGAAAACGCTCAAAAGTGTGAACGCTTCCTGGCCTAACACGTGTCACGTCGCTTAGAGAAAGGCGGAGGGTTTTTTTTGTCCTTTCATATTTCTTTTTTATTAACGCGTGTTCCTTCATCTTTTCATTTTTTTTGGCGTTTAATAAATACCCGGCGTTTTTATTGTTTTTAGATCAGAATCATATTAAATATTTTGACGTTTTAAGTATTGTTTTGGCGTTTTTATTGTTTTTTAGATCGGGATGCAGACTTTTAATGTAAAAAACATCAGTAATTTTCTTGATTTTATTATATCAAGTGTTTTGCCATTTAGGATACAGGCCTATAATGTGACAGACAATTATGACGTTTTGAAAAGATAAATAAATTTCAATTTTCCATGTAGTGGCATTAATATAACTATAATGTTTTGGCAATAAATGATACCGTCTCTTTATTTTAGTGTTTATTTTTCAATTTTCATATGTCAATTAGTGTTGATTTTTCCAGTAATACTTTGTTTGCATTTTTGGCGTTTTATATAGCAACCTCGTACTTTGCTAGCATTCGTTCTCACAGTTTTCAAACTATCAGACGTTTTGGTGTTTGTAGTTTTTTGCGTTTTATACTCAATTTTTTTAAAATAGCAGAGAATTAGATGATAAACAACAAAGAATTACATAACAAACAATAGAAAATGAAAAAAAAATTATAATCTAATTTCTCATTCAAATCTTCACTGTCATCAGCCTCTTCTACTTTAACCTTTTTGGCGTTTTGAACCTGTTTTTGAATGCCTTATGTAGATCCTTATTTTACTACATAACGGCCATCTTTAGAAGATGCTTATTTTTTGTGGCATCCTTTATGGTGGGTGGATATATACTTGTTTGATGACATGATGAAGACCAACGCCTGCTCTAATGTATTGATCCCTTCATGCCATCCATATATCCATCAAGAACAAAGTGACATGATGTCATATCAGTGTCAACAGTCTCTTTATCTTGAATATTTGTCTATCTCATTCAGCAAAAGATTATAGAGATACCCAACTCAGAGAATAATCAATTCAGTGAAACTTCATTCAGATCAATACTCAATATAGCAGAATCGAGGTTCTGCATCTGTGGCTTTTTTAAGTATTATTTTTTGGCATTTTTAAAGTGAATGGTTTATAGGGAATATGGCGTTTTGTTTCTGGTTTTGTGATAAGTTGTTTGTGCAGAGAAGTCTCTCTTTATAGGATGTTTTGTGCGCGTAGTTTAGCCGGGATTTTATTTATAATAAATGATATTAATAAAGTAGCCGTCTTTTCAGTCTACTGTGTATTTTTACTGTTTTTTGTTCAGCTTTTTATGAGTTTTTAGGGTCATAGACTTTCCATCTCCCAGGTTTGGCATTTTGAATGGGTTTAAGTAGTTTTTGGAGTTTTTTTTTTTTTTTTTCCATTTTTAGCTTTTATTAATTAATACTTCTGCAAATTATTTTCATTATAGTTTGGGAGTTTTTGGCGCTTTTACTCCATTTATGGCGTTTTCATATGCATTATGACTGTTTGGCGTTTTATTAAGATAATGTATTTTTTTATTCTAAGTTGAAAAATACATAGCAAACAACAGAAAAAGAAAATTAAAAAAATAAAAATAAAAACAATTCATCTTCCAAATCTTCACTGTCATCAGTCTCTTTCTTCTTTTGAATCATGTTCGCTGGTGGTTTGGCTTAACCATGCTTGTTTTTTGTGGCCGTTTGGAAAGACAAAATGACATGAGGTTTTTTTTTTTAATATGAATCTTCAAACAACTCATTAGTGTCATTCGTCTTTTCATGCCATTAAAATATTCATCAAGAACAAAACACAGAAAATGACATAAGTCTGACCCCAGCATCTTTTTGTTTATGATTTGTCCATCTCATGCAGCAAAATGTTATTTGAGTCACAGCACCTCAGGGAAGAATGCATTATCCGAAACTTTGGCGTAGAACAATATTTTGAATATACAAGAAACGATATTTGGCATTTTTGGCGTTTTACTGGGGAAATAGTGTATCTGAAAGAATCGTCGATCTTTTTGGATTCTTTTGATGTTTGAGTGTTTTGGCGTTTTCTAAGATGAATGGTATATAGTAGAAAATATGGCGTTTTTGAGTAGTTGTGTTTTGTTTTGGGGATTTTGGCGTTTGTAAGTTGAATGATATATAGTAGAAAATATGGTGTTTCAGGTTCTGGGGGATGTGTTTTTATGTCTTGGATGTTTTTTGTTTATATAGCGATGTGATTTGGTCCGCAATGGCGTTTTATTCATCAGTATGGCGTTTTGGTATAGAGGTGTAAAGACGCTTTTACCCTTAATGAGGCGCGTCCACGTAATAAAATTGATGTCATTTACGAAAACGCCACCGCGCCAATCTAGTCCATAGATTGTTTTAATCGGACGATCCATAAAATATTTGCACCAAATGCATAAATTTTTTTTGTAAGTTTTAAAATTAAATAAAAATTACAATATTGTCCTAAAAAGATGTATTTTACATTTTTGGAACAACGACTATCAATCAAGATACCATCTCATGGGCTGTTGAGACTGGGTAAACGCAGACACGGTTGTGAGGCAGACCCTATATTTTGAACCCATTGGGTTACTCCACGGAAGAGTATAACACCGGTTTACGGGACCTTTCTGTGTCCCCACGGGAAACCATAACACCGCCTGTCGCTTGAGAAACGTTACGCCGCCACAAGAGCCGAGACTCTCTGGCGTAAGGCACTGTGGGATGAACATTCGTGTTGCCTCAGATTCGAACTTGCGTCCTCCAAATGGCTTGGATTCAAACTTGCGACCTCGTGGTGTATTTTATAGTAACCTAGATATAAATATATATTATACAAATACATTATCTAATTCTTACGATTCTCAAAATATTACGGGTTAGGTTGGTGTGTATGGGGTAGCGCCCCCTCAACCTCAACCATTAACAACCAATAACACCCACTCCCCTCATTGGCTAGGTGCCATTGACGGGGCACCATTGACCTCTCCCCAGCCCAATAACTAGCACTGTTGAGAGAAAGTGTCGGGTCCCATGTTTTCAACAAATTACCTTTTTTTTTGTTTTATTACTTCTCTTTTTTTATAACAAGGGAGATTTATTCTATTACATATGTTATCGAGAAAGTATAATGGAACTCCATATCTGTAACAACTCTCATCAAAAGTCCTAATTATTATTTTAATTGTCCAATAGGAAACCCTAATTAAGACACCCAAGTGATTCTGCATAAAACCTAAAATTTTCAGAACAATCGGAATCAGGATCAGGGCCCCTAAAAACTCAGGGGGGGGGGGGTAAACCCTAGTTAGTAATATCCATACAGTTTGTTGTCGAAATTGAAATTTCACGCAAGACCAACTCACCTGAGCTACTGGGACACGAGGCTACCCTATGGTAATAGGGTACCCCTCGCGCCACACGACAGGCACAAGAGGACCTCTCGCGACACGCGAGAGGGACAAATTTTAGGTATAAATACAGGGGTTTGGGACTTGACATTCTGCGTTAGTTCGACGAAGAAATTCCATACGTACATTGAGATATTGCATGATTACTATAAAAACACACACAAATCACGAAGTGCTGCCGCAATACAGGGTAATAACTCGATCGCTGCTACGATTCAATGTCCGATCGATTAAACTATCCAATGGATGTTTAAGTGCTGCCCACATTAGGGTTTATGCTTTGTCATTCGTTGTTAATTCAATGGATGTTTAAGTATCGCACTTTGTCATTCGTTGTGAAGGTTTTAATCTCGTGAGTTAGCGTAAATGCTGTATTAGTTACTAACCGAGTTTGTGTGCATGTTATTAAATTTAGGTTAAAAAGGCTAATCAGTAGGCTACGCTCTGCTCATATAAATCTGCAATGTGAGTCATTCTCTTTTTATCAAATTTATTTCCAAAATCATGTTTACTTTCAAAGTTATAATTACGGGAATTAAGTCTTTGTAGTCACCAAATTACAGCCGGTATGTGGGGTTTTGTATACATTACTTGATAAACTTCACCATTGGACAACGGGTTAGCCAAGGGGTGATATGACCATAGTCACAGACACCATTGGACTCTGAGGTTACCGATGGATGTTCGAGTGACAAATACTGTGGGTAGTTGGTTGATATATGGAAACATTGTAATCACTCTTAATACTGTAAATTATAACAAACGTGTCGTTTTAGTAAAAAGAATGATTCACCAGTATTTCCCGCTGACAAAACCTTTTTCAAACATGTTTCAGGTGATCTGTTGTGATCCAGGAAAAGTGCCGTGAAGCACTACAAGCTTAAGGAAGTGGCTCAAAATAAAATAAAGAAACATGTTTTGTAAAATAAAGATTTCTCCGTGAAATCATATGATTGTAAATTTCTGGGGTTTTGTCCCGAATTGTGAAATAAATAATCGGGAAATTACAGTTTTAAAAAGATCCTGAAGAAATCTTCCGCTGTTAAATAAATACCACGGGATTTTCTGTCCCGCGGCTCCTGAAACGGGTAAAACCAGGTCGTGGGCCGTGACAGAAAAAGGTGGTATCAGAGCCACTGATTTAAGCCAATTAAGTATTTAGAAAATACTTAAATTTTTTTTTACTAATTGCTATTTTGTGATTATATGTTTTATTATTTGAATATTTGTGTACAGTATGGGTAAGCAAAAGCTTTCAAACATCTATCTTAAATTAGATAGGTCATCAAACGAGAAGGGAAGTTCATCCCAAATAAATTCCTCAAAACATTATGCAAATCCTGAAGAAGGAATATTTGTCCGAAAGGCACAATATGAGGAACCACTTTCTCCTAATAAAAGAAGTTTGATTATTAGGAAAAGTCAGGAGAAATTAAAGAAATTACAACCAAAAGAAAAGAAAGTTAATCAGAAAACCCAAGAACTAGGCAATAACCCACCATGGGAAGACAAGTTAGATGAAAAATGGGCAGATCTCTATATGCTAGCCACTGTAGCAGTAAATGCAAATCTTTAAATACTCTGACTCAAGTTTTAGCAACCTTATCACCTACAAGCCAGAAACCTTATCCAGTAAAATAAATAAGTTTATAGTAAACCCTGGTGTGTTTTAATTTTTAGTTGTCTTTGTGTTAAAGTAGTCACACGGTATGAAATAATATTTAAAGGTTATTTATGAAATTTTGTTATAAAATTTTAACTTAGCAATTTTTGTATTTTGCATATATGCTAAACAGCATGAACGACTTGTCTGAAGCCCTTCAGAATTTAAATCTCTATCCGGTGAAGATAGAGGTTTCGAGAGATTTTAATAGGTACATACCCGATATAGAAGAACCTATGGAATTCAACGCTCCACCTCCAGAGAAACCCAAGCCTAAGAAAATGAGAAGATTCGTGGGATGGAGGCGTGTGCGCAGAAGGAAACCCGCCACTAGGAAGATTCCCAAAATAGAAAATCCCTTAGACAAAGGGAAGGGGATTGAAGTTGGGGAAGGTTCTAGGCAGATGGAAATGCAGTTTGGGGAATATTCTAGGCAGATGGAAATGGAGTTTGGGGAAGGTTCTAGACAAACCAAGATGGAAATTGGGGAAAGCTCTAGACAAATTGAGGAGTTACCATTTAAGGAGGAATTGGATCATGCATTGGCGAGTTGTGATGTCGTCAGGCCTATTAATAATAACCTCTACCCTTATCCTGCTGAAAATCAAATTCCAATGAACTTAGAACCAGCAATTCCAGAACCTATAATCCATACCCAACCTTTAGGAATGGATGAATGGTGGACCAATGATTGGCAGTTCCAAAACCTTCTCAACAACCCTTATTCCTCTCTCCCTCAGTTCGACCCGGAACCTATACCAAACCCACCAATGAGCAATGAAAATTTAGCTGAACTCCGCCACTTTGGTGAGGAGCTGGTGGATACAGGAAATAGGATCAGGGAAGTAGGAGAACAGATCTCCTGGAAATACGACGAGAGGGAACGTCGTTACTAAAATACCAACTGACGAAGGATAGTGGGTTGTGAAACTGTGGATGTATAATAAATACTAAAATATAATCTTGTGAAATAACCTAAAATAAAACTTTGTAAGATAATTGTATGTATTGACGCATATTATAAAATATAAAAACGGGAATCGAGAAATCGATAGTTTTGACTATATGTGTATTGTGAAATTTGTATGATTGTTTTGGGTATAATTGTTATTTATTCGATACTAATAAATTATATATATTAATTATCAGATGGAAAACGCTAATAATGAACCAGTTAATGAGGTTAATCAATCTGAGCAACATCCGGAGGATCAATTTATGACTAGGCAGGATATAGAAAATATTGTTGCTCAAGGAATAGCCAATGCTATTCCAGCAATACTTGCTGCTGCCCAGAAACCTGTTGAACCTCAACAAATCATTCCTAGCAAACGTATTTCTGAAGATAACTTCAGTAATAGCGTAAACGGAGGCGGTAATCATAATAATCACGATAATGATTCACGGCAAGCTCCTCTCCCTAAGAAAATGAAAGCTGCAATGCCTGGTTGCACTTACAAAGAATTTCTTGCTTGTAAACCCGCTGAATTTGCAGGCAATCAAGGAGCGACTGCGGCACTGCGTTGGTTAGAGAAAACCGAGGCAGTGATTACAATAAGTAAATGTGCCAAGGACGACAAGGTCATGTACGCGTCTAATCTTTTTAAAGAAGGCGCGCTAGAATGGTGGAATACAGTACTTCAAGCCAAAGGAAGAAGTATGGCCTATTCCATGAACTGGGAATAATTTAAGAGTCTTGTAGAAAGAAAATTCTGTCCCGAATATGAAAAAGATCAAATGGCGAATAAGTTCTTAAACCATCGAATGATGGGTATAGATTGTCGTGGGTATACTTCGACATTCTTTGAATATGCTAGAGTGGTACCAACACTGGCTTCGCCAGAACCGATACTCATTTCTCGCTATATTTGGGGATTGATTAGCGAAATCCGTAATATCGTTAAAGCTGCGAGACCTCGTACTATTGACGATGCTGTGGAATTAGCTAACACCCTAACTGACGAACTGGTCCACACAAGAGATGAAAACAGGAAAAAGGAACTGGCTCAGAAAATTACCCAAGGATTTCGTACGGGTAATAACAGCAGTTTCAGGAAAAGAGGAACAGGGCAATCTTCAACTTCGCCGTTCTGCAGGAATTGCAAAAAGAAACATTATGGAAGATGTAATGTGACCTGCAACTTTTGCAAAGCCATAGGGCATCGCGAAGAAGACTGCAGAAAGAAAACAAGAGTCTGCTATAACTGTGGAGAAACAGGACATTTTAAACCAGAATGCCCTAAATTGGTTAAACCAGCAGAAAACAAAGTCAAGCCAGCTGACGGAGCTACCAAGAAGAATGTTCGAGCCTTCCAGTTAACTACTCAGGAAGCCGAGCTAATTCCTGACGTGATAGCTGGTACGTTCTTAGTTCACAACATTTACGCAAAAGTATTATTTGACTCTGGTGCAAACCAAAGTATTATCAATACTTCATTCTGCCAAGCTCTTAATTTACCTTTAACCAACCTTAGGCAAATTTTTACAGTCGAAACAGCAGATGGGAATTCTGTTAATATAGATAAGGTTTTGCAAAAAGAAAATATAGAAATTTTAGGTCATAAATTTCATGCAAACCTATTACCAATGAATTTAGCTGGGTTCGATGTTGTGTTAGGAATGGATTGGTTAGTAACCAACCATGCTCGAATCCTTTGTGATAAGAATTCCATAGAAATTCAGGCACCTACCGGAGAAGTAATCATGATTACAGGAGATAAACCACGTAAGCCCATGAAGTTCATATCGGTAATGAAAGTTGCTAGTTATGAACGAAAGCAAGGAATAGTATATATGATTTCAGTAATCATTAGTACTAAGGGTAAAGAACTTAAGGAGATTCCTGTAGTCTCAGAATACCCAGATGTATTCCCAGAAGAATTACCAGGATTACCACCAGATAGGGAAGTAGAATTTAGAATTCATCTAATTCCAGGAACTACTCCGATAGCCAAGGCACCTTATCGGTTAGCACCCACAGAAATGTTAGAACTGAAAAAGCAATTAGATGAATTACTAAGTAAAGGTTTCATACAACCTAGTTCATCCCCGTGGGGAGCACCAGTGTTGTTTGTAAAGAAGAAGGATGATTCGATGCGAATGTGTATCGATTATAGGGAATTAAATAAGATTACAATTAAGAATCGATACCTATTACCTAGGATTGATGATCTATTCGATCAACTTCAAGGAGCTAGATACTTTTCTAAGATAGATTTACGCTCCGGATATCATCAATTGAAGGTACAAGAAGAAGACATACCTAAAACTGTTTTCAGAACTAATTACGAGTTTACAGTCATGCCCTTTGGATTAACGAATGCACCTGCAGCATTCATGGACATGATGAATAGGATCTGTAAACCGTACTTGGATAAATTTGTAATTGTTTTTATAGACGATATACTTATTTATTCCAAAAGTCATGAAGAACACTGTCAGCACTTGCATGCACTCTTAACTTTGTTAAGAAAAGAAAAGCTATACGTCAAATTCTCGAAGTGTGAATTTTGGCTACAAGAAGTGCAATTTCTAGGTCACATTGTGAATCACGAAGGCATTCATGTAGATCCTGCAAAGATAGAGGCAATTACCAAATGGAAGGTTCCGCAATCCGCAATGGAAATTAGAAGTTTTATAGGTTTAGCTAGATACTATAGACGGTTTAATTAGGATTTTTCCAAGATAGCTGTACCATTAACTAAGCTAACCTGTAAAGCAGTTAAGTTTGAATGGAGACCTAAACAAGAAGAAGCTTTTAGGATCTTGAAGCAGAAATTAACCAATGCTCCAATCCTAGCCTTACCAGAAGGAACAGAAGATTTTGAAGTTTATTGTGATGCTTCAAAGCTAGGATTAGGATGTGTGCTTATGCAACGCAAGAAGGTAATTGCGTATGCATCAAGGCAATTGAAAAAGCACGAGGAAAACTATACGACTCATGATTTAGAATTAGGAGCCGTAATTTTTGCCCTTAAGATCTGGAGACATTATCTATACGGAAGTAAATTTACTGTCTATACGGATCACAAAAGTTTAAGGTACATATTTGGGCAAAAAGAATTGAACATGAGGCAAAGGAGATGGATGGAAATCCTAAGTGACTACGACTGTGATATTCAGTATCACGAAGGAAAGGCAAATGTAGTTGCAGATGCCTTAAGTCGTAAGTATCTTGAAAAGCAAAAGCGAGTTCGTGCTCTCAGATTAAATCTACAGTTAGATTTAATGGAACAACTAAAGAATGTCCAGGAAACAGCAATCAAGGATGATGCTGAAGGAATAAAAGGACGAATAAAAGAATTAGAGCAAGGAAATGATGGAATTTGGAGATTCCATAAGAAAAGGATTTGGGTACCTAAGCAAGGAGATGTAAGGCATAAAATCTTAGAAGAAGCTCATAAATCTAGGTATACCATGCACCCAGGAAACAATAAGATGTACCAAGATTTAAGAAATAATTTCTGGTGGATAGGAATGAAAAAGGATATAGCTAGATATGTTTCTAAGTGTCTAACTTGTTCTCAAGTTAAGGAAGAACACCAGAAACCTTCAGGTCTACTACAACAACTAGAGATGCCTGTATGGAAATGGGATCTCATAACAATGGATTTGGGTAATTGTGGATCGATTAACCAAATCAGCTCACTTTCTACCTTTGAAAGAAATCTTTAGCATGGAAAGGTTGGCAAAATTGTATGTAGATGAAGTAGTATCCTTACATGGAGTTCCACTCTCCATTGTTTCGGATAGGGATAGTCGTTTCACTTCCCATTTCTGGACTAGTTTCCAAGAAGCAATGGGAACACGATTAAATTTAAGCACTGCATGTCATCCTCAAACAGACGGACAAAGTGAACGAACAATCCAAACTCTTGAAGACATGCTTAGGTCATGCGTGATAGATTTTGGTGGAAATTGGGACGATCAGTTACCGTTGATCGAATTCTCCTATAACAATAGTTATCATGCAAACATTGAAGCTGCCCCATTTGAAGCATTATACGGACGAAAATGCAGAACTCCAGTTTGTTGGGCAGAAATAGGAGAAAGTCAATTATCAGGTCCAGAAATAGTGCAAGAAACCACCGACAAGATTATTCAAATCAAGGAAAGACTAAAGACTGCTCGAGATCGTCAAAAAAGTTATGCCGATAATCGACGCAAGCCACTGGAATTTCAAGTCGGAGATAAAGTACTTTTGAAAGTTTCTCCTTGGAAATGAGTAGTTCGATTTGGTAAGAAAGGAAAGCTAAGTCCAAGGTACGTAGGACCATTTCCAGTGATCCAACATATAGGACCAGTTTCGTTTACAACTACCAGAAGAACTAGCTGGAGTACGTGACGTATTTCATGTATCCAATCTTAAGAAATGTCTATCTGACGAGTCCCTGGTAGTACCTCTTCAAGACATAGAGGTAAATGAAAAGTTAAAGTTTGTTGAGAAGCCATTGCAAATAGAAGATAGAAAGATCAAGTTTCTCAAGCACAAGCGACTAGTACTGGTCAAAGTCAAGTGGGATTCAAAGAGAGGATCCGAATACACTTGGGAGCTGGAATCAGAGATGAAGCGAAAGTATCCTCAATTATTCCAGTAAATCTCGAGGACGAGATTTTTATTAAGGTGGGGAGGATGTAACAACTCTCATCAAAAGTCATAATTATTATTTTAATTGTCCAATAGGAAACCCTAATTAAGACACCCAAGTGATTCTGCATAAAACCTAAAATTTTCAGAACAATAGGAATCAGGATCATTGAGATATTGCCTGATTACTATAAAAACACACACAAATCACGAAGTGCTGCCGCAATACAGGGTAATAACTCGATCGCTGCTACGATTCAATGTCCGATCGATTAAACTATCCAATGGATGTTTAAGTGCTGCCCACATTAGGGTTTATGCTTTGTCATTCGTTGTTAATTCAATGGATGTTTAAGTATCGCACTTTGTCATTCGTTGTGAAGGTTTTAATCTCGTGAGTTAGCGTAAATGCTGTATTAGTTACTAACCGAGTTTGTGTGCATGTTATTAAATTTAGGTTAAAAAGGCTAATCAGTAGGCTAAGTTCTGCTCATATAAATCTACAATGTGAGTCATTCTCTTTTTATCAAATTTATTTCCAAAATCATGTTTACTTTCAAAGTTATAATTACGGGGATTAAGTCTTTGTAGTCACCAAATTACAGCCGGTATGTGGGGTTTTGTATACATTACTTGATAAACTTCACCATTGGACAACGGGTTAGCCAAGGGGTGATATGACCATAGTCACAGACACCATTGGACTCTGAGGTTACCGATGGATGTTCGAGTGACAAATACTGTGGGTAGTTGGTTGATATATGGAAACATTGTAATCGCTCTTAATACTGTAAATTATAACAAACGTGTCGTTTTAGTAAAAAGAATGATTCACCAGTATTTCCCGCTGACAAAACCTTTTTCAAACATGTTTCAGGTGATCTGTTGTGATCCAGGAAAAGTGCCGTGAAGCACTACAAGCTTAAGGAAGTGGCTCAAAATAAAATAAAGAAACATGTTTTGTAAAATAAAGATTTCTCCGTGAAATCATATGATTGTAAATATCCGGGGTTTTGTCCCGAATTGTGAAATAAATAATCGGGAAATTACGGTTTTAAAAAGATCCTGAAGAAATCTTCCGCTGTTAAATAAATACCACGAGATTTTCTGTCCCGCGGCTCCTGAAACGGGTAAAACCAGGTCGGGGGCCGTGACAATATCTACGTAACGCATACGTGACGATAATATGACGTAATAGAGCTCCTAAATAGGCCTGTAAACGAACCGAACATGAACACGAACACATAATCGAACACATTTTTTTGTTTGTTTAAAGCCTAAATGAATAGTTCACTAACATAAACAAACACAAATGAACATAAACGAACACAGATGAACATAAACCAAAAAAAATAACTGAACATATTTGAATAAACGTAAACAAACATAAATTAACATGATTGAACAAACAAAAATGAACACAAATGAACGTAATTGAACAAATATAAATATACACAATTTAACATTAGTGAACACAAACAAACAAGTCTAATATAGTTGTTTTTATATCCGAAAGCACATCTAAATTAAGGTTTATAGATACTAAAATTAATTAGGCTTTTTATGTAAATATTAAGTAAATGATCAGTTACGATCTAAGAAAAATTTTAAAATTTCATTTTTTTATTACTAGAAAATTCAATTACTAATTAGTTATATTTATATAAGTAGTTAGAAAACCTAATATTTATATAAACATAACTATTTATGTATCTAGTAAAATTTAAACGAACATAAACTGACGTAAATAAATGAACACAAATGACGTTATCGAACATAAATGAACGAACACGACGAGTGTTCATGTTCGTTTATTTAATTAAACGAACACAATTTTTTGTTCGTGTTTGTTCGTTTATTAAATAAACGAACATAAACGAACTTCTCGCCGAACAAGTTCATGAACAGTTTATGAACGTTCGGTTTGTTTATAGGCCTGCTCCTAAAGGCTCGATTTCATATGCACCAACCTTATGAAACAAACTCCATCTTGGAAGGTTTAAAAATAAAAATAGTATAATCTACAAGTTACAACATTACACGAACTCATAACATCCCTAAGAGCATTCACATCTAATCCACTAAAAATATACATACATTTCATTAAAAAACAACTCCTATATCAATATATTTCCACTAAAAACAAATATTTTTTCTCTCTCCTTTTCAATATATATTACATTTTCTCTCTCCTCCACTCACAACCACTTTCAATATATATTAAAAAAGTATAGGGGGTGAACAGTGTCCCCCCAAATATACAGATGAACAGTAACATTTTATCTCTCCTCCACTCACAACTACTTTTTATAGTTCTTATATTTTAAAGGACCAAACTATCTACACACCAAGTGTGTAGATAGTCACCCTTAAAAGGTGTTTTTTGTCCTTATATGCACACCTTACAGTGTTGAACTGTGGCCAAAACGCGACGTTTTGGTCCGGTTAACCAGACAAACACTGACGGGTGTCGGACGGGTCTGTTAACCGGACCAAAACGCCGAGCTTTGGCCGCGTTTTGGTCCTGTCAACCAGACCGGATGTCAGTCTTTTGTCTGGTTGATAGGACCAAAACGCGGCCAAAGCTCTGCGTTTTGGTCCGGTCAACAGACCCGTCAGACACCCGTCAGTCTTTGTCTGGTTAACCGGACTAAAACGCCGTGTTTTGGCTACAGTTCGACACTGTAGGGTGTGTATATAAGGACAAAAAACACATTTTTAGTGTGTAAATAAGCAAAATGGTGTGTAGATAGGTACACCCATTTTAAAAACCCCACACAGATTTTGGTGGTTTGGATGAGAATGCTCTAAATCCCCCATTTCATCACACCCACTTCTTCAAAAGTTTTGGCAGTGAAAACAAACAGACACAAATTCTATAGAGAGAGAAACTCTAGGGTTCGCTCACTTTGCAAGAAACCCACCCTTCTTCCTTTTTTCTAACGCCTGCAATTCCATCCGTTTCACCTTTACTTCACCTTCAAATCAATTCAATTCTTCATAACCCACAAATGCCCTTCATTCATTCCTCTTCAATTCTCCGTAAAATTCGTTACATGGGGTTTCGTATCGTGAAATTCAGGGCTTGATTTTGGTAATTTTTGGCTAAAGTTATAATCTTTTTACAAGGGTAGGTGGGGTTTAGCCGTTTAGGTGAATTGTTGTGGTTAGAGAGATGTATATTGAGGATCTTGATGAAGATGTGGATGTGGGGTTTTCCGGTGAGTCTTGCGGCGGTGGTGCGGTGGTGGTTTCGGATGCGAAAAGAGTGTTGGTCGGAGCAGGGGCTCGTGCTCTGTTTTATCCAACTTTGTTGTATAATGTTGTCAGGAACAAGATTCAGACAGAGTTCAGGTGGTGGGATAGAGTTGATCAGGTATAATTTTATTCAATGACTACATAGTTTTGTTGTGTATAATCTATACAATGGTAGGTAGTTTATTTGGGGATTAATAATTGTCTATTGTTATATACTCTATTATACATTGTTGTAAGAATCTGTAGGCGCTAGTCGGTCGGTGAGGAACTGACCAGTGATTAATCAAGACTAATAGAGATTAATCGGGAATTCGGGATTAATCGGATTGAGATTTTCTTATGTAACTTTTAGTTTTGTATATACACACACATTTTTTTTTTTTTTTTTACGTAGACATGTTTTAACACCTCGTTGACCCATTTTTTAAGTAATTAGAGGGAATTTATAATGTTTGGTCGAAATTTGTCCGGAATCTGGCCGGAATAGGACTGCCGTTGACCGCCTAGCAATTAATCGGCCATTACTCGGTGAATTTCCGATTAGTGAGTAATCGGCGACTAATCGGAGTCTATGCTAGATTTTTACAACCATTATATTATATAAATATTTTTGATCTTGTTGTGTAATATGTGTATGATTTATGTATCTAATGCGTTAACAAGAATCGTGCGACGAGCTCACATATTTGTTTTGTGCGACCAAAACGCGATGGTGGTATTTGAGGGGCGTTCCTTGTGTCATAGTATTTGACATGTGGACGCGACGTGGGATTTGTGTGGCAAGCTTGAGCATTTTTGTGCACATTTATGATGTTAATAAAAGTGTATAAATGGTAATGAGTTGTAATGCTAACTATTGTTCTCTTGCTAGTTTGTGTTGCTAGGAGCGGTACCGTTTCCCACCGATGTTTTACATTTGAAAGAACTTGGTGTTTGTGGTGTTGTTACACTTAATGAGTCATATGAGACTTTGGTCCCAACATCATTATATCATGTAAGCATTCCAAATTAAATATTTTCTTTAATTCTTACTTTATATGGTCCATATTCTTTATCTGGTTCAGCCACTAATTTAATTTAATTTCTTGTATATGTTTTAAATCTTTAATTATAGGCTCATGGAATTGATCATTTGGTGATTCCAACAAGAGATTATCTATTTGCTCCATCGAATGATGATATTTGCAAAGCTGTCAAGTTTATCCATGGTAAGTACATTTATCTGTAAGGGTGAACGGGGCACTCCCCTAAGAGGGGAGTCCCCTCTCTTACGCACGGCCAATCAGCACGCGCCACGTCAACTCCCCTCTTAACTCCCCTCACACCCTCAATTTGATGGCGCCACTCCCCTCTTAACTCCCCTTGTTTTTTTTATTCAAAAAAAAAAAAAAGAAAAAAAAGAAAAGGTTTTGATTGGTTGAAAAATAGGCTGGCCCACCATCTCTCTCCTCCTTCAATCGGTGTCTCCTCCCCGATTCCCCTCCCCGCACCGATTGCGCCGGTGTTCCCGAGCGGTGAATGGGGTCACCGATCCCCCTCCCCGCGAGTGCCCCGATCACCCTAACGAAATAGTAAATTCCATTTAAATAAATTGAGCATATATGTGGCAAAATGTAGGTCCGGCTAATTATTATATTAAACACTTGATTTCAATGGCGGTGATGAGGGTGTGCGGGGAGGACCACCGCACAGGGCACGTGATTTCGGGGGGGCACATGTTTTTTTTAATCCAATATATATGTTAATTTTTTTAAAATAGTATACCCATACCAACTCCAAGATAGGCCATTTACATAACAATTTGTATGGTTTAGACGTTAGTTCATTGGCATTAGGTTTAGTGAGCCCAATACCCATTTGATTTTGAAAAAAAAAACATTACGGAAGGGCACCTTTTTTCGAGCGCGAACAATGTACATGAATTCTCAGAGACGCCACTGCTTGATTTGGTCATACGCCATTTTTTATAACCTGTTTAACCATTTTTTCTCCTAGCCACATTTTCTAATATGATTTATTAACAAGATATAAGCTGAGTTGACCCATTTTCAGGTAATGAATCGAGTATCCCTGCTTCTACTTGAGTCTATTTTGATGGTTGATTTGTTGTTGTTTTTGATTTGTTAAGAAAATGCTTCTGTGGGTAAAGCAACTTATGTTCATTGTAAGGCTGGGCGGGGTCGTAGTACAACTATCGTTCTCTGTTATTTGGTATGCATCTCAACTTAAAACTGTTTTGGTCTGTTACCGAACCGTTTTGACTCCTAACTCTGGTTATAAAAACAGGTAAAACACAAGCAGATGACACCTGATGCTGCTTATGAGTATGTTAAGTCAATTCGACCAAGGGTCCGTTTAGCTTCGTCCCAGTGGCAGGCTGTTCAGGACTACTACTATCTTGACAGAGTTAAAAAACAACCGAATTTTGAACCGTTTGATGATGCAGCCGTTGTTTTGGTGGCAGAATCTGATCTCGAGGGTTACCAAGAGAGTTTTGACTCAGGTTTGACTCGAAACAGAAATATTTTGGCAGAACTTAGCTTGATTTGCAGGGCGCAGTTTGCTAGTCAGGCTACCATTGCAAGGCTTTCGTGCTTGTGGCTTGGATGCAATGATGCTGGTCGGAAAATGGGGTCGAAGGAATTCGTGAGCTCTGAACAGATGGCGGATGTTGGGATTAACATTCGTGTTCATTGAGTTTCTTGTTGCAAAATGAGGAGTTGGTGTGAAGTGTTAAGGAGTTATGAAGTGTGTATATGGAGAGTATTGAGTGTCTTGGATATTTCTTATTAAGGAATAATGTAAAGGATGGTGTAAGTTAAATGCCAAAAGAAAGGCATGGGTTTGTGTGTGAATATATATCATCATATATATTATGAAGAGTTATTTTGAGAAAAACTATAAAGTAAGAAAAAATAAAATAAATTTTATAATAATAAAATATTAAATAATGTATCTTTTTTCTCATTAAGTATTATTTTAAAGTAAGAAATAAGAAACTAAAATATTATAAAAGTAAAACATTAAATGATTTATCCTTTTTCTCTTTAATTAGTCAAAAATATAGAAATATATTTTAAAAATGAGTTATTAGTTAATTTAGAGGAATACAATTAATTAATAAATCATGTAAATTTACCCCTTATGTCATTACGATAGCAATAAAATACCAATATCAAATGAAACATGTTTATTGGTTTAAACTTCCTAGAAGAGTATTCGCGCAATGCGGTGAGAAACACAAACATTGTTAGGCCGTGCATCATTTGCTTCGGTTAATATTCTCAACCAAAATTGAAGTCATCAGTTTGTATGTTTTGTTAGCCAGTTGGTTTTCTGTTAATTGGCTTAGTTTATTCGATTAATAGCCAAAACCAAACTTGAGCTAAAACTTTTGCTTAGAAATACATGAAATTGAGGTACAAATACATGAAACGGATGTAGAAATACATGAAATTGAAGTATAAATATATAAAATGCAGGTATGAATATGAAATACATGAACTGAAGGTATAAAAGCTAGAAACATATGAAAATATGAATGGCTCGGTTATTTGGTTAAACGAGGGCATAAAAAAACCGATAACTGGTTTTGGTTAATTCGAGTTTCGGTTAATTGATTTTCAATTAATTGAGTTTTTGGTTGATTTCGGTTCAGTTTCGTCTGTTTTCGGTTCAGTTTCGATTAGTGATTCAGTTGTTGCTCACCCTTAAACACTTTAATCATGCATCATATCAGTTTTTTTTTAATTAAAAAAACTATAGCAATACTATACTAAAATTAAATAACAATATACTCGTTTTTATGGGGGTACTCCTTTAAAAAAGTATCAACGTATAAAAAAGTTATGACCGTTTAAAAATTGTGAGGGCAATTACTTTTTTTATAATAGATAAAGTGTAAGTACTGGCTAATTATCTGTAATTTTGTTAAAGATGAAGAAATTAAAGTGTAATTGGTGTTTGAAAAACCAATTTACTCTTATTTTAGGTTGTACCTTATGTATTAAAGAAAAAAAAAAGGTTTTAACTTTTGGGTATTTTAAAATGTCTTATCTTATGCATATACATAGTATAGATTTTTGGCTTCTTACAAAGATTTTATTTTCTCATTTGAACCCTCTATTATATATATAATCTTTCGAGAAAAATATTTATAATGTGAGAAGAGAAAACAAATGGCATAATAGTAAAAGACTAAATAGTTTATCTCTTCTCTTATTAGGTTCTTTTTCGAATTAGTTAGTAAAAGTCACTTTACCATGCATACATGCATACATCGAAATTCATCCTACACTTCAAAAATTTTCCACATGTATCTTACACATATGCTACATTCATCGTAAATTCAGTTTGTTTTGAAAAAGTATATATATTTTAAAAATACAATAAGTAGACAATTTGACCATATAGTCTTTCGAAAGAAGTGCTCACAACGTTTATCAAATCTTATCGTAGTGAGAAAAAAAAGTTGTTTCAATTAAATCCATATGTGTGTGTATTTTATAATTTTAAGATTAGTGTAGCAATGGTAGTTTCTAAGTAGTTAGTATATGATTACTTTAATTGTTCTATTTTAATATTAGTGTAGCAATAGTTTCTAAGTAGTTAGTATATGATTAGTTTGATTGTTCTATATAACCTAATGTAAACTCAATTTCACCATTATAACACATTCTCTAAATTCATATTAGCATTTAGTAGTGTAGATTTGAGCTTTCAAACCATTTCAATGATTAAAAAGTATGAGACATCGGCAATGAATTTTCAAACACCGAAACAAAAATGCAGCAACTATCTACAAAGAAACACAATAACAAACTAGCAAGAATCTGACTGAAAAACGAGTAACAAAAAAGGAGTATCATTTCAAATGGCGGGTTTCTCTCTTGTGGAGGCTACATACATATAAGGGAGGGGCATTAGTTTGGCCTTTTCCTGTTGTGCGCTTGATGTCGAGAAGGAAGTTAACCATTTGGTTCGTGCGCTAATCTGAAGTAAGGGCGTGCGAAAACACTAATTTACTGACGATAACCGAATTAAGGGATGAAAACGAAACGGAAAAAGATGATGGGATGTTTAATGGTTATATAAAAACCTTATTGGTGATCAGTTATGGTTATCAATGTCTCCATCATCGAAAAAATTGAACCGAACCCAAGTTTTATATGTCCATGGTTAATCTAATCGACCCACTATATACAACCGATCCATATAAATGAATTAATCTTTGACTCTTGGTATAACCACTAACCCAGACACCATCTCCACAATCCCTCTCATATGTAATGGTATCTTGTTTCTCAAAAAACAAACTTGTGGTTTCCAAGTTTCCTTTTCGACTAAACGCTATAAGCCCACGACCTACTGGTCAAGTGGTATGAAGTTTGCCCCACTACTACAAAAATGATTTGTTTAGGCGGTGAAAATGAAGATTATGAGCGGTTTTGTGACCGCCTAAACAAATGTCGCAGGAAAAAATGTTTAATTAATTTCAGCGGTTAAAAACCCGCTCAAAATAATACAAATTCCGCCCAAAAAAAACAGGCCAATAATTTGTGATTTTGTGTTTTTGAGCGGTGGTTTAACCGCCCAAAAAAAATAATTATGTTATCAATTAAAATAATTAAAATAATAGGAGAGCTCAAAATAATGCTATATGTTAGCTCAAAATAATGGCGCTCTGCTATATACGAGAAAATATTGGCTCAAAATAGTAGATAATAGATACACACCCAGAACTAAAACAATCAAAACTCAGCAAACATCATAGAACCTCTTGATTACATAATAACTTCCAAAGTTTACAAAAGTTGTTCTAAACATAATAACTTCAAAAGTTGTTCAAATAACTACACTAACCTAACCCATCTTCCAAAGTAGTTCAAATAACTACACTAACCTAACCCATCATGGTGTATTCAACCAACCTACACTCTTACTCTTAAAAAACCGCGTCATGATGTTTTCAACCAACATGTCGATTTCCTCTTGTGTTACGCTTGTTGTCTCGGTCCAAATCTAAAAAGAAATCAAATAACATATATCAGTTAACCCGAAACACCAAAAATAAACATAAAACCTGAATAATACAACCTTAAACTCGGATCGATAACCCCAACATACTAAAGTCAAGATAGGTAAATTCTAAAAGAAATACTTACATTGTTTGGAAAACGAAATCGCTTCTTTAAAACAAACTGGACCATAAACCAAATCACCATGAACCCACACTCCCAAGACCCGTATTGTTGCTTACACTGCATTAAATTTAAAAGAAAAAATCAATTACTAAAATAATCACTTAATTGTATAACATAAGAGTTAATAATACTGATAACATACTTGAACCATGGTCCATGTAAGTCCACTTCCAAAAGAAGATTCTATTGCTCTCGAAAGAGGATAATCATCTTTATCCTTGTTGGCCTTAACCGAAATCGTATCCAAAATCCAAACACTTCGTTCCTTGGGGGAAACGATAAACAAAACCCAATGGGCCTTAGAAAAAAGAAAGGTATAAAGTAGTGTAATAAAATAAAGAAAATTAACTTGAATACACTAAAAACAATAACATATATATTACCTATAAAAAATGGTGCAAGAAAATATTTTGTGCCCTTTTTAAGTTTGTAGACACTTAACAAGTGTTCTTTTACACTTGCAAAATTTTCCTCGCACTCTTTTCCAGTTATTTTGTGGATATTGAAGTAGGCAACTTTAGGGACTTCTGGAGCTATTTTATAAAATACATAGTTATGCAAATATCTGATATCAAACAAGAAAAAAATTACAAGGTTAAAAATTCAGCTGTGTTAAAAAATAAATTTATTGTTCGAAATAAAAATAATAAGAAAAAACTTACATTTGACACCAATGTAAAAAGCTAGCCTCAAGCAACCCGTTCGCCAAAAACTGTAACATCCCCTCATATTCGATGGATTCAACTTCGATATCAAACGAAGTCTTGGGGTACATCTCCTTAGGCACATTAATCTCAATGCTCATCTTTCCATTAAAGAGATCCTTTAATCGTTCAGCCCATAACCTAATATTTTCAGGCCGCTCATTTTCTATCTTCAACAAGGCATTTTGTATTTTTTGTTCAGCCTTTGACAACTTTGGAGCGGGAGGTTCTTCATCGAACTACATAATTAAGCAAACGCTTTTAAGAGTATATATACACACATACACACACACATATAACATGTTTGAGTTGTTTGATTACCATCGCATCGAGTCGTTCCGACATGTGTACATCATGTTGATCGGGAAAAAAAGCGCCAGAAACAAACTGCATTAATTGAAAAACTAATTATTTGTGCATTGTTTATATATATATATATATAATGAGAATTTGAGTTGTTGATTACCTCGTCATCAAAATTTTCTATAGTAGTCGGATCAATATGATAATGTTGAGTTTGATTTAGTTCATCAGGTTGCTCAAACTACAACAAACGAAATTGTTGCAATATAAAATAAAATTAATATAAAATATATATACCCGGACTAAAGTAACCAGACCACTAACCTGTGGCTCGTAACATGTGACGTCCTCCAGTTGTTGTGTCAAGTCTTGGTTTTGGGGAGTTGTCTCTATGTTCAAAAGCTACAATTTAACAAAACATATATTATTTTCTTTCATTTGTCAAATATGTGACAATCATATGATTGTATTTGGAGCCCATCCATCAGATGGATAAAAATCTAGTCACCTACAATCTTTTTTAATGGCTAATGACTTTTAATTATACTAAAAATAGTCTTTTAGTATTTTCTAACATTTCTCATTTACCATCTTATCTGCTATTACATTTATAATCACAATTAGACCTTTGAATTACCCTTAAAACCTAATTCCAAAAAAAAAAAAACTTATAAAATCGCTAAAAGACTCATGACAATAAAACCGAACTTAACCTAACGAAATGTTATGTAAACCCGAAATAAACCTAATTCAAAACAACACACTTACTAACTGTGTGAAACAATCAATAAACATGAAACTATAAACCACAAATGTTACGTAAACCCGAAATTACCTTTATTGCAAAACGTGGCCATTGAACATATTTACCACGAGCATCACCTAAATCTGTAACCTCGTCATAACATGAAACTGGAGGGAGAGGACTGTTCTCGAATTTTGGATCGATGATATCTACTTTGACTTTCACATAGCCATCCTCCATTTGATATAATGAAGAATAAAAGCTAGAATAATTCAATTATCTACAATCAAATAACAACAAATAATTAATTAATACATATTGATCAAACAATTAATATATGTATATAGAAGAATACATATGATATATACCTGTTACTAAAGTAATCTTTGAATAGAATGAAGAATGAATTGAATTGAAGAAACAGGGGCTAGGCTAGGGTTTGCGGAGAGAAAAAAATAATTAAAGAGATGGGAAGAAAATCTAATAATTATTAATAGTAATCGTAGAGTTTTTTTATTATGAAATATGATAAAACCCTTTATTTGAGCTAGGTTGTTATGCTCGCACAAAAAAACATATTTTTTTGAGCTATCATTTGGCCGAGCTAAAAAAAAATCATTTTTTATTTCAGCTAGGTTGTTATGCTAGCAAAAAAAACATATTTTTTTGAGCTATAGTTTAAACCAGCTCAAAAAAATCATTATTTTGAGCTATATAGCTCAAAAAACCGTGCGTGTAAGTTTATTCTGCTGATTTTTGGGCGGTTTATCTCTCTAACTGCCTAAATTAATATTTTGTGAGCTCAGAAAAATCATAATTTGTACTAGTGCCCCTCACAAAAGTGGTGTAGGTTCATATCCTTACAAGTGCAAGATTAGGTGGTATTTAGGTATAACTAGAGGATATTTTAAAAGATCAAAATGTGTCACTCGCTACATACACATTAACATCAGTTCAAAACATAAATTATGTGTCTTATAGTCAGTGTTGTAGAAGGCGCTAGTCGGGCGGTGAGGTACCGCCTAGGGATTAATCGGGATTAATCGGATTGGAATTTTTATATGTATTTTTTCAAAATTATATATATATACCCAATAATATAAAAATAATACTTCAAAATTCACATAAATACTTCAAGTTTCAGATAGTATGGTTCGATTTTGACCGATTTTGACTGATTCTGACCAATTTTGACCGCCTGGGACCGCCTGGGACCGATTTTGACCGATTTTAACCGATTAATATAGGCCGATTAATCCGATTTTTGACCGCCTAGGACCGATTTTGACCGACTTTGACCGACTCCGATTAATTGGCCGACTAGCTCAAAATTAGTCAGTAACTAGCCGCCTAGCGCCTAGGCGCCGATTAATCGGCCGCCTAGGCCGATTTTTGCAACACTGCTTATAGTACATTGGGTTGATGGTTATTGGGTTCTAGGCACTGTTGTAAAAATCGCGACTAGTCGGCGATTAATCGCTAGTCGGCCAGTAACTTAGTAATTTTTCGTTAATTAGTCCATTAATCGCTATCCGGGCCTAGTCGGACAGCCAAAAATCGACGATTCCGGCCATATTTCAGCAAAAAACATGTATATTCCGGCTAAAACCTCTAAATTCTTGCCAGTTTCCAACATAACCATTTGAATTCCAACAATTAATCTTGTATACTTAAAAAGATGAGTTGAGTAAAAGTTGAAATCTAGCTACTTAAAATATTTACCTATAAAAATGTGTATATGTATAATGAGTTGAGTAAAAGTTAAAATCTAGCTACTTAAAATCTTTACCTATAAAAATGTGTATGTATACAAAAAACTGAAAATTACACATAAAAAACCCGATCCGATTAATCCCGGGTAATCCCGAGTAGTCACTAATCCCCAACTCACCAACCGACTAGCGACTAGCGAGTTCTCCAACCTTGGTTCTAGGTAAGAAAATTATTAACGTTTGCCAAATTTCAAATTACAAGGGTGAGACAATAGGAATATTAGTTCATCAATGTTTACAACGAGTTGACGTCAACTCGCGCTTTGCGGCGGAATGTTGATTATAAATGTCTTTGGTAATGCTATGTGAGATGCCGAAAATTCTTTATTTTATGCAAAACAAATTTTTTTTAAATTTGCTTTATCCCCATTCTACAACAACACATTAAAGCATTTTACTCTAAAATACATTACTCTACAATAAGGAATGGGCCAATTCCAAAACCCAATGTTGAGACATTTTGGCACAACCAAATGAACCAATCACTAATCAAGAAAATCATTAAGTCTATGGTTTCTGAAAAAATTAACAAAGTTACTGTTATGGGCTAAAGCCGTTATAAAACGCAACATTGGGATCTGATATGTTAAAATATTATTTTTAGGCTGAAATAGTTAAATCGGCTAACCCACAGGGGGCAAAACAGTAATTTACTCATTTTAAATTATGCTTTTAATAACATTTAATAGCATATGACATAGTATGATTTAATATCATATAAAACTAGTATTAAACCATCCCCGTGTTGTGGCGGGGCGTAAAAACATGCCAAGTTGCACCAATGCTATACCACTGTCGGTGACCACCAACACCAGAAAAGCTCGTAAAAACAAAATAAATTAAAAAGAAAATAAATAACATCGAACGAAAAGCAAAGTAAAATCTTTGAACCACGTACGCCCATTGCGACGTGTTAATGTGAAGAAATTAGACCGAAACGTAAAACATAGAAAAAAATAACTAAGATGGTTTAGGACCCGTGCGTTGCGACGAAGTTGCCAAACAGGGAAAAATAGACGTGTTGTTACGGGCCTGTCAAACGGAAAAAGGTTGACGAAAAAACGTTGAACCCCACACGTACGTTGCGGCGTGTTAACTTGCAAAATATAGAACGAATCGTAAAACGAAAAAGTTGCAAAAAGATGAAAAATATGGGGCATCAAAGTGAAAAATCATTTAAAAAAAAACTCTTCATCCTAAGTGCACAACTCTATAAAAAACATAATTGTTGCTTATTTATAATTTAATAAGGTTTCTTAAAACCATCATACAAAGTTCAATACATAGAGTACAAACAACAATGGCAACTATGATTTATTAAGGTTTCTCAAAACTATCATACAAACTTCAATACATAGAGTACAAACAACAATGCCAAGAATTGTTACAAATTGATAGTATATAATATGATGTATTGATGAACTAGTAGTCGAGTGTTAGGGTGGCTGTTCCAAGAAAGGTGTTGTGGGCTTAAATATTTAGGGGTAAAAAAATGATGTTAAATAAATATATATATCCATTTTAGCTATAGTTGGGTGGTAGAGGCTCTTGCCTCTTGGAGTAAAGATTAAGTTTCAAATCCTGGTATGGATGTATTTAGTATTTGCCATGGTTGCAAAAGTCCCTAGGCGCTCCCTAGTCGGATTCGGGAGTACTCGGGAAGTACTCGGCTTAGGCGGAGATTACTCGGGGAGTAATTGGCCTGGGAGACGAGTACTCGTGCCTCGGCAGCCTACCTTGTAGCGAGTACTCGGGGAGTACTCGGAGCCTAGGCGGGACTTTTACAACCATGGTATTTGCTGGTGTAGTTTAGAAGTAAGAGTAATATAACCTTGCCATTCAAATATATATATATAGGGGAAGGTTCATTTGAGAAGAAATTTACTTTGAGAATAAAAAGAAGAAATGGCATAATGGTAAAACATCAAATAGTTTATAACTCCTCTCATTAATTATGTTATCTCTCATTAATAAAACAAAAACTTTTTATCCTACACATTTCAAATTTAACCTATATATATCTTACACTTACCGGAATTTACCCTACATACATCGAAATTTATCCTACACATTTCAAAATCTATCCTACACATACTGAAATTTATCCTACACATTTCGAAAATTGTTCTTCACCATGGATTATTTTACTTTGAAAGAGTATATTTAAAAGTGAGTTACAAGTTTAATTAGTTAGCTAATTAATTACAATTATAAATTTACCTATATGCCCTTTTCAATAACATTAAATATACACATTAAATGAAGTAAATGGAGCATTTCTATTGGTTTAAAACTTATTCTTTTTATTCTTATAGAATTTTTCTTCTCATTTGAACCTTCCACCAGAGCCGGCTTTGGGCCTGTGCGGGAGGTTCCACCGCACAGGGCCCAAACCATTGAGGGGCCCAAAATTGATATATGTTTAATTTATATATAAAGTTATTTTAGAATAGATGAACATGGATTCCCACTTTGGCTAAATGGAAGCACCACTCCTATATGGACGAGTACGTTCCCAGTTCGAATCCCAATTGCAGTGTTTTTTTTTTTTTTTTTTTTTCTTTCTTTCAGTGTTCCATGTTTTGTTTGGGCCTCAAGAGCCTGATTCAGCTTGGGCCCCATAAAGCTTATTAATAAGGTGAAAGGTCCCATAAAACTAATTTTTTTTAGTCTTGTCTCATTTAAGTATTTATAATAAATTTTACATATTTTCTTGTTTAAATGTGTAAAAAAAAAACTGAGTTTACATGTTTTCTTGTTTGAATTGTAAGTTTTTTTTAATTGTTCATTTCTCATCTAACCATTTACATTATAAACCAAGTAGAACTCAATATATAGTTTATAAGCTCTATTTATTTTATTTGTGAAAGTTCATCTTATCAAACTAATTTGAATATGTTTATACATATTATACTTCTTTTTGCTGAAAATATTTAAGTGTTGATTAATTTTTGCTTGTCTGGAGGTGTTGAAACTAATTTTAGGTGTATTAACTTATTTGTAACATAAAACTTGGATTTATTGTTTTAACTAATGCTAATTTGATATGTGTATTTACTCAATGAACATGGATAATTGTGACAACTGATAAACCATTCTAAAACTAATTGTGCTCATCTTTATACCATTTTTTAGATAATAGTTGAATCCTATATTTTCATTGAAACATATGATGTGCATATTAAAATTTTGGTTGCTAATCCTGGACTTTGAGATATGCAAATTGTCTTTGGACCATGGCAACTTATTCATTAGTTGAATACAAATGGACATCATGATTCGTTTAACTATTTAACATAGATCATTTTGCTACATTTTTTTTTGTTTATAGTTATTACAACTATCGTCTTATTATTGATTTTATACAAATAAGTTTATATGTAGGGGCCCATATTTTCAACTCGCACAGGGCCTAAAAATTCTTAGGGATTTTCAGGGACGGCCCTGCCTTCCACTATATATATATATATATATATGTATGTATAAAATGAAACATAGTAATACAATACAGTACAGTACAGTACAGTACAGTACAGTACAGTACAATACAATACAATACAATACAACTTGATATGTGTATAAACTCCTCTACTCTTATGTAAGTATGGTCGGCGCTAAAAGCTTGGATCTAGTCAAGCTTAAAAAGTAAGATTTCATTTGTGTTTATCTACTTATTTTATTGTTTAATCAAACAATACCATTGATTTATTTAATACTTTTTATATAAAATATCAATTGTTTTTATCAATCTATTATTAATTAATCAATAAAATCAGAAACTTTAATAACTTGTATATTCTTTCTCTTCCCTCTAAAAAGTTTCATTTTCACTTTATATTCTTCAACATACAACTCTGAATCACTAATTATGGGACAAGAATTATATTAGATCATATAGTTATCAAGTTTTAAATCAAGAATATATATTAAATCATTCATCAAAATTGTTCAAGAAGAATAACAGGACCATAGTTTCTTATGAATCATTTGAAATATAAAAAGTTATAAATGGTTGATATTAGAATGAAAAATATGCATTGGTGATTGTTGAATAAGCATTTGAGAACGTTGATATCACAAGCTTGTGACAAACTAAAATAAGTGCAACATGTTATTGGCGAATACTTGAGTTTGAATTGATGCAAGGAAAAAGTTTTCCTGGAGAAAGAAAGTTTGAATGTGACACAATGGATCAAGTCAAGTGAAAAATTGATAAGAAACAAACATTATTATGTCTCAATGCTTTTCATAAGTAATCAATCATATACTAATCACTCCATTGATGCATAAGTTGCCAGTTGTCGTCTGCTTGAGACCAGAACGATTCATTGCGTTTAGAAAAAAAAGCGCCATTCTGAGAAAGCATCCAATAACATCTGTTCATCTTAAACAAATTCCGGCCACACATCTTGTATATATCTTTGTCAAAAACATTGAATGACATGCTCTTCAGTTTAAGTTTGTCTTTTTGAAGCCATCCGAACCAACAATCATACTTATTTTCACCGAACAAACTCTTACGGAATTTCCATGTGAACATGACTCCGGGTCGAAGTACAGGTGGTGCGTTAGGGGCATTACACTGATAAATTATAGTATCAACATCTACATCTGTAATGTAGATTCTATATGGTTCAAGCCATTTGCTCGATGGTGGAGTTTTGACTTCCGGAGTTTTGACTTCCGAAGAAGTATCAAAACTGTTAACCAAGGAAGAAAAATGTAACATAAGATAAAGAAGAAAACACCATGTCGCTAAGAATTTCATGGTTTTAGAAAATGATGCTTGGATACTTTCATGTCCAAACTTACACAAGTATATATAAGGGGTTGTGGGAATTATTACACCCCAATTAATGAGTTTGTTATTAAGCTCCCATCCCAGTCATTATACAATATGATTGGCAAAATTAAATGTGTTAAATCAATTATTTTGGGGTTTTTTTTGAACGGTAATTATTTTGGGTAATTACATGAGAGAATTTGAATTCAGTTAATCATATTTATAGGATTACACAAAAATTATATATGGTTCATGTACAATAACGACATGGGCCAATAGGTATTAGTTTTTTGTTTGCCTACACAAAATGTTTTGAAGTAAATGAATTTGTTTTAAAGAAGTCATGTAGTTTGTAATTAATATTATTCTAGAAAGTTTTTAAATTTTGGAATTAATATTATTCTAGAAAGTTTTTAAATTTTGGAATGATACAAAGACACAATAGATCGCAAAATATAATACGGTACTACCGAAGAAAAAAATCACAATGATTCGCAAAAAAAAGACACCATAACGAAAATAAATAAAAAACACAATATTGCCAAATAAAAAGACACAATAATCTAAGCAAAAATTCTAAAATCTGCTAGCTGTAAAATCCAAAAGCGAAAACTTAAAATCTAAGATCGTATAGTTCGACAACACGGTTTCAATCTCGCTAGAATGAGTTCAATCAAAGTCTCTTTAATATCCATCATACGACTTCTAGGTTTCAAAAGACTATCACTAGTACACAAGTAACCATTAGACGGGGTTCAATTTTGTTTTTAGACGCGGTAATGCCCATAACCCCGTCTAAATATACACACACAATCTCATGTCATCAGGATAGTAACGAAATATCCTTTAAACACTAATAAAATTCGCGTCTTTTGATACGAACCCCGACTTAAAATATGCCTACATAGCTTTAGACGGTGTTTTACAAACCCTGACTTAAAATATAATTTAACATTAATTAAATTCGTGTCTTTTGATATGAACCCCGACTTAAAATATGCTTACATAGCTTTAGACGATGTTTAC
The DNA here is from genome assembly GCA_030545235.1 of Helianthus tuberosus. Classification (NCBI taxonomy): domain Eukaryota; kingdom Viridiplantae; phylum Streptophyta; class Magnoliopsida; order Asterales; family Asteraceae; genus Helianthus; species Helianthus tuberosus. The sequence continues at coordinate 2,509,292 of CM060367.1, read as the reverse complement.
AAAACCCTGACTTAAAATATAATTGAACACTAATAAAATTCGCGTCTTTTTATACGAACCCCGACTTAAAATATGCTTACATAGCTTTAGACAGTGTTTACAAACCCTGACTTAAAATATAACTAAAAAACCCCTTTTAAGTATGATACAATGGAGATATATATATATATATTATTTAAATTTTCTAAGTATGATATGGATAGAGATAAAAGGCATGTTTTCTAGTTGTAGTAAGTTTGTAATTAATTAGGATAGTAGCTTAGGTTTATAAATATGCAAGGTTTAGTTTTGAATAAGAAAAAAGGTTTGTTTCCTTTTGGTTCTGTAACGTTTATTTTGTTTGATCAAAGGCTGTAAGCAAGAGTATTAATTGGAGTTGTGTGTTCTTGGTTCATTTGTGTAAACGACCTCAGGTTTAACAATCAGTTTGGACTTAGTTCGGACGGGATAAAACCTTTCGGAAACATGAGCAGTCGCCACAGTACATGGCCGGTTCTTCTTTGCATCTACAACCTTCCACCGTGGTTATGCATGAAAAAAATACATAATGATGTCGTTGTTGATCCAGGGTCCGAAACAACCTGGTAATGAAATTGAAGTTTATTTGGCTCCATTGATAGATGACCTTAAAACCCTATGGAGTCCAGGTGTCAACGTGTATGCTTCTTATAAGAAAGAATATTTTGATTTGCGTGCCATGATTTTTTGCACCATATGTGATTTTCCAGCATACGGTAATTTGTCAGGATATAGTACCAAAGGTAAACTTGCTTGTCCTGTTTGTGAAGATGACACGAGTTCAATGTGGTTAAATAATTGCAGAAAAACCGTATACATGGGACATCGAAGATTCCTTCCAATCAATCATGATTACCGGAACAAAGCTCTGGAGTTTGATGGAAAACCAGAGCATGGAAAAGTAAGGAAATAATTTGACGCGTTCTCAAAAGTCAGAAATTTAAACGTCGAGTTGGGGAAAATATAGTTTGGAGCCAGGCATTTGGAAAAAAAAAAAGTCTATCTTTTGGGATTTGCCTTACTGGAAGCATTTACAAGTTAGACATTGCTTAAATGTTATGCATATCGAGAAAAATGTATGTGAGAGCTTGCTTGGCTTGTTGTTAAACATTCCCGGGAAAACTAAAGATGGGACCAATGTCCGTAAAGATATGCAAGAAATGGGAATACATGAAGGGCTCCATCCTGTTGCGCAACCTAAGGGTTTTTTTCTGCCACCGGCGTGCTATACAATGTCAACAAAATAAAAAAAAATGTTTTGTGAATGTTTACACTGTATTAAAGTTCCATCCAACTATTCTGCAAACATAAAAAGGTTGGTGTCATTGAAAGAATATAAATTGCTTGGTATGAAGTCTCATTATTGTCATGTTTTGATGACACATATGATTCCTATTGCAATCCGTGGATCGTTACCGGAAAAGATCCGACATACAATCACAAAACTTTGTCCGTTCTTCAACACGATTCATTCGAAAATAATAAATCCACAATCACAAGCCCAAAGGGAAACAATCTAACCCGAAACAACCAAAAGGAAAACAAAGGAAGGCAAAGGCAATGGAAAACAGTCCCAACCTAAAGTGACAGATCAGGACAAGTAGGCCGAAAAAGTTAAGCTAGGCTTGAAATTAATCCAAGTAAGACCCAAATGGTTCAGGGATATGCACTAGTACATAATTGAGCAAAAGATGCTATCAATGTTTTCAAAAGATGCGGTCCCCATATGTAACCGCATCTTATACGCGTTTTAAAAAATATTTATGTTTGTTTTGAAAAAAAAAGGGTCAAAAGATGCGGTTCTTATGTAACCGCATCTTATGGTTGTTTTGAAAAAAAATGAAGAGCCAAAAGATGCGGTTCTTATGTAACCGCATCTTATGGTTGTTTTCATGACTACAAATATTTATTTTCTTTTATTTTTTGATTTATTGTATATACAAGTATGTACTTATTTATTTAACTGTATTATGTATGCATATATGTATGTGTCAGTGTATGTATATGTGTACATATCGACGTATCGTTAAATGATTAATAAAATAGGGTTTAAATATATATCGACGGTCACGTGCGTGTAGCTTAAATATATAGCGACAATGGTCAACTAAGGTTGTTCAATGTTCACGCTACATTTTTGTCAATGAAGGTCGTCCAGGACGATTAATGGTCCATTAAGATGAATGATATGTCAATTAGGGATAGTGGTGCTCAACTAGGGTTGTTCATGTTCCATTATTGTCAACGAAGGGTGTTTAAGATAATCAATGGTCTATTAGGATGATTGATGGGCTAATTAGGGCCAATGATGGTCAAGTAGGGTTGTTCATGCTAAGGGCGTTAAGGATGATCAATGGTCGGTCCATTAGGATGATTGATGGACCAATTAAGGTTATCAACTAATAATGTTCATGCTGTGACAACCGGTGATTTACGGCTCTTAATTACGTGATTAACACAACAATAAATAGTGTTTAAGACGCAAATTAACTTAATTAGGCATTTGGAGTGCCCAAGGACGTCTATCCGACTTTACAGTACGCGTATGAAGATTCGCGTGGAATCTGCAACAACGAACTGATACCGTGCAAAATACTGACAACGCCGACAAATGCGGATTTTCTACGAATATTTTATAAATTTAATTTTATGACTTTATTGGGTTTCCGTGCGACACAAACGCAAACGTGAACGAAAACGCGACTGAAGAAACGCACCGGAAACGAAACGGAAGCATCAGATGCGCGTATTAACTTAAAAATTTGAAATATTATGATACGTTTAGTTTCGTTTTCAAAATTTTGTATCCGTAGTTTGAAACGGTTCGAAAAACAAACGAAAAACGACGAATGAGGCTTTTACGTGATTTAACGCGACTAATTGAACGAACGCGTCTATTAACGACTTACAGCGTAATTTTAAGGGCATTTGACCCTAAAATAATATTCTACAACATTACACAATGATCGAGTTTGAAAGCGGGACTCGGGAATATGATTGGGCCGCTTAAGAACACTAGTAACGGGCTTGTGGGCTCTGGGCCCAAGCCCATTTGATAACCTAAGTATAAATACCACATAACTTCTCTAAACCCTCATTTCCTTTTGTGAAGTTGCAGCCGCATACAGATTCCTTCTTCCCCTCCCAGCTCATTTCTCTGTAACATAATTTTTCCCACAAATGAAGAAGATTCATATCCACACACCCCACCCCCCTCTCGATTTCCTGTTCAGGCCGACACATCGGTCGGTGCCGGCCGTGTTTCTCCGGTCATAAACCCACACACTCTACAACCCATGCTCTCGAATAACCGACCAACAACCACCCTCGGGTGGTGGCTCACGATGTCGAGCAGCGACGGCAAGAAGCAGAGGCAGAGAGAGAGAGACTAGAGGTGAGAGAGAGGAGAACCAGAAGCCGTTTGCGGCGGAGCCGCAGTGGCAGTGGTGGTGTTTTGTTCCGACAGGTCTCACGGTAAAACCTGGTTCCTTGTTCTATAGTTTTCTATTGAGTATATTAAAGGCATCTGACTTACTTTGTGCTTGCAGATCCAAAATCATCTTCAAAGAGCTTATAACAAGCAGATAAGTATATGGATTCAGTTATGGTTTGAAATACATATTCGCCCTAAAGATTGAAAATGTGATGGAATATGACTTGCCCTTGTGTTAAATTTATATTGAAAAAAAATATTATGGTGTTTAAGTTCATGCCTTTTGGTTGTTTGATGCTTTATTTTGTTTTGGTCAACTGTCATTTAATGTTGCAATAATCATCTTAGTGACATTCAGTGCTGCTATAGGCATCTTAGTGAGGTTTTGTTGTTCTTAACCAGGTCTTAGCAAACGTACAATTGATGGAGGGCTCCAAGAATGCTTTGCAAAGTTTGGTGAAGTGTTTCATGGTTTGATTCTTCTCCATGTTTTTTTAATTATGAAGCTAAGCTTATGCTATTATTTGAACCTTGATTGCCATTTTCATATTTCTTTCGGCAGCTATAGTCACAGACTATGGACGCGCCCGTTTTAAAACAATGGGCTATAGACTTTAGTATTTTCCAGATTAAAGGAAGTTAATGCGGCCCGTTTAGGCTCCATGATCATAATGTGCATATATCAAGCTTAAGCTAGTTAGATAAAAGAGCTTCATGTAAGGCTTGAACTTAAGTTCTAGCTCGTTTAAAGTTTAACTCATATCGGTCTTTTATCAATCATGTATCAAGTGGTTCTGCCCATTTTGGCTTATAGCCATAAGATGCTATGCCATAAGATGCGGGTCTAGAACCGCATCTCATAGCCAATTTACCCGCATCATTTAATCATTTCTGTACTAGTGATGGTTCGTCGACTAAAAGAACACATCAAGGACGATTGGAAGACTCAACTGACCTTTAATGTAGATGAAACTATGTTTCCTATGGAGTTGGGTCCAATGCATGTCGAACCTGAATCATTGTTAGCAATAAATATCAACGGGTGGGTTGATATCGCTACTATATTTTGGTTTACATTGTAAGTTCTTTAACACTATAATCTTTTTTAAATATAACTGAATTTATTAAGTTTTTCATAGTTTTTTTTGTTTTTTTAAGCTACTTGCATGGAGTGTTGAAGGCTAAAAAAGACAACCGATGTGCCTTCTTAAAAGTGAACACAATTAGTGGTCAAATGTGTAGAGATGTGAGAGCAGAAGTTGAAGAACACATTAGGACTATGGTGCGTTATCATGACGATAAAGAATTCATCCTTGCACCTTATTGTGCCGAGTAAGTCTAATCTAATTAACATTCTTTGTTTTATTAGTACAATTCATTAAATATGCTTTAACTTTACTTTTTGTAGTGGACATTGGACTTTGTTCATTATTGCCGTAAAAGTACGACGGGTATATATTTTAGATTCACTAAAGGGCAATACAAATCCTAGCCACTATCGTCTTACAAGTGTGATTGAAAGCGCCTTGTTGCCAATAAAACCCACATTTGATATGGTTAACGTAAGTTTGTTTTCTATTTCCTAATTTGATCGTCAAAAATTTTGAATAAGTAATAATTGTTAATTTATTGTAGTGCAATCAACAAGCTAAGACATGGGAATGCGGCTATATACTTCTTCAATCTATGTTCGACTTTGTCAATGTGAATCAAAAACAATTTCCCAAAGTAAGTCTATTTCTTAATTATTTTTAGATGTGCATAAGTATATACAAGATAACATGCGCAAAAATGCTCACACACACATACGAGTAGTTATGTGTTTGTAACAATTTGTTCGTTGATGTTAACTAATTTCTAATAATTATAATATTATTTATTTTTTAGATGTGGAACGACAAGAAAGTGGCTACAGATGAAGATATAGAAAAGACGTTGAAGGAATTGATGCCAATTTTATTTGATGGGTTGGGTATTCCTTAGTTTAAATATAGTTTGTTTATGGTTTTGAATAAATTAAGTAGTGAATTGTTATTTTACCAATTAATATTGTAGACTTTCGGGTTGAATGTGTATTGGGTCACTTTTTACTTGTCCGGATTTGACTACGTTGAATATATAAAAGGATTGGTTGGATTTGACGTCTATGTTGGAGTGCAGATTATTTTTTTACTGCATATTATGTTATTTTTAAATCTCTTTTTTACTACATATGTTTGTTTGAAATTTGACAGCATAATCTTTACAACATTGGTCATAAGTCGCGGTTCATCCAACACCGACTAAAACCTTTCTTAAAATTGTAAAACGACTTTAAGTCGCGGTTCATCCAACACTGACTAAAAACTTTTCCTAAAATTGTAAAACGATTTTAAGTCGCGGTTCATAATCCTGACTAAAAATATTTTTGTCAAAGTATGAACATCTTTTTAGTCGCGGTGGTTTATTTTAAGACAGGGTTCAGCAAACCGCGTCTTATAAACAACTCATTTTTAGCCACGGCATTTTAAGTCGGGGTTTGAAACCGCGACTAAAAACTATTTTAACCGCGTCTAATGCTCACTTCTGTACTAGTGTATGTATTTGAATATTTTCATCAAAATATTTAAAGAAATTTATGCTTTAAAACTTCTAAATAATATAATAACTAGTGGTTTTCCCACAGTGGTACGCGGCGGGAACTCAATTGGTATCCGTTGAGTTCGTTTTGGTATCGCACTAGCAGCTAAAAGAAAAAAACTAAAAAAAAATCGTGATATGCCCAAAAGAACATGTGTTTTAAATCAATCGAAAACCATAAAAAAGAATACCGATTCCAATACTATTGATATTTTTCGGTTGAAATCGGTTCAGTTAGTCCTGTATCAACACTCGTATAGTTTACGACAAAAAAAAATTTTCTATATTTTTTATTGGTACTCGTATAGTTTACAGTTTATAAATAGAAAACCAAAAAAAGAATATCGGTTCTACTACTGATGTTATTCGGTTGAAATTGGTTAGCTAAGTACCATATTATTATTCCTATTGTTTACGGTACAAAAAGTGTTTTTTTATGTTTTTATTGGCACTTGTATAGTTTACGATATAAAAAAAAAACTAAAATCTCATTGTCGGTTTCGGTTTGATTTGGTACTATAGTGTCACGGTATCCATTTTAAATATCATTGTCGATTTCGGTTCGATTTGGTACAATAGTAGCACGGTATCCATTTTCAAAAAAAAAAACCAAAATAAATATAATATTAAAACTTTAGTTTTGCTAATCATTACCACTTATAATTATAATTAACTAGTTTTTGCCCCGCGCGCGTTGCGGGGCAATAAGCCGAATATTTCTCTCTCATAACATGTAGGTCTGTGTTTCGGTTACTTGTACATACTACTCATAACACGATCTCAAAATAAAATTACATCAAGTCAACCAATTAAAACAAAAACAGTACCATACTTTTACAAAAAAAAAAACTAAAACGATAGAAAGACTATAATTTTAAATTGAGAGCAAAATTGTAATTTTTTCAGGATAAATGAGCATGTACCAGGCATGCTTGGACGAATAAAAATTACACCTATGCCCGCCCGTGTTGCGGGGCGTTAAATCAAATATTTCTTAGTTTCATAACATGTATGCATGTATTTAGGTTACTTGTACATACTACTTATAACACGATCTAAAAAAATACATCGAGACAACCAATTAAACGAAAACACTACCATGGTTTTGCTAAAAAAATTAAAACAATAACATGTCTGTAATTTTTAACTGGGGTAAAATACTAATTTGTCAGGACCAATGAGCGAGTGTTAGACAACTGCTTGACACAATAAAAGTTACGTTGAGTCAACCAAGCAAAATAAAACAGTACTATAGTTTTACAAAAAAAAAAGTAAAACGATGGCAAGATCATAATTTTTAACTGTGGGAGAAATCGTAATTTTTGAAATGGGAGCAAAATCATAATTTTGAACAGAGGGCAAAATCGTAAAAATATTTTGAACTGGGGGCGAAATCATAATTTTAAACTGAGGGCAAAATCATAATTTTGAGCTACGGGCGAGAATATAATTTTATTTTAAACTGTGGACAAAAACGTAAATTTGAGTTGGGGGCAAAATCGTAATTTTAAGCTAGGGGCAAAAACATATTTTTATTTTGAACGGGGGGCAAAAACGTAATTTTAGCCAGAGGGCGAAACCGTAAATTTAAACTGGGAATAGAATTAGAAATGGGTTTTTGAACTGAGGGCAAAAGCGTAAATTTTGAGCCAGGGCAAAAATATAATTTTTTTTGAATTAGGGGTGAAAATGTAATTTTAAACAAAGAACGAAACCGTAATTTTAAGCTGGAATAAAAAAACTTTTAAACTTTTGCTAAAAAAACTAAAACGATGGCAAAATCATAATTTTGAACTAAGGGCGAAATCATATTTTTCTTTCAGGGATAAAATCGTAAATTAAATGGACCAATAAGGGAGTCGCAGGCAGCCGACATGACTGTAATTTTCACTGGGGGCAAAATTGTAATTTAACCAAGAAAACAAACAAAAACGATGGAGAAAATGTAAATTTAAGTTGAGGGCAAAATCGCAACTTGGCTGTGAGAAAAAAACCTAATGACAAAACTGTAAATTTAAACGGGGCAAAATCGTAATTTTGAACCGATGGCAAATTTGGAATTTTTAGCTGGGAGCAAAAGCGTAAATTTATTTTTATGTGGGGGTAAAAACATAATTTTGAACTGGTGGCAAAATTGTAATTTTAAGGGGAAAAACTAAGGGCAAAACTGTAAATTTAAACGGGGCAAAATGGTAAATCGAACCGCGAGCAAAATTGAAAATTTTAACAGGGAGCAAAAGCGTAAATTTATTTTTAAGTGGGGGGTAAAATCATAATTTTGAACTCTTGGCAAAATCGTAAATTTAAAGAGGGATAAAATCATAAATTTGTTGGGCCAATAGAAGAGTGCCAGGCAGCTGTGTGACACTATTCTCTTTGCCGCCCATGTGAGCCAATAGATGGCCACCACCACCCATTTCACCCAATAGGTGAAAACCACTGTTCCCGCACATCGAATTTGTATACATTGAATAATGAATAATATGTATAATATATAATGATGGATATAAACATTCTCCAACCAATCAACAACTCCTTTAAAATGGTGTTTCTTCAAATAAGAACGATTGAGATATTCATACATCCACCTTTCTTCTATACGTCATATATAGATCTATACATGACATATAGACATCAACTTTAAAAATTAGAGTATGAGGTGTCACATTTTGCCTCGCTCCTGGACCATATAAAGTGTATAGGTTGAATACTCCATATGAATTTTTTTAATCAAAAGTTAGGCAATGGTAAAATGCATGGCTATATGTATCGTATAGCCATATATGTGTCGTATAGTATTTCTTTTTCAAATAAATGTATATTATATTTATTGGTTTAACAAGTTTTATGAATATTTAGCTAAAAATTATTTTCTAATATAAATTCATTGTTAATTAATCGAAACCAAACTATTGTATTATACAAAATCAACGAAACAAACTAAGTATTAAAAAAAACATTACAAATATTAACAACCGAAACTATTATACATAATACATTAATACATAATACAACTATAGTACATACATAATAAATAATACAACTACTATAAAATATAAAAAAATAGACAGCAACCATGACTATGGTGGGCTAGGTGGCGGAACTGTTGCGGCACTCATAGTGGTGGAGGTCGCCACCAGCGGCAAGTATACTATTGACCCTTAGATCAACCAGCCACATCAGTGTGTTCTCGAGTCCGTCGATCTGACGAGAATGCTATTGCAACTCCTGAGCGAGCCTCTCGAGTAGGGCATGTGTGCCAATAGACAGCCTCACAACTTTATAAATGTGTGGAGGATGTTATAGCGGGGGTTGAGGATTGTTTTCAGACGAAGGAGAGGTAATTGAAGGAATGTCATACCTTTCATACGAAACTAACTATCGAGTTAGAACGTTCCTCGTACTCCAGATTGTTTTGTTTCAAGTACCAAGGTTGATGCACGTATTCGTATTCCACCTCCAGATTTCTTTTTCCAAGTAAGGATGTAAGACCCTTACTATATAAACATAAAATTTAATAAAGAAATTTTGCATTTATTAATAATAATGCAAATACAAGTTCCTTCGTATTTTCGAACTTCATAAAAACTTCATAAGTAATAGAACATTTCAATGTGTAGCCATATATTAGTTTTGTCGTCGTCGTTTAGTTTCGAAAACAACTAAACAAAATGCGAAAGCTTGATTCTTTATCTGTGTTCGGTTCTTCACTACGCTTGGTCACCATCCTAATTTTCAAAATCATTACCTAAATTCCATAAACCATCAATTACGTTAGTATTATGGAGTTTAAACGTATTTAAATGGTCCCGAATTGTCAAAAACCATAAATAACAATTTTTGCCATATAACCCACCATAAGCTACGACTCTCTGCCGTAGCTTACGGCAAACAACACCTGTTTGCAACAGCAGCTGCCTGCCGTAGCTTACGAATCATTTGAAATATAAAAAGTTATAAATGGTTGATATTAGAATAAAAAATATGCATTGTTGATTGTTGAATAAGCATGTGAGAACGTTGATATCACAACAAGGAAAGCTTGTGACAAACTAAAATAAGTGCAACATGTTGGCGAATACTTGAATTTGACTTGATGAAAGGAAAAAGTTTTCCTGGAGAAAGAAAGTTTGAATGTGACACTATGGATCAAGTCTAGTGAAAAATTGATAAGAAACAAACATTATTATGTCTCAATGCTTTTCATAAGTAATCAATCATATACTAATCAATCCATTGATGCATAAGTTGCCAGTTGTCGTCTGCTTGAGACCAGAACGATTCATTGCGTTTAGAAAAAAAAGCGCCATTATGAGAAATCATCCAATAACATCTGTTCATCTTAAACAAATTCCGGCCACACATCTTGTATATATCTTTGTAAAAAACATTGAATGACATGCTCTTCAGTTTAAGTGTGTCTTTTTTAAGCCGTCTGAACCAACAATCATACCTGTTTTCCCCAAACAAATCCTTACGGAATTTCCATGTGAACATGACTCCGGGTCGAAGTACAGGTGGTGTATTAGGGGCATTACACTAATAAATTATAGTATCAACATCTACATCTGTAATGTAGACTCTATATGGTTCAAGCCAATTGCTCGAAGGTGGAGTTTTGACTTCCGGAGTTTTGACTTCCAAAGAAGTATCAAAACTGTTAACCAAGGAAGAAAAATGTAACATAAGATAAAGAAGAAAACACCATGTCGCTAAGAATTTTAAGGTTTTAGAAAATGATGCTCGGATACTTTCATGCAATGTTTTAAATACCGGTCGGTTATACCGGTTTAACCGGATACCGGACATGTGCCCGGTACGATAAAGGCCGGTAAAACTCAAATACGGCATGTCTTATGTACCGCCGGTAAATCCGGTTTTACCGGTTCAAACCATTAAACCGGTTTGTATTATCTTAAAATTTGATTTTTTTATTATAAAAAAAATACGATATTAAGGTAATACCGACATTCCATTGTTGGTAATTAACCTAGCGTCTTCCATTACAATATTTAATCGCTATTGAAACTGTTACTCACACCTTCCAATGTAATATTGTTTATAAGTAATAAAAATACTCTTAAAAAATGCATAACATTTTACAAGAAAACAATTATTTTTAGATAAAACCATAATTAGTTATATAAATCTTAATTGAGATTGGATTGTTTTTATAGATTAATTTGTATTTTATGGAATTGTATTGTTAACTAGTTGCCCGGTTGAACCGTCCGGTACAAACCGGTTGAACCATTTCAGAGCCTAACCCGGTATGAATAAAAAACCGGTTTTTAAAACATTGCTTTCATGTCCAAACTTACACAAGTATATATAGGGGGTTGTAGGAATCATTAGACCCCAAATTAATGAGTTTGCTATTAAGCTCCCATCCCCGCCATTATATACAATATGATTGGCAAAATTAAATGTGTTAAATCAATTATTTTGGGTAGGCCTATGAATTACATGAGAGAATTTGAATTCAGTTAATCATATTTATAGGATTACACAAAAATTATATATGGTTCATGTACAATAACGACATGGGCCAATAGCTATTAGTTCGTTGTTTTTTATTTGCCTACACAAAAAGTTTTGAAGTAAATGAATTTGTTTTAAAGAAGTCATGTATGTAGTTTGTAATTAATATTATTCTAGAAAGTTTTTAAATTTTGGAATTAATATTATTCTAGAAAGTTTTTAAATTTTGGAATGATACAAAGACACAATAGATCGCAAAACATAATACGATACTACCGAAGAAAAAAATCACAATGATTCGCAAAAAAAAAGACACCATAACGAAAATAAATAAAAAACACAATATTGCCAAATAAAAAGACACAATAATCTAAGCAAAAATTCTAAAATCTGCTAGCTTAAAATCCAAAAGCGAAAACTTAAAATCTAAGATCGTATAGTTCGACGACACGGTTTCAATCTCGCTAGAATGAGTTCAATTAAAGTCTGTTTAATGTCCATCATACGACTTCTAGGTTTCAAAAGACTATGTATTTGAATATTTTCATCAAAATATTTAAAGAAATTTATGCTTTAAAACTTTTAAATAATATAATAACTAGTGGTTTTCCCACAGTGCTACGCGGCGGGAACTCAATTGGTATCCGTTGAGTTCGTTTTGGTATCGCACTCGCAGCTAAAAGAAAAAACTAAAAAAATAAAATCGTGATATGCCCAAAAGAACACGTGTTTTAAATCAATCGAAAACCATAGAAAAGAATACCGATTCCAATACTATTGATATTGTTAGGTTGAAATCGGTTCAGTTAGTCCTGTATCAACACTCGTATAGTTTACGACAAAAAGATTTTTTTTCTATATTTTTATTGGTACTCGTATAGTTTACAGTTTACAAATCGAAAACCACAAAAAGAATATCGGTTCCGATACTACTGATATTTGTACTGATATTATTCGGTTGAAATTGGCTAGCTAAGTACCATATTATTATTCGTATTGTTTACGATACAAAAAATGCTTTTTTTTATGTTTTTATTAGCACTTGTATAGTTTACGCTAGAAAAAAAAACTAAAATCTCATTGTCGGTTTCAGTTTAATTGGTATGATAGTGTCACGGTATCCATTTTAAATATCATTGTCGATTTCGGTTCGATTTGGTACAATAGCAGCACGGTATCCATTTAAAAAAAAAAAACCAAAATAAATATAATATTAAAACTTTAGTTTTGCTATTCATCACCACTTATAATTATAATTAATATGTATAATGTATAATGATGGATAAATATTCTCCAACCAATCAACAACTCCTTTAAAATGGTGTTTCTTCAAATAAGAAGGATTGAGATATTCATACATCCACTTGTCTTCTATATGTCATGTATAGATCTATACGTGACATATATTCATCAACTTTAAAAATTAGAGTATGAGGTGTCACATTTTGCCTCGCTCCTGGACCATATGAAGTGTATAGGTTGAATACTCCATATGAATTTTTTTAATCAAAAGTTGGGCAATGGTAAAATACATGGCTATATGTAGCGTATAGCCATATATATGTCGTATAGTGTTTCTTTTTCAAATAAATGTATATTATATTTATTGGTTTAACAAGTTTTATGAATATTTAGCTAAAAATTATTTTTTTAATATGAATTCATTGTTAATTAATCAAAACCAAACTATCGTAGTATACATAATCAACCAAATAAACTAAATATTAAAAAAAAACATTACAAATATTAACAACCGAAACTATTATACATAATACATAATACAACTATAGTACATACATAATAAATAATACAACTACTATAAAATATATAAAAAATAGACAGCAACCATGACTATGGTGGGCTAGGTGGCGGAACTGTTGCGGCGCTCATAGTCGGTGGCGGATCTAGGATTCACGCCAAGCCGTAACGTTTTATAAATAAGCCGTAACGAAATCGAAAAAACATCAAATTTTTCCAAAATTTACACTAAAAACGTCAAATTTTTCCGAGCCAAGCCGTAGCGGACGCTACCCCCCGGTAAAGGGTAGGTTCGCCCCTGCTCATAGTGGTGGAGGTCGCCACCAGCGGCAAGTATACTATTGACCCTTAGATCAACCAGCCACATCAGTGTGTTCTCGAGTCCGTCGATCTGACGAGAACGCTATTGCAACTCCTAAGCGAGCCTCTCGAGTAAGGCATGTGTGCCAATAGACAGCCTCACAACTTTATAAATGTGTGGAGGATGTTGTAGCGGGGGTTGAGGATTGTTTTCAGACGAAGGAGAGGTAATTGAAGGAATGTCATACCTTTCATACGAAACTAACTATCGAGTTAGAACGTTCCTCGTACTCCAGATTGTTTTGTTTCAAGTACCAAGGTTGATGCACGTATTCGTATTCCACCTCCAGATTGCTTTTTCCAAGTAAGGATGTAAGACCCTTATTATATAAACATAAAATTTAATAAAGAAATTTTGCATTTATTAATAATAATGCAAATACAAGTCCCTTCATATTTTCGAACTTCATAAAAACTTCATAAGTAATAGAACATTTCAATGTGTAGCCACATATTAGTTTTGTCATCGTCGTTTAGTTTCGTAAACAACTAAACAAAATGCGAAAGCTTGATTCTTTAATTGTGTTCGGTCTTTACTACGCTTGGTCACCATCCTAATTTTCAAAATCATTACCTAAATTCCATAAACCATCAATTCTGTTAGTATTATGGAGTTTAAACGTATTTAAATGGTCCCGAATTGTCAAAAACCACAAACAACAATTTCTGCCATATAACCCGCCGTAAGCTACGACTCTCTGCCGTAGCTTACGACAAACAACAACTGTTTGCAACAGCAGCTGCCTGCCGTAGCTTACGGCAGGCTGGCTGCAGATCTCCAACAATGCCCATTATTTTATGTAAAAGTTGTGTAACTTCTCCGTTACTTATCCGTTTCGCTTGAAACTTGTTTCTAAATGATCGTAAAACATTTGCCTACCTATTTAACCCAAAATACTTAACCCGGATTCTTAGCTTTTATGAATTACGCATTTGTTACCGAATTCGCGCATATAAATTATTTGACTTGTTTCAAGATTTGTGTACCAAAATCAAATCTTGCTTATTCTTTTCATACGTCCTATTTCCGCACTAAGACTTCCATTTATCTTCACCACAACTATACTTGTGGTGAATTATTTTAGTGAAAACATTATATACCGATTTTACCCTCCAGATCGGCAATTTACAAAAATGACCTATTAAGAGGCATTTAGCTAAAAAGGCTTGTGCCTTTCACTTTTCTACCACCAAATGGGTCCATCCAAATATAAAATCCATTTTAAAACTACCCTTACAGATCGTTTGCCCGGTTTGCTATTCGGGAGCGTTTTAGTCAATTTTAGTCCTTTCAACTATGAAGGACATTTAAAAGCCTGTTTTGACCAAGCGAACACTTTTAACCCGTATTCCATTTAAAATTCATTGTGTTCCCAAGAACGTAATATCTCAAATTCAGAATTTCTAGATATACCTCACTTTAGGTAATCCAATGTCCAACCACGACTCAATTAACTCTCCCCGGGCCCTAAGTCCTCATTAAGAGTTTAACCCATTACACATAACTGGCTCGAGTCAAAGCATTGACCCGTTTTAATACCTTGCCTTATTAGTTACTAATTAATAGCAACGCACTCCCATACTCTATTCACCCCTGTAAGCATAAGACTCGACAAGCAATCATTAGTCATTATTGTTAAATGGTGATAATATCACCATTTGACCCGTTTAGCCTAAATGACCATTTTACCCACCTCTTGTCTCACCCTTTTTGCGTTAGGACGACCAAACATTATATTTTACAGAATGGTAATTATTTACCATTTCACTCTTTTAAATCGTTACGGTTTTCACCATGTGGTCATATTTCTTAATGGTTGTTTCTTTACTCGTTTGACCCATTATGGCTTACGCCATAGGGTATCTTTTTAGAACTCATGTTTAGTCGTCAACACGTGATCAAATTACCATTTTACCCTTTTCACCTATTATGGCTTACACCATAAGGTAGCTTTTAAAAAATTATTGATTATACGTCAACACGTGACCGAATTACCATTTTACCTTTTTCACCCATTATAGCTTACAACATAATGTAACTTTTAAAAACTTATTGATTATTCGTCAACACGTGGCAAAATTACCATTTTACCTTTTTACCACCGAATATGGTTTCTTACCATTTTTACTTGTTCGGACCCGTATCGATTTGTGTCGGAACGTCATATTTCAAGGACTTATTTCAAATACTAAGTCACCTTGTTCATAACCAAATACATGAATATATATTCTATTTAACAGATGTAAGTTTTACTTACCTTGCATTCGATTATGCTTTTCCCGCATATTTGATCTGTTTGACCTGCTTCTTCCCAAGCTTCCACCTAGCTTGTCAAGCGTCAAATTATCATTTATCATTCGCAAGATGGTTAGATTAGTCATCCATTATCACGACTATCCCACCTTACGGTTTTTATACCAAAATTACCATTTGATCATATTATAGGTCAGTTTGACTTTTAAAAGTCAACTGCCTATTAACATACGCAAATCCACAAATAAGTTCAACAACTCATTTAGTCATTTCATTAATTACCTGGTAGGCGCTCTTTTTAGGCCACCATTTTAACTACATTCTTTAACCAAGTTTATGTAATTGTTAACATCAAGTTAACATAGTTTTCACTCATTGTATGCTAATCTATCAATCATTATATAAGAACTTGGGATTGTTTCATCACCATGAAACAACCCATGGCATCATATGTATGGAAATTACCCAAACATCAAACTTAGCCAAAGATTTTAATCATTGATATACACATGATAATTTCAAGCATCTATTAACATGGGTATAACATCAATTTCATCATATTATACAAAACCCACTTCATAATCTACTTGTTAATCACTTACAAATAACCTTACATCGAATATTTCATAATTTCATTATGTGTAATGAAATTAAGCATACATATACACCTAATTTCATCTTTGGGTCATAATCCAACAATCTAATTGCAAGTATTCTACTTGTCTCAAGTTATGACTTTCACCGAATCTAGGTTTTTAAACATACCTTATGATCTCCTTGTCTAGATGATCGATAATATGCGTTCATGCACTGATTTGGAGCTCGAATTGATCTTCAATTTGATGGATTAAGATTGAACAAGGGTTTTACTCCCTTGTTTTTCTCCTGATCGTTACACGCACACACACACACCTAGTGTGTGTTGTGTTTTATTTTATTTTTATTATTCAAGTTTCAACTTTTTCCCTTTTTAGTCCCTCATGTTTGAGATTTCAATTATAAATGGATATCATTCACTATTTATCACTAACAATAATAATCAACTAGGTTAATTATTCCTAGTTACCTATGATGTGTGCAAAATGCAACATATAAATTACATCAATAGAGGCATAAAACTAATCCTTTTTTAGTACTAATGTTGGAAAAAATGTGTTTCTTTCTTCCTTTTGAATTTACAGGACTAAACGAGCTTAAAAGAACAAAAGGAACAAATTAGCAGCCAAAACCAACATAAATACAAGAAGAAGGAATAACGTGGCATGCCCGACCCCTCGGCAGCATCCCCAAAGGAAAAACAAGAAAACTGAACTTGACCAAGGGGTCGTGCCCAACCAGGCATGGGGTGTGGTCAGCCCTGACACATCAAGACAAAAGCTGCAGAAGCTTCTACGCCCACCACGGGGCCGTGCCCAGCTCACCATGGGGCGTGGTCAACTCTTAGATTGTAGAATCTTGATAGTACAGCAGAGTTGATCACGGGGCCGTGCCCAGAAGACACGGGGTCATGTGGGGCCCCCTGCTGACAGCTGCAATTAATGAAGGAAGATAAGAAGGATGGCCATGGGTCGTGCCCAATGGACACGGGGCCGGGGCTTTGTTCAGGCTATAAATAGGGGTGCTTGGTTCACTTCAAAGGCATCCCTTGGCAAACCACTTCTCTCCCACTTTGCCACCACTCCACCACCCACCACCATCATCCATCTATCATCTTTAGAGTGTGTAGTAGTCTCGGGATCCAAGATTGATCGTAAGAGTTCTTGTCAATCAAAGGCCATGTTTGGCTAATCTCTTACATCACTTGGTGAAGACAAGTCTTTAATGTATTACTTTTGGTTTTTAATCTTTCGGCACTTTTTAATTGGGTTTGTATTAATGACTTTAATAACTAGTTTTTTATGTTGAAAGTGAATTTTCTTTACCATTTCTTCATGATGTCATTGATTTGCTCATTCGTGTCTTTACGGTCTATATAAAGCGCGTTAACTACCTGGAAGGGGGTTAGGAGGGTGGTTTGGTAAAGTTCTTGTCTCGTTCAGTGTATAGATCGGTTCAAGCTTACTAGGACCTCCTTCAATGCCCCAAAGGTATTGGATGGCGTGGGTGCGAATAGCTTGAACCCCTCATATGTAAACTACTATTAATACTTTAAACTGGCTTCTTGGGATTGTATCCTTGCTGACTCAAACCACTTAGCCGAGGGTAACGTCACTTCAAAAGAGAGGCCTACCACTTTTCGCATTAATAACTTACTTAATTGTCTTTCAATATTCCGACCCTTTGAGATTGTATCCCTGCTGACTCAAACCACTAGGTTGAGGGTAACGTCACCTTCAAAAGAGGAGCCTACTACTATAACTGAGATAATCTCTTAAAAAGTCCGAAAGTGCGAAAATCATCAAATGGTACATTAAAGATGAGTTGGATCCAGATGATTCTATCTTGTCTATTTGTTTTTCATTTATTTATCTTTTATTTCTTAGATTTATTTTCATGTTTAAAAACTCTTTTCAAAAATTTAGATTGATTAGACGTTGACGATAAACCGGTATTAAAAGCTCTTGTGTCCTTGGACGACCTCGGTATCTTACCAACACTATACTACGCTCGCGATGGGTGCACTTGCCCAAGTGTGTGTTTAGTGTTAGTATAATATCGTGTTTTATAAATTTAAAACTTGAGTAATGCATAAAATGAGCCTAAGATATTAATAAAATCATATCACGCTTAACGTACACCACCTACTTCCCGTTAATTATCAATAAACATGATAATTCAATCTATTAAGTTCGGGGATGCTACAACCCGACTTAGATCACATACCGATAGCCTTGGGCTTTTTATAAACTTTATTTAAAAAGGCATGAATCTACCTTTTATTTAACATTAAGTTTATTTAATTAAATCCTAATGTTTACCGGGTTAGCTTTTACCACTAACGGTACTTTACTCGCTCTTAGATATTAATGTGGTTTAATTACCAAACCTGTTTTTGGAGTGTTACAAAGGAGGTTGACCCCGTAAACATACTTGGGATTGCATTATTAAGCGGGTCAGGATCTCTGCCAAAAAGGAGGCTCCAGTAAATTTCCTGACTGATCCCTTAGAAGTGAGGTCCACTTTACGCCCGGCGAACATCCTTGTGTTTGGATGGGAAGGGGAAACACGCTTGTGTAGATCTAACTGGAGTCTCCCCCCTTGTCGGGCTCAAGGACAAGGGCTTTGTCGTAGGGCAAGCGGTGCTCAAGGCAGAAGCAAGCAAAGTGGCAAAACATGAGAAAGCCTGCCTGGAGAATCAACATGTGTTTGTCCCGTTTGCGTTTGATACCTTTGGTGGTCTCGCTCCTAACGCTGTGCGACTTTTGAATCGGGTTCAAAAAGTCGTTAATAGTAATTCTTCGTCGCTAAAGGTTTCAAACTTTGTATTTAGTAGGGGTGTTCAAGATCGGATAATCCGATTTTCGGATATCCGAAAATCGGATATCCGAAAATTTCGGATACTGAATATTGACATCCGAATCCAAATCCGAAATTTCGGATATCCGATTTTCGGATATCTGAAATTTCGGATTCGGATTCAGATGTCAAAACAGATATCCGAACTTAAAAAAAACAAAAAATCTGTTTTATAATTAGATCAAAACTAAACCTGTTTCGTATCCAATTTTCCGAGTTTATAATATCTACAACATTCAACAAACCGATTATAAAATCCAAGCTTAAAAAGTTTAAAGTTTTAAAACACCACAACATATTCAAACAATCCAAAGTTTTAAACAACTAAACATTCAACACAAGGCATAAATTCCGAAAGTAGTTCTTATAATAAAAACAATAAATCCAGCCAGTAGCGCTTGTAAACATCCGATATTCATCCCTTGTAAACCAAGCATCCAATATTCAACCACTATAAACCTGCGATAACGTAACTTATATTATGTATATACAATATATCAATAATACATATTTATATAAGTGAGATGTATTTCAAACCTTAGTAAGCCAAAATTCAAGACACATATGGCTGGACATCATCCCTTCTAAACCTGCAACAACATAATATATTATATATTAAACACATTGATGGACAAAAGAAACAATCCGAGTTGTTTTCAGAAGGATTTTCCACTGAAATAGCTCACAATCCGAGTTGTTTTCAGAATGATTTTCCTTTGAAATAGCTTACTCTACAAGAGAATACATAACAACAATTCAGTAATCAAATCTAGAACAATAAACCAGTATATCTACAAATTAAAATTAGTCTACAGTTGACAAATCAAAAAAAAGGTCAACAGATCTGATGTGTAGTATCGGATCTGATTTCAATCCTAAAAATCGTTACTTTTTTAACATCTATCTACAGAATACAAGATTCTTCAATCAAGAAACAAAATCAAAACCCTAAATCCTAATTTCACAATTTCACAGACAAACATCAAGAACAAACTCTACAAACTACAAATCAATCTAGAACTGATGAATAACCATTAAAATGTTAGATTTGTTACCTTTTGGAGTAGAAATTACAAGTTTCCTGATGAAGATGTGAACTCAAAAACCACCAAGTATCTACAATCGATTACCATGTAGACATTAGATATTGATATACATCTCAAAAAATCCGAAAATTAATGTTAGATACTAAAATATAGAATATAAAGATGAGAAATCGAACCAATGGTGTGAACTGAACAAGTATCCGAAATCGTAGGCTTGTATTATATGTTCGACAGACCGGAGAAACCGAGACGGCGAAACTGTGAAACGACGAGAGCAGAGCGGCGTCCGATCGAGATGGAATGTGGAAGAAAGATGGGAGAAGGGGGCGTAGGGGTGAGCAAGTTTAGGTCCGGACCGAAAATAACCGAGAACCGAACCGAAAATATACCTAACCCGACCCGAACCCAAGTACCTAGGTATTTAGATCGGTTCCAATTTTTCATATAAAATAGGGTCGGGTCGGGTCGGTTCTCGGTTCTTTTCATGGTGAAACCCGACTTGGACCTGTGGACCGGAACCGACCCTATATTTAGGGTAGTGAATCGGTTCTGTATTTTATGTTTGATCGGTTCTCGGGTCGGGTCGGGTTTTACCTTTTGCTCACCCCTAAGGGGGCGACGTATGTACTGTGAACTTAACAAGAAACCCTAAACTTTCAAAATGTGCTTATACTCATATTTTAGTAAATGGGTAAGGGCCATTTGGATTTAGGATTGGGCCGTAATACCAAACCCATTAACATATATTTTTTTTTTGTTTTTTAAGTTTCGTTTTCGGATAATCCGAATATCCGAAAATTTCTAGAATTAACATCCGAATCCGAATCCGAACTTTCGGATTATCCGATTTTCGGATATCCGAAATTTCGGATATTTCGGATACGGGTTTTCGGATATTTCGGATTCGAATTCGGATTCAGATTTTTTTGAACACCCCTAGTATTTAGTAGAATTGGTTTTTCTATTCAAAAGGGGGTGGCGGCGCACCTTGTTGCCCGACTACCTGCCATTGCTTTGTAATTGCCCTTTTTCGTTTGGAATGATATTGACGATAATTTTGGTGATCCTAAAAAAAAAAAAAAATTCTAGGGTATGCATTCTTGTATATTTGTTACTAATAGTTCTTTTGTGTAGGTTTGCACTAAATCATATAATGAATTCATTCGATATTTCCCTTCGATTTGTTTACCACTAATTTCAATATAATATTTTCATGAATAAGTTTAGGTGCGTGAGGAAAAGAAACAGATCAACATATCACGTTGTTTTCATTTGATTTTGATTCTTGGTTGTCATTCGATTTTGTCTTTGAACCACTTTTGATCTATTTGTTCAACGTCATCATGTTTGGAATATGTTGTGTTATCCACCTTTTTCATTTGTAAGTTCTATTGAATGCGTCCGGATGTAGACTATATAGTGTTCCAACCTCTAATCAAAATTTTACTAAAGTTGTTTCATTTAAACCCATATATGTATGTGCATGTGTTTTATAACTTTAAGATTAGTGTACTAATGGATAGTTTCTAAGTCGTTAGTATATGATTAGTTTTATTGTTTTATATAACCTTTGGATATTAAGAAAGACAAACTCAATTTCATCGTCATACCCCATTCTCTAAATTCATATTAGCATAGAGTAGTGTAGATTTCCAGTGATAAAAAAATCGAAGCAAAAATACAACAAATCTATAGAATAACAATCTAGCAAGAATGAGACCGAACCTTTTTCTGTTGTGCGCTTGATGCCAAGAAGGAAACTAACCCTTTGGTTGGTGCGCTAATCTAAAGTACGGGTGTGCACAAACACTAATTTACCAAATTAAGGGTAATGGTTATATAGAAACTAATATTGGTGATCAGTTATGGTTATCAATGTCTCTATCCTCGTCAAAATTGAACTGAACCCAGGTTTTATACGTCAATGGTTAACCGAACCGACCCACTACATTTAATCGATCCATATAACTGAGTTAATCCTTGACTCTTCGTATAACCCAAACGTCATCTCCACAATTCCTCTCATACGTAATGGTATCTCATTTCTCCAAAAACCCAAACTTGTTGTTTCCAAGTTTCCTTTTCGACTAAACTCTACAAACCTATGGCCTAGTGGTGTGGTGTTTGCCCCTCACAAAAGTGGTGTAGGTTCAAATCCTTATAAGTGCAAGGTTAGATAGTATTTGAGTGTAAATAGTTGAAAAAACTAAAGTATATTTTAAAAGATCAAAATGTGTCACTAACTACATACACATGAACATTAGGTCAGAACATAAATTATAGGTGTATAATACACTGGTTTGATGGTTACTGGGTTTTAAGTAAGAAAATTATTAACATTTTCCAAATTCCTAATCACAAGGGCGAGATAGGAATGTTAGTTCATCAATGTTTACAGTGGCGTTATTGATAATATAGGGTGTCGTCATGACAACCATGACCCTCCACGTGAGCACTATGTCACCTCCCTCTATCTAAACTATCATTCAAAATCATTACCCTCTTATTTATTTTAATTTATTTTTGTCTAAAGAAAAAGGAAAGGAAATATTGCAAAATGGAAATGAGGACCTTTGTTGCCATGATTTAATCCATGCAAACCATGGTGGATCAAGCAAGGGGATAGTGTAGCCTTTCATTCATGTTCCTACGTGACGAATCATGTCCCAACCATGACCCCCACACTCTTTAGCCTAAGACTGCGGGGTGTGGGGGGCTTGGGTTAACATGTGGCACTTGTGGGCTCCACCAGTCCATACCCAAAATAGTGGGGTAGGCGGCGTAGGGTGCCATTTGCCACCTATTTTTCTTTTTTTTTTTAATCATAGAATTTAATATATTAATGTTAAAAACACCTATTTAATTAATATTAAATAACTACAAAAAAAATTACATCACATCACAAAAAAAAAATCAATCATCTTTATCTTCGGCTTCAATGTTGTCAAATCTAGGAAATGACGAAACATATTGTACCAAATCAGCTCGAAGATTTGCATTTATTTGCCGTTACTCGATTAGATTTTGGTTTTGCGTTCTCTATTCGTCTCTAATGTCTTTGTTATTTGATTCGGTCTCCTCGGGATAATATTCAACTATTGTCCGGCTTTCATCCTCTAAAATCATGTTGTGTAAAATGATGCATGCGTACATCACGTTTCTTATTTGATCTTTTTCATACAATCGACAAGACATGCTCAAAATACGCCACCTTTTCTGCAAAACACTAAATGCTCGCTCGATGTCTTTGCGTGACGCCATTTGAACTTTTTTAAACTTTACTCTTTTAGGATCTAGGGTTCCATCTCTTGAAAAAGATTTCACAAAAACAGTTCACTCAGGGTAAATTCCATCAACAAGATAGTACCCATGCATGTATTCAACATCATTTACAAAAAATGTTCCTTTAGGTCCAACACCATTTATCAGATCATTGAAAAGGGGCGAGTGATGAATAATGTTTATATCGTTATGTGAACCTGGCATACCAAAGAATGCATGCCATATCTAAATATCTTGTGATGCATCAGCTTCAGCATCATAGCCGGTATTCCATGATATCCGCTTATGTGAGAGCCTTGCCATGCAGTTGGAAAAAGTTCCCACTCCCATTTCATAGAATCTAAACTACCTATCATCCTGGGGAGACCATGATATTTAGCGTGATGTTCCATAATTTGTTGCATATCACTAAACGTTGGTTTTCTCAAGTACTTTTTCATGTATAGTTCACTAATATATGCACAAAAATTGTGAAGACTTTCCCTAGCCACCCGTCTCGACATTTTTAATTACTCGTCCATTATGTCGGAATTATTCTCGTAAGCCAATTGTCTAAGGGCGACCGTAACCTTTTGCCACGTGGTAAATCCTAAATTACCTCGTGCATCGGGCCTTTATCGGAAAAAATCGTAATTATCCTCTAAATCCTTTGATATTCTTAAAGATAAGTTTTTACTCATACGAAAACGACGCCTAAACATTCTTTCATCATACGTTGGTTCGGGTGACAAATAATCGCTTACCAGCAAATCGTTAGCGGTTTCGTATTCACGAACAATATACTTCCTTCGTTTGTGTTGGGGTTGGGAAGTCCCTTCTTCTGAATCTTCAATGGTAGCTTTCAGGATCGTCGCCACTGTTGATAATAATATTTCCGCCCCGTCATTCGATGAGGATGACGAATCATAACTATCTGACGAATCACTTGAACTTGAAGAATTCATTGAATATATTTTTTTGGGTGATGGGAGTTGGTTTTTTGAATATTTGGATAGTAAAATTTAGTAAGAATTGGTTGATTTATATAGAATAAAAGTTAAAGAATTTTTTTTTATAAAATAGCCGTTGGCCAACGGCTAGCCCAACGGTCACATGAACTCAGCCAATCCCAGCCATCCACATTATCTCCCTAACCCGCCCCATGCCAGGCTTCATAGCCATCCCAGCGGGGCAACGCCGCTACCCACGCTGGCCTGGTGTGGCTAAAGCGACGTTACTTGGCTACCCACACCCCCAACCCAAGCCCATACCCCGCGTTCTAAATCTGTTTCATCATTTGATCCATTAGTTGCCTATATGAGAAAAATGATTGGGGGGCCCATGATATTTTTTATTGCATTTATTTGTATTTTAGATGGAATCAGGGGCGGACACAAGCCCAGCCCAAGGTGGGTGGACGCACCCCCGAAGAAAAAAAATTTAGTGCTAAGTTCCGTCGAAAATCCCGTCCGCACCCCTTGGAATTTTTCGACCGCACCCTTGAAATTTTTCGTCCGCACCCCTTAGGTAAAAAGTGTTATCAATTTATATTTTAATTTTTTTTAGTAAACTCTTATTTTAAAAAAAAAATACTACCTAAATTATATAACTTTTAATACCTAACTAACTAAACCCAAATACCCATACATTTACCCACTTATAATTCCTAACTAGCTAGCCCACTAAGTCTTAGCCCATTAACCAAACCCAACAATATTTCAAACTATAATAAAATAATTAAGCCAAAAACCTTTAGAAATTCTCTCCCGCTCTCTCTCTCTCTCTCTCTTGCGTCCCTGCACTGCCAACGAACAACATCACCCAACGACAACAGTTCAGCAGCCGGCGACCACCGTAATCAGCCACCATACCACCGTCGTTTGACACCAAATCTAACCGGAATCCGAACACGGGTAAGTTTCTTTGTTATTTTGATGATTTTTGTTGATATTATAGGAAAAAAAGGGTAATAAAGTTGTTAAATAGGTTTGAAATTTTGTGTGTTTTGACGTTGTTTATGGTTGTTTAGATGATTTTTAGGGTGATTATGTTGTTTATATATTTTTAGGGTGATTACAACTTACGTTATGATTTCTAGGGCTTGAGTAGTTGAAAATTAAAATTAAAATTGAAACATTATGTTATGGAGCGATGAACTTATGTTATATAGAGAAAGAATTGCTTAAGAAATTAGTTTTAGATGATGTTTTGGATAGATTTCAAAAAATGAAAACCCGTAGGGCGTCGACGTTTTAATTATGTTTGTAACAAGGTTTGACATGTTTTTGATGATTATATAAATTTAGTTTGATGTTCGTTTGTTTTACATGACCCGACCCGACCCGATACGAACCGATTTTTTTACTTATATACCTAGGGGCCTAAAATTTTTAAAAATATTCCGCACCCCTATGGAAAAATTTCTAGGTCCGTCACTGGATGGAATGCCGTATAATAAATCTTGTTGTCAAACATGGTTTTGGAAGAACAAGTCAATTCCATAAATCAAAATGTTGCAAGGCATTTAAGATCCTCTCCTTTCCAGTATCAAAGTTTCAAAGTCACTTTTCAAAAAAAAAAAAAATCAACTAAAAGAAGTTGTGCCTTAGGTTTTTTTTACTTATTTTATTGTTTAATCAACCAATAACATTTATTTTTTAATACTTTTTATTTAAAATTTCAATTGTTTGTATCAATCTATTATTTTTAATCAATAAAAAGAGAAATTTTTAATAACTTGTATTTTTAATACTTTTTATATAAAATTTCAATTGTTTGTATCAATCTATTATTTTTAATCAATAAAAACAAAAAACTTTAATAACTTGTATATTCTTTCTCTTCCCTCTAAAAAGTTTCATTTTCACTTTATATTCTTCAACACATAACTCTGAATCACTAATTATGAGACAAGAATTATATTAGATCATTTAAATATCATCTAGTCATCTACACTGATAGTTGGACTTTAGATATCAAAGTTTTAAATCAAATGGGTAAAGATTCATTCATTAAAATTGTCCAAGAAGAATAACAGTACCATAGTTTCTTATGAATCATATGAAATATAAAAAGTTATAAATGGTTAATATTAGAATGAAAAATATGCATTATTGATTGTTGAATAAGCATGTGAGAACCTTGATATCACAACAAGGAAAGCTTGTGACAAACTAAAATAAGTGCAACATGTTGGCGAATACTTGAATTTGAATTGATGAAAGGAAAAAGTTCTCCTGGTGAAAGAAAGTTTGAATGTGACACAATGGATCAAGTCAAGTGAAAAATTGATAAGAAACAAACATTATTATGTCTCAATGCTTTTCATAAGTAATCAGTCATATACTAATCACTCCATCGATGCATAAGTTGCCAGTTGTCGTCAGCTTGAAACCAGAACGTTTCATTGCGTTTAGAAAAAAAGGCGCCCTGCTGAGAAATATGCCAATAACATCTATTCATCTTCAACAAATTTCGGCCACACATCTTGTATATATCTTTGTCAAAAACATTGAATGACATGCTCTTCAAAAGTTTGTCTTTTTGAAGCCATCCGAACCAACAATCATA
Source organism: Helianthus tuberosus (assembly GCA_030545235.1). Taxonomy (NCBI): domain Eukaryota; kingdom Viridiplantae; phylum Streptophyta; class Magnoliopsida; order Asterales; family Asteraceae; genus Helianthus; species Helianthus tuberosus. The sequence continues at coordinate 2,482,036 of CM060367.1, read as the reverse complement.
CTTATTTTCCCCGAACAAACTCTTACGGAATTTCCATGTGAACATATCTCCGGGTCGAAGTACAGGTGGTGCATTAGGGGCATTACATTGATAAATTATAGTATCAACATCTACATCTATAATGTAGATTCTATATGGTTCAAGCCATTCACTCGAAGGTGGAGTTTTGACTTCAGGAGTTTTGACTTTCAAAGAAGTATCAAAACTATTAACCAAGGAAGAAAAAGGTAACATAAGATAAAGAAGAAAACAACATGTCGCTAAGAATTTCATGGTTTTAGAAAATGATGCTTGGATACTTTCATGTCCAAAGTTACACAAGTATATATAGGGAGTTGTGGGAATCATTACACCCCAAATTAATGAGTTTGTTAGGAAGTTACGAAGCACAAATTTAATCTTTGTAAAATTAAAGAATGTATTAATGAATAGGCATTTAATGTTTATATATATATATATATATATATATTTTGAAGGGTGACTTTCAATATGTACATGGACCATTGGTCACCGGGTCTCCATCAAGGACGGTTACTCGTCAGCCCAGCATTCTCAGACGCGATGTTCTATCGGGCCCCGGCTGCCCCTCTGACTGACCTTCGCCCGAAAACCATACTGCCCCCACACGAGAGACTCGCTGGGGTAACAGCTGGGTAAAACTGGGTTGCCCTTCGGATCGAACCATGCCTCGGTAGGAAACGATCCATCATTGGGATGACCCCCCCCCAATATGCCGCAGCCGGGAGTCGAACCGGTGACCTCCAAGGAGGAACCGGCCCAACCTACCACTTGGGAACCAACTGGGCTGGAAGGGGGTTTAATGTTTATATCTATAGATAGTGAAAGTGTAAAATACAATATAGTTAACGTACGAGCGTATGCTGTGAAATTACGCACGTTGTAAAATTCAAAATCCTAATCATGCATGTTGAAAAACTATAATCACGCATGTTATACTTATGTAATGAAGCATGTTATAATTATTTAATGAAGCATGTTATGGTTTTCAACATGCGTGATTAGGGTTCTGAGTTTTACAACGTGCGTAATTTCACAGCGTACGCTCGTACGTTAAGAAATATTGTACGTCAACAGGCCTCTCTCTCTCTCTCTCTATATATATATATATATATGGTCAGGATTTAGAGAGAACGGTGAAAAGTGTGAGAACGGTGATAACGATTTTGGTGGTGACATGTGGCATTGATGTTAAATTACACTAAGGGGTAATATTGTCAAAAAACCCACTCACATGAACTGGGTGTTCAAAATAAAACGCCATAAAAACACCCAATTCAGAAAAACGCCAAACACTCAAAAGCTATTTTTAAGCTATAATTTACAACAGCTCAAAAAAATCATTTTTTTGAACGCCATAAAACACTTAAAAGCTATTTTTTTGAGCTATAATTTACAACAGCTCAAAAAAACCATTTTTTTTAACGCCATAAAAAAGCTATTTTTTGAGCTATAAATTACAACAGCTCAAAAAAACCATTTTTTAGCCAGCTCCTAGTTAAAACGCCATAACAAAAAAAAAAACTATATTTTCAGGGTCCAAAGTGTAACTTATAGTGTGAACAAGTGTGAACACAAGTATTTAATTAGTTTTTTTTTAGCCAGCTCCTAGTTAAAACGCCATAAAAAGGCTATATTTTTAGGGTCCAAAGTGTAACTTATAGTGTGAACAAGTTTGTAAACAAGTGTGAACACAAATATTTAATTAGTTTTTTAGCCAGCTCCTAGTTAAAACGCCATAACAAAAAAAAGCTATATTTTCAGGGTCCAAAGTGTAACTTATAGTGTGAACAAGTGTGAACACAAGTATTTAATTAGTTTCAAGCCAGCTCCTAGTTAAAACGCCTAGTGTGAACAAGTGTAACTTATAGTGTGAACAGGGTCCAAAGTGTAACTTATAGTGTGAACAAGTGTAAACAAAATACCTAGTTAAAACGCCATAAAAACATCTAGTTCAGAAAAACGCCATGAAAATACCTAGTCTAAAACGCCATAAAACACCCAGTTCAGAAAAACGCCATAAAACCCAGTTAATTTTTTTTCGAAAAGTATATCAATAGTATACTCATTGGAAAGATAAAAAAACGCTGAGTTTTATGGTGTAATTTTTTTCGAAAAATAATCACGTATAAAAAAGTTATTGTCGTTTAAATATGATGGGGGAAATTACATGTGATTAGCATGTGCACCTTTGTTTGGATCTTCCTATTTTACCCCTCCTGGTAGTTCCAAGACCCCTATTATTTACAAAAATTCCACCGCATCAATCTCAGCCACAAACCACTAAGATCTTGTGGCTGAGAATCGTTCTCACACTTTGAGGCGTTCTCTCCTGATCCTGTTTCTATATATATATATATATATTGAATGACTAATGTTACTCTTCCAAACTCCTATATTTACAAATAAATCACCTTTGCTTAGGATTGAAGCTAATACCTCCCACTAAGAGGCAAGAGCTTTTACCAAGCTAGCCCCACTTGGCATTTAATCTATAATCTATACTGTATAATAAAGTAAGCCTATGGTGAACACATGTCATTCATTTGAGCTATCTATTTTTATGTTTTCCTGCTTCTTACTCCTTAACTATAAACTAGAATTGAGACCCGCCGCAATGCGGCGGGGATTCTTTAGTTATGACTAAGTCGATCTAGGACCCGCACATTATGGTAAACCTATCAAACGGGGAAAAATAGACGATGTAAAAACGTTCACCCACACACGCACGTTGCGTCATGTTAACTCGCAGTATTTAGGACCAAACGTAGAAAAGTTAAACCAAAGACGCATGTTGCGATGTGTTAAGTCACAAAATTTAGAACAAAGCATAAAGCGAAAAGTTTGCGGAAAATGAAAACTGTAAAGGACCAAAGTTGAAAGTAAAAAAAGTTGTGAGGATAGATTGCAAAAGATAAAAAGTTTTGGGTTAAAAGTAAAAAAAAAAACAAATAGTTTTAGGTTAAAAGTAATTTATGAAATACTTTTGAGTGAAAAGTAAAAAAAAAAATCAATTTTTTTTGGAAACCCCCAAAGCCAAGGTTACGACAACCATATGTATAACGATTTTTTCTTTGGAAAACCTCCAAAGCACATGCCGCGTTGCGGCGGGGCATAAAACTGGTGTCAAATAGTACTAATGTCACACAACCGTTATCGACCACCAACACTGACTCGACCTAGGGTCTGCGTGTTGCGACGAACCTGTCAAACATGAAAAAATAGAGGTAAAACGTTGAACCACACATGTACGTTGCGTCGTATTAACTTGCAAAATTTGAAACAAAACATAAAAAGTTGAACCACACTTGTACGTTACGTCATATTAACTCGAAAAATTAAGAACTATACGTAAACCGAATCTTTGCCAAAGATGAAAAGTATAAGTGACAAAAGTTGTGAAGTTAAATTGCAAATAATGAAAAGTTTTGGGTTAAAGTTAAAAAAACAAATTATGTAGGGTTAAAATTGCAAAAGGTAAAAACCTTTGGGTTAAAATTAAAAAATTAAGTTTTTTTTTGAAAAACTCTCAAAGCACATGTTACAAGTGGTTATGCACAAAAAGTTTGCTTATTTATATATGGAATAATACCTATTTATTCATAATTATTTTACATATATTATTTCTACATACTTTTGTTTATTCTTTTAGCTAAGAAACATATAAATGATCATGCATCTTTTTATTTATGCGTATGAAATTTGATTAGATATTAGTTGGTAATTTGGTATATAACATATTCATATAATAAATATAAATGGATTGTTTTGTCATACAGTAGAATCAATATATATTGGTTAGTATATCGGGTTATTTATTAATATTAGTTTCAATTATTATTGCTATATAATTATTTTATTTTATTCGTTTATCTCTTATTTATTGATTCAATCACATGTCACGCATAAGTTTCTAACCTATGAGTAAATAAAAGAACAAAATAAAATGTTATAACTTGTGTAATACACAAGTTTCTAACTTAATAATAAATTTAAAAAAAATAAAGTAGAATGTTATAAAAAGTAGATAGTACATCAAAGTTCATTTTTTTTCAAAAACATATATTAGCGATTGTGTGTGTTCACCGATTACATTATATGTATTCAAACCGTGTAATACACGTATATGTTCAATACGTGTAATGCACGGGTTTGTAAAGATATATTTTTTTAGAGTTAATTACATAGTTAGTCCCTGTGGTTTACACAAAATAACATTCTTAGGTACTAATAGTTTAAAATCACCTTCTAGGGTATTAACTTTTCATTTTGTAACGTTTGGAGGTATTAACTTCTAAGGTAATAACATAGGTAGTCCCTGTGGTTTGCACAAAATAACATACTTGGGTACTAACAGAATGTGATTTTAAGCCTACAAATAAGCTTAATACCCTCAAACGTTATAAAATGAAAAGTTAATACCCTAGAATGTTATTTTAAACTATTAGTACCTAAGTATGTTACTTTGTGCAAACCACGGGGACTAACTATGTAATTAACTCATTTTTTTATTATTTAGTATATAAAGTTATATTTATACAGCCTGTGTAATACACCGAGTTCTAACCTAGTATTTATATATAATAGAATTTAAACTATGTTTTAACGAATAAGTATTTAATGTTTATATAATAGATTTTTACTAAGACGGTTTAAAAAAAATATCTGATTACGGGAACAAATTTATTTAATTAATTAATTTAATGTTTATATATTAATACGTGCAATTGATTGCTACATAATTTAAATTTAAATAATTAAAAAGAATGCAACAAATTGATACTTAATTGTATTATTAAAAAAACTAATTAATCCTTTAAATAATTAAATAGAATGCAATAAGATTGATACATAATTGTATTATTAAAAAAACTAATTAATCTTTTATTCATAAGCTCCCATCCCCGTCATTATACAATATGATTGGCAAAATTAAATGTGTTAAATCAATTATTTTGAGTAGGCCAATGAATTACATGAGAGAATTTGAATTCAGTTAATCATATTTATAGGATTACACAAAAATTATATATGGTTCATGTACAATAACTACATGGGCCAATAGGTATTAGTTTTTTTTGTTTTTTGTTTGCCTACACAAAAAAGTTTTGAAGTAAATGAATTTGTTTTAAAGAAGTCATGTAGTTTGTAATTATTATTATTCTAGAAAGTTTTTAAATTTTGGAATGATACAAATACACAATAGATCGCAAAATATAATACGTTACTACCGAAGAAAAAAACCACAATGATTCGCAAAAAAGGCAACATAACGAAAAAAAAAACACGATATTGCCAAATAAAAAGACACGATAATCTAAACAAAAATTCTAAAATCTACAAGCTTAAACTCCAAAAGCGAAAACTTAAAATCTAAGATCGTATAGATCGACGACACGGTTTCAATGTCGTTGAAATGAGTTCGATCGAAGTCTGTTTAATATCCATCCTACGACTTCTTATTTTCAAAAGACTATGTATTTGAATATTTTCATCAAAATATTTAAAGAAAATTATGCTTTAAAACTTCTAAATAATATAATAACTAGTGGTTTTCCCCCGCGCTACGCGGCGGGAACTCAATTGGTATCCGTTGAGTTCGTTTTGGTACCGACACTCGCAGCTAAAAGAAAAAAACTAAAAAAATAAAGTCGTGATATGCCCAAAAGAACACGTGTTTTAAATCAATCGAAAATCATTTTGGTTCGCCGCGGTAAATAACAAAAAATTACAATTATATTTGACGTATTTGATTTTGAACAACGCTTTTATTAAACAAAGATACAAACAAGTATGTGGAAATGTTATATTCGGAATTCGGACAACTAAAGTGTAAATGCCATCAATTTATATAATATAAAAAAAAACTAAATGTGAGGTAACTTTGATAATATGTATGTTTGTATTTTTAGTATTTGTAAATTAGCACTCACAATTCGGTTTTGAAAAGACTTTATATCTAGACGAAAGTAAAAAAAAGGAATGCCTCAACTCTCAGCGGCGTACTCGAAATTTTATAAATTATTTTATAATAAAAGTTATAAGAGAAAAATATATATGCTCAAAATTAGTTATTTCAATAAAATAACAATACTAAGTTTAAAGTTAAAAAACACATAAATCAATTATCTGTTTTTTACCGCTTAGACTTTGCAAAGACTTTACAATTGAAAACATGCATGTTGACACAATCATATGCAACGGTCGTATATGAAAAAAATAATTAAAAGAAACTAAAATAAAATTAAAAACTACCAATCCTATGCAGAAACGTGCACAACTCATTTTAGCATACACTCACTATTCTTAGTTCTTCCGTAGTCGAGCGTTTTTTAGCACCATAATGCCCCATGAGGGGTTATGACTACGTATGGCCTTAAAAAGTTACATATGTTTTTATATAGAATAATAGCTTTTATATCGCCATCATTTCATTTATTTCATGTTTTATACTTACATTTTATATATTTATGTCTACATTTCATACACTTATAAGCAATAATTTTAGCCCACGTTTGGTTTTAGTTCGCAACAATTGTAGTACAAGTTTAGTTTTAGTTATTAACGAAACCAAAAACCAACAAGCTAACAAAATAAACTGAACCAGTTGGTTAATAAAATAGATTAACTTATGACATCGATTTCGGTTGGGACTAATAACAAAACTAACCGAGCTGTGTACACCCCTAGCAGTGTTTGTGTTCTCGGCACATTGCGTAGGCATCTTTCTTGATAAATTACAAGTTTTGTCCTTTATGTTAACACCCTTTTCAGGCAGTGTCATTTGGCGCTAAAATTGGCCAGTTTTGTGCTTAATGTTTCAAAATCGTGCAAATTATGTTCTTTAGTCCTAACCTAGATAGATTTTTTAGTTAAATCATATTACACAAGGGTATTTTGGTCCTTTTATCAATTTATTTAATATTATTTAAAAAATTAAATAAAACATTTTTTATAATAAATTATTATTATTATTATTATTATTATATTAGTTATCTCTGTAGCAGTCTCTCTCTACCACTACTACTCTCTCTACCACCACCACCTCTCATCACCACCATCAACTCTCTTTTTCTCTCTCTCATTCACCCACCACCTCCATCAACACACCACCACCACCTCAACCACCCGTCACCCACCCACTTCCCACAACCACAACCACCTTTCACCCACCACCACAATCACCTTTCACCTACCACCGCCCATAACTTACCACCATAACCACCCTTCCCCTACCACCCAACGTCGCCTCAACCAAATATCCCAATGTTGTCCCTAGCTCACTACCACAACTACCCATCAACCACCGCCGTCATCAACCCACCACCCTGCGTCGCCGCAACAACCAACCCCACCATTTCACCGGATTTTCGAGAGACAAAAGGGATATGGGAGTTTCAGATTGTGTTAGAGAGAGAAAGAGAGATATGAATTTCAGATTAGAGAGCGAAAGAGAAAGAGAGTTTACATATCCTTTTTTGATTTGAACAAAATAGTCCCCGCTTAAAAGTTCTTTACACAATAGCCTCTGAGAAGGTGAAATGACAAAAGCGCATTCATTAAATAAAATACTCGTCATTTTAGCACACATGACACCACCTGAAAAAATGATGTTAACATAAGGAACAAAACTTGTAATATAGTTTAGATATTATTGTTTATTTATCTATACTATATTATAATGCATGAGGGAGAGACATTTTAAGATACCAAAAAAATAAGAACTTTTCCCCTCTTAATTTATAAATACACCCCTAAAATGAGGGTAAATTGGTCTTTTAAATAATAATTATATTTTGACCCCCAGTCTTATTACACTTAAATCATTGAGTTTTAACATAATTATGGGTTATTAGTTACACTTTTCTCTCTCCACCACAGACTTATAATTCTTTTACGTATTCTTTACATATCTTATAAACGATAATGTTTAAAAAAATCCAAAAATACCGCGACGACCTACTCATTTTTGCCGACGTTTCGACAGTTGTCTTGGTCAGTATTGACGTGTGGATTAAAAGGTTCAAGTAGATGATGCCTCAATGTACAAGTGATTAAAGTCAACGTACTTGGTCATTATCCCAGAATATTTAATAGCTAGAGAATGTCAAGTGATTAAATACCGTCAATTTAATTCTCTCATCTAGATTACACTTTAATCCATCATCTTTAATAAAATTATAGATAATTAGTTAGTAGTTACAGTTGTTCCCCTTATAAAAAACTAACTCCCCCACGATTTTTAAACGGTCATAACTTTTGGGTACGTTAATAATTTTTTTAATTACACCATATAAACGAGTATTTTATTCTCTTTAATTTAAGTATAGTATTACTATATTTTTTTAATTAAAAATTGATATGTTACGTGATTAACAGTGTCTAAGAGTGAGTAACTGAATCATTAACCAAAACTGAACCAAAACAACTAAAAACTGAAGTAACTGAAAACGGATTAACTGAAACCCCAATTAACCAAAAATGGTTATCAATTTTTTTGTACCCCATTTAACCAAAATTAACTGAACCGAACCATTTATATTTTCATATATTTTTATCTTTTATACCTTTAGTTCATGTATTTCATATGTATATCTCCATTTTATGTATTTATGCCTCAATTTCGTGTACCCATACATCCATTTCATGTATTTATACATAATTTCATGTATTTCTAATAAAAAAATTTAGCCTAAGTTTGGTTTTGACTATTAACCAAAATTAAACGAATCAAACCAAAAACCGTCAATCTAATTGAATAAACCAAACCGATTAACCGAAAACGGATTGGTTAATAAAATAGACTAATCGATGACCTCGATTTCGGTTGAGGATGATAATCTAACCAACCGAACAATGCACACTGTGGCAATGTCTATGTTTCCCGCCACATCACGCATGCACCTATTGGTTGTTAACCAAAATCGGTTATCGGTGAGCAATAGCTAAATCGTTAAACTAAACCAAACCGAAAACAGACGAAACCGAACCCAAATCAACCAAAATCTAAATTAACTAAAAACCAAATTAGCCAAAAATCGGTTATCAATTTTTTTGTACTCCCGTTTAACCAAGTTAGTTGAACTTGTCACACCCTGACTTTTGCGGAAGCGTGATTATGGTGTGACTTTCTTAATATCATTGCATTCAATCATAACATCAACTATATGATAAAACCATAGGTTTGTCATCCATTAAATAAGTTCAAAACATAACAACGTTGTTTTAAATCATAGACTTCAAAATTCAAGTTTTACAAACCGTACAAATTATTTATGAGTTCATTAAGGACTCGTCAAAGACATTGAATAACACCAAGGTTTGAAAGACGTGTCTCGTCCAGGAATAAGACACACTAACCAAAACCCAAAGACCATGGATGACATCTTTATTTCTAACGCAGCATAAAAACTTCCAACGCCCGCCAGATCCACTTACAAATTCCCTGAAATACATGTAGTTTGAAAACATCAACAAAAGTTGAGCGAGTTCATGTGTTCGTTTGAGTGTATGTATAAACCTTTGAAATCGTTGTAAGTATGTATGTAAGTTTATAAGTCCCGGTATGAAAGCAACAAGGAAACAGATCAATTAATGTGTAGCTAATACATTAATATACGTGACATGGTGTAGGGAGACTCAAACCTAGCAGACTTTGTACCGGGCTTCCGGTACTAAGACATAGTCACCTCATGGCCCATTCGGCGGACTAATGGATGGGGCTCGCAACACCCAAATAGATCTATCACTCATGCCCCTCGGTCCTACAAGAGGATTGATGGCCTCAAGTATACGCCTACCCATTCACATGATCTATAGTTCTTTCCTAGGCTAACCATACCAATTGTATTGTAAGTAATCATTTGTAACATGTATTTCACCCCCGAAGTAAATAAACAAAACAGTTTAAAGAAAAGGGGGACATGAACTCACTGTTTTGCGTTCTTCGAATCCGCCTGTAACTCAAAGTGTCCTCTGGTGTACACGACCACCTACAATGTACTATGGTCTTATTAGACGAGCGGTCGTGCCTTGACTTAGTATTAATTAGTGCCTTTGAGTTACGTTTCCAAGTGTCTTCATCATTATTCCAAGTTATATAATTATTCGTTAAAATAATAAATATTTTAACTTACATTACGTTTATTGAATTTTTGGAATAATTGTTAAACAATATTTTGTAATGATACTTCTCGAGTATTTATATTCGTATTTCCTTCCCAAGGATGGGGGTATCTCATACATGTATATCCGTATTCTTGTATTTGTATAACTTGCCATGTATTGGCGTCGTATTCCGGTGTATTATAAAAATATGCCAATATATTCCCAATATATTTCCAAAACAATATATTTTCTACTTGTCAAAAATATGATATAACTTTGTAATAATAATAAAGTCATATTCTCATTTCTTTCGTATCCAAAATGGTATTTACCAAAAATGTATTCATAACGTATTTTCCGGAATATTTTGTAAGTTACGTTCTATCATTCGGTTCAACAATACTATGTGTGTAACTTATATATTTATTCCTTGTGATTTTTGGTAATATTTCGGATAGTAAATTTCATTGTATTTTGTTAAGTTATATTATTTTACCCTAAAATAAGAGTTAATTACATAGTTAGTCCCTGTGGTTTGCACAAAGTAACATACTTAGATACTAATAGTTTAAAATCACATTCTAGGGTATTAACTTTTCATTTTGTAACGTTTGGATGTATTAACGTTATTTGTAGGTTTAAAATCACATTATATTAGTACCTAAGTATGTTATTTTGTGCAAACCACAGAGACTATCTATGTTAATACCCTAAAAGTTAATACCTCCAAACGTTACAAAATGAAAAGTTAATACCCTAGAAGGTGATTTTAAACTATTAGTACCTAAGTATGTTATTTTGTGCAAACCACAAGGACTAACTATGTAATTAACTCATAATATAACTATTTAACCAAGTATACAATTATTCACACAAGTGTCTTTAATGTAAATATATATTCTGAATACATATTTATTTATTCATTCTTGTTTATAAAAACCAACCTCCAATACTTGTGTTTTTTTGTAACAAATTCTATGGCAAAGTTTATATTGAAAACCATAGTTAAATACACTTGTAAATACTTGTTAGAAAATATTTTTCTAAGTGTTTATATTTTTAGAAAATTTTGCCATAGTTTCCCCTAAAAATGGAGGTGTCCATGCTATTTAAGCATATCATTTTCTTTTCAAAAATCATCGCAAGCAATCAATAATCAATCTACACTTACCAAGTGCAAAAACTATACAATTTACATAACAACATGAACTTGATCTTTCACAAAAGCTTGTAGTAACTTGGTAGCATGTTTAGTAGACTTAGTTACCCTTTAAAGTGTGTTTATTACTTTAGAAATCTCATTCTTGAAAGATTTGCGTGTTTACAACTTGTTAGATGATTTTTCGAAAAATCATTCTTTTGAACTTTTCTTGTAAACAAAGTGCCCTTATACTTATTTCATCACCAAAGATAGTGTATATTTAAGTAAGCATCAAGATCTTCTAAAAATCACATTTTGAACTTGGTTCTTTTGGAAAACCACTCATAAATCTTCGATTCATAAGATTACTAGCTTTTTTGTTTATTATTTTTCAAGAAATCATCTTATTATTCAAGTTCATGCTTATATATGAGGATGATCTTCTTGTGTTAACACATAATCATCCTCTAACTTGCTAGATCATGTGTTTAATCACAATCTAGCAAGCTCCTTATGATGATCAACATCATAATCTTAAGTAAATAACAAGCAAACATCATTCACACACTAAACAACATCATTTCATCCATATACCATCATATGTAAGCTTTATGTTCAAGATTCAAGTTTATGTTCTTTAGTGTTCTTGTTATTTGCATCATAACATATCTTTTAACCACTAAAATGGAAGTAAACAAAGGTCAAGAGAGTCTTACTACTAGCTTTAAGCTAGGGAAGAACACTAGTTGATGATGAAGACAAAAGTGATGGATAAAAGCTAATGATGGAGGTCCTTTAAGTTCTTCAAGCACCAAGCCTTCTATTCTTGCACCTTACACCTTGAGATAACCTTGGATTGCATGAACTTGGAATGAAAACAATGGTGGTGTGGGTGAGAGGGGTCGGCCGAGAGCTTTAAGAGGGAGAGGGTGAGAGTGTGGTGGTGAGTTGGTGTTGAAGATGAAGGTTACTTATAATCTCTTAATTCTATTATCCAATGGTCTTAATGTCTCTCCAAGTACAAACATGATCTTATCAATCTTTGTGTATCCAAGAAAGATCAAGGAAAGATCTTGCAAGATTTGTGGATGTGGGGTCACCTAGTGACCGTAAATTTGAAGGGGGAGGGGGGTTAAATGTAAGTTTTGATGGTAAGTAAGTAATTAGTGGAAGTTAAGTGTAAAAGTCTAGTGTTTTAAGTGTAGGATGTATTATGTAGTATGTTAGAGTGTTCGGGAACCATAACTAGCTCAGAAAAAATAAAACAATGCTTCTAGCAATATTTGGTGTTCCGGGTAGTGTTCGGTTATTCGGTTAGATACCGGTTCGTTAAAGTGTCATGTTATTCCGTTTAGTGTTCTTTAAGTACCATTTTTGTAACACTTTTAATTCTCGACACTTAGGAAAGCATATAGGACCATTTTGCCATATTTTTGCATGTTACTAGCTCACGAAATTGCTGAATTTTGCTGGAAATATGCAGAATTCTGCACTTTATGTGGGTTTTAGGCACTTTCCGGCACTTAAACTATCACCTAGTGACGCAGTTCTCTGGTCCTTACTTCCCTACACATCATACTAGTGTAGTACCCTGTCTCTGGCCCATACTGGGTCTCAAAACACTGTCTGTCTATGTACCAAACATCGTCAGCATTTTCTGAGTTATCCGCTAATTGTGCTAGCTGCGCTTTGTGCATCGTTTATGTCACTAAAGTTTGTATGTAAAAATGATGTGACAATATGTAATGTGATGCACATGTAAGTATGATACAGAAATCAGAAAGCAGTCATTTGTAATTCAGCACAGTCATTAAGCACTAATCATCATTTAATAATTGTACGGATGCATGCAAATTTGACAGTTGTCACATTTTCCCCCTGTTAAGAAAATTTCGTCCTCGAAATTTAAACTACCTTAACTCCTTAGGGTTACATTATGCCTATATGTATATGAATAATACTGAGGTAGATAACCACAGAACCAACTCAAATCTTATTCGCATCAGGTGTATCCAAGAATGTATTTCAACAAGAACCCAATGATTACAAGGCATGTGTTCTAGCATTTGATGCTAAAGGACACAAGTCGTATAGATGTATAGGTGTAGAATCTAGTGTACTTAGTTAACAGGGGTGCAACAAAGGAGTTTCGACCGATGGATTCTCAAACAATCGGTCACAATAAGCAAACAAGTTCTCACAAACCGTAGCATCCGCTATATGAATTCAAAATCAACAACTCATATGTGATTGTAACATGAAAATGATCTGTCAACTTCCGAATAGATGAATGGTAAGGTTTAGTGTGTTGACATTCTTGAATTGCGAAAATACGCCGAGTGAAATACAAGCGAATCTGGTGTATCATTTTTCTTAATTCGTAGTTGCATTAGGAATGTTTAAATGACAGGTCAAACAAAAGTATGCGTAGTTCCGTGTGAAACGGTTGACCATGATTAGCACAAGCTACAAGTTTGTAATGACACCACAAGGTGTCGTATTGACATAATTCAATAATAGTGGTGACTGAACGAGTTCACCGTGCTTGAAGTCAAATGAAAGTGTACTGAGACAAGTCTGAAGATTTGATTTACACAATGTCATAGAGTTTTCAGTTGGATATGGAACATCAAAAAGCCATTGTTTTTGATCGAGGATGAAAAAGTATTAAGTATCGCAAGGCATTCGATTGACAATGAAAGAATCGTTAGGAGGTTCATTGTGATATGAAATGAATCTATATACCATTGCCTTAACACACAATCGTGTTGAGACCACTTTAATCGTGATAAACATAACGGATTTAGAACAGTCAATAAATAAACAATTAGATCCGTGTGTGAGGTGCGCACCCAAATTAGTGCAAACTTTAATTTCGTGAAAGTATCACCGCAAGGTGTTGAAACCAACAAACGATTTAGTGGAGTCGTAGACCAATCAAGTCTACTACGACTCGAAACAAAAGAATCTTTGCAAAAATATACTTGAATATAATGCTCTCAATACATCATATGACGTCTTAAACTGAATATGCGAAATGGATAAGTTCAAGCAATTGAACTTGGTTTTAGCGCCATCCGACAATAAACATATGTATCAACATTGGAATCTCGCCATGGTTACTAAGATAAACCATGAGTGTAAATTGAAGGAAGAGAAGTCTCAAGAAAGTGTGTTGACTTAATAACAACGAAGCTAACAATTTCAATAATGTAGGTTAAACCAACAATTAGCTTTAGCAAAAATAATATGAACTTCAATGAAGCGTTTATTCGAAACGAAACCTCATGCTGTAACACCTCGTAAAATCATACCCAATAAAATAAAGACACGTGTCATGTAATGCAAACGTGTTATGAAAACGGATCCAGATAAAGATGTACGGTAGGATTTAAAAGCGTCGACATGTTAATTTATACCTCTGAGCGACCTATTAATAAATCCCTAACCATGATATATTTAATCAACATCTCAAATTATACAAATAAATCTGGTTATCCTAAATAACAAATTGATTATAACCTAATTCATGGATCCAATATGAATTCTTGGTATTTCCGACATTTAAAAACCTCCCACAAAGATCCAAAATTGTGTAAGTACATGCAAGGCATGCAAGAGCTGAAAATTTGGTCCCCTCTACTGAAAAGAAGCACAAGATTCGGACTTGTAAGACATGAGCAAAGCCTAAAAGTTGCAAAAAATTTTGTCTCTGGTCATTGGTTACGGACCGTAAGTGCTCAGGCTTACGGTCCGTAAAGGGCTGCTTACGGACCGCAAGCTTGAGATCTTACGGTCCGTAAGGCTGTCGCTGGCAGCAGAAGTGGACAGGTGCCTGTTCAGCAGGTTGCACCGCTTTAGATAAGTGGTTTTCTAAAATCAAGGGTCTTGCAACTGGTTTTGGCATCATAGGGACACCTGGGATGATCTTGCAACACATGTAAACTAGTTTGGCATGATCTTATGCATTTGGGTTCAATATATAAGAGAATGAAGTTGCAACCATTTTTGTTCACTTCATTCAAACTCCTTCAACTGATCTCTAGAGCTCTCTGGACAGCAACCAACTTCTCTTAGGATCCATAAGCATACTTAGGACTCTTGTAAGCGTTCTTAATTCTTTTTAATTCAGTTTAGCTTAGTTAATTAGCTAAAAGTCAAACCGTCGTAATTAAGGTTTGACTTCGAGATTAATTAAAATTTGTTCAGTCAAATCTCAAATTAAAAGTACCTATAAGTAGGTAATTATGTGGGTAATAAACCCTTAAAATGGTACTCTCTGATTCCCACTCTAACCAGGTCAATTGTCGGGTCAAACTTGATATTAAAAAGTCAACAGAAAGCTAAAAATCAAATTAATACATAATTAGCAATGTAGAAGCTATGCAACCTGTTTATCATTAATATAACTTGGTAATGAATGTAAGAACATGTCTAAACATGTTCAACCTGACAATTTTCAGTTTAGGCTCGGTTCGGAACCGAAAGTCGCATAGTTTGACTTTCGCTTTTACTTTTAGTTCTGACCCAATGTAGCATATTTTAGAAATACCTTAGAGCCTTATTTGGACCAGGTTTCATGTTAGTATAACTCTCTGTGATTATACACCTTGGTTCCATAGTTACCCGATTCGTATGCATGTTCCCGTTAATTGCTTATATGTTGACTATTATGCCCATATAACCTTAAAACGTGATTTTTGAAAATGTAAAAGAGTAGAAACCTTAGTTACTGATTTATAAACTTGCACCCAAAATTTAACATCAGATTGAGGTCTAGATTAAGAGTTATGCTCAATAGCGTAATTAGAAAGCTTTTTGTTAATTAAACGGCATAATTAGCATATAGCCTAGTTTAACCCACTTTTTGGTATCAAACCTTTTACCCACTGATATAATATAATATTTTGGGATTTTTGAAGATTTTTAATAAATTTTAGGCTGAGCATAACATAGGGTTATAGCCTTATTTCGATTATTACCAATTTTGCCCTTTTGGGCTATAAAATGAGTTTTACAATTCTTTTTGACCTCAAACCTTTTGCTACTGATTTTATATGATAAATAAATTATTTTAAACCTTTTGGAATAATAAAAATATCAGCTTTCTATATAGAACCCGGAAATGGCTCCAAATCGCATTTTAAGCATTTTTAACGCATAGTATGCATCAAAACTATTTTAAACATATAAGGTTGGATGTCTACTGATATTTTAAGTAAATTATTATATTATAACAGTGAGTAAAAGTTTTAAACTCAGATTTCCAGTTTTGACCTTTTAAGCCTAAGTGAAATTACCAAAATGCCCCTAAGGTGCATAGTTTGGTTTTAGATGATAAATTTCACATGTATGTAATGATATACTGTTATAACTTAGTAAATTAAGTATTTTTACTGATCATATCAGACCTGTAACTCAAATTAATTTTTAAACTCTTTTATAACCTTTAAAATGACCAAATGCCCTTACGGTGCATAATTTGAGTTTAAATTCATTTGGGGCATAATAGAAGATATCTTACTGATGTCACAACATATTTAAAGCATATTAACTTAGGAAACTTACATATGACTCTTTTGGTTACTCGTTACGCACTTTTCGCGTTCGGGTCGGTATTGTAACTAGTTTACATAAATTAGCCGAAACGGGTCAAACCATATCGCTTTTATCTCAAAATCCAGAATGTGTTTAAGTTACCCATATTAAACAAGTGTCCAAGCTTGTCGGGTCAAAATCACATTCTAAACCGGTCTTCGCTCTATCAAGCGTTTGAACCGTGTCTTCCTTTTGAAAACTAACAGGTCTAAGTCTAAGCTAAATTAAAGACCCGTTAGGATTCTAATAGGTTATTAAAACCTTCGTTCCAGATTAGGAGCCCGGCAAAAGCTACGTGCACTTGCTGTATTTGACTTATACTTTGCTCAGGTAAATACTCTTAACTTATTTTCCCTAAACGGGTGTAACACCTCAAAAATTTCGTGTTCAATAAGATAACGACACGTGTCATGTACGACAAAACGCGTTGTGAACCCGGATTTAATAAAGATGTTTTGGTAGGATTTAAAGGTGGCATCATGTTAATTTTTACCTCTGAACGATCTCGTTACAAATCCCAAGACCCAAATTATATTAAAAACATCTAGTATATGTTCAAGTTCAGGGAATTATGGCATTGAATGATTTATGATTGAAGTACTGGACTCCTACGAAGAAATTCCTACGGATAACCTTTGTTTTCGGTACTTGTTTTTGGATTCAAAGCAAACAAACCAAAGTGGTAGGGTATGATAAAGTATTAGGCACTTGTTGGAGGTCCCTAGATGTTAATTGAGGCCCCAAAAAATTCGTACAAGTGGGTTACCCTTTCAAAACACCAAAGATCAGCAACTTTTGGTCCCTGTTGAATGCTTACGCATCGTAGGCAACATAGCCCTACGATGCGCAAGCAATGCCCAGCAACCAGAAAACGGGCTACAGCCTGTTATGCGCGATTGTGACCGATCTAGCTGGTTTTTCTCACTTGTGGACGACCCCTAGGCACCCCCTAAGCTCTAGGATCATGTGTTGATCAGTTGTGGTGGATTGTAGGCTTAGTTGTCAATAAATTATGGTGTTTACAAACACTATATAAGACTTCCCAATTTACAAACATTCCTCACAACTTCTCCTGCATTCTTGGATCATTTCTGGAGCTATCAACAGCCTCAAGTGATCAAAATTCGTGCATAGGACTCTTGTAAGTCTACTAGTCCTTCTTTAATTGAGTATTAGCTTAGTATTTTAGCTAAAAGTCAAACCGTCGTAATTACGGTTTGACTTCGAGATTAGTCAGCAATGGCTCAGTCATATCTCGAATTAAAAGTAGATATAAGTTGGTATTTATGTGGGTAATAAAACCCCAAACGGGTTTCCCCTGATCACCACTTTAACTAGTTCAATTGTCGGGTCAAACATATAATTAAAAAGTCAACAGAAAGTCTAAAATGCTATTTATGCATAATTAGTCATCTAGGACATATACAACCTGTTTGATCATTGTTATAACTTGGTAATAAGTGTAAGAACATGTCTAACATGTTCAACCCGACAAATTTCCTGTTTAGACCCGGTTCGGAACCGAAAGTCGCATAGTTTGACTTATACTTTGACTTTCAGTTCTGACCCGTTATGATATGTTTTAAAAATACCTTAGAGCCTTATTTGGACCAGGTTACATGCTAGTATAACCCTCTGTGATTATACACCACGGTTCATTAGTTAACCGAGTAATACGCATGATTCCGTTAATTGCCCATATGTTGACCATTATGCCCTTATTACCTTAAAACGTGATTTTTGGAAATGAAAAAGAGTAGAAACTTTAATTACTGATATATAAACTTGTATGCAAAGTTTGACATCATTTTGAATTGTAGATTAAGAGTTATGCTCGTTGTCGCAAAATGAAAGCTTTATGTTAATTAATTGGCGTAATTAGCGTATAGCATAGTTAAGCCTACTTTTTGATATCAAAATCTTTACCCACTGATGTAATATATTATTTTGGGATTTTTAAAGATTTTTAATTAATTTTAGACTGAGCATAACTATTAGTCGTAGGCTTAATCCGGTAATTGTCGGTTTTGCCCTTACGGGCCATAAAATGAGTTTTACATATCTAAACGACTCCAAACCTTTTGCTACTGATCACATATGATAAATAAATTATTTTAAGCCTTCTGGAATAATAAAAATATCAGCTTTCGGTATAGAACCCGTAATCGGCTTCTAATCGCCTTTTTAAGCGTTTTAACGCATAGTAAGTACTAAAACTATTTTAAACATACACGGGTTGATACCTACTGATATTTTAGGCAAATTATAATATTTTAACAGTAAGCAAAGTTTTGTAACTCAGACTTCAGTTTTGAGCTTCACGGCTTATGTGAAATTACCAAAATGCCCCTTCGGTGCATAGTTTGGTTATAAATGATGAATTTCACATATATACTTTATCCTACTGTTATAACTTATAAAAAATAAGTATTTTTGCTGATTATATCAGACCTGTAACTCAGGTAAATACTTAAACTCTTTTATAACCTTTTTAAATGACCAAAATACCCCTACGGGGCCTAGTTTGTGTTTAAAAAACGTTTCGGGCATAATGAAAGACATCTTACTGATGTCACAACATATTTGAGGCATAATTAACTTAGGAAACCTGTTTAGGACCCATATGGTTACCCGTTACGCCTCTGGCGCGTTCAGTTCGGTGTATGTAACTAGTTTGCATAAATTAGCCGAAACGGGTCAAACCTTATCCGTTTTATCTCAAAATCCAGAATGTGTTTAGTTTACCCATATTATACAAGTCTTCAAACTTGTCGGGTCTAAATCACATTCTATTCCGGTCTTCGCTTAATCATGCGTTTGAACCGTAAACCTTCCTTAAAACTAACCGGTCTAAGTTACGACTTAAATAAGACCCGTTAGGAATCTAATAGGTTAATAAAACCTTCGTTCCAGATTGAGAGCCCTAGTAGAAGTACTTGTGCTTGCTGATTAGAATATACGGCTGAGTATAAATTGCATTGCTAGCTCAGGTAAATACTTTTAACTTATTTTCCCTTATACGGGCTTGGGATACGGTATTATAAAAATACCGCTTGGTCGGGTGTAGAAACCTTTTAATCGGAGATGATTAAATTGCATAATCCCGTTTTAATCTGTATTGATTGATAACAAATAACATTGGGGGTTAATGACCGTGTCCTGGATATCCTTGGCTCATTTTAAAAAGTGAATGGCCACGACGTAAGCACAAGGTGTAGACATAACACCTCCTGTTGCATATGTATAACGTATACTCACTCGTAAGGGTGTCTTCTTGTGAGATTATATTTGTGGTGTGTCGATTAATCTTGTCCGGCTTGTATTGTATAATCACCGGCCCTAAATGTTGGACAACCATGTAAATCGGATACAAGATTTTTATTAATAAAATTGTCTCAAGTATAAAAGATTAATTTTGCCTCTGTGCATTTTAATCAATGTGTCAAGATATTTTGTGCCGTTTGCACTCGAATCACTTTTCAAACTCTTTTTCCAAAATGAGTCAGTTAATTGTATTTACCAGTGTAAACTGACGTATTTTCCAAAAGGTTAAATGACAGGTACTACGCATAATTGGCTGGGAGCTCAGGGCGTCATTAGGGAATCTTGCAAGTTCTAGATGCCTAAAGTCTGTTGAACAGTTTTAGTTTCTTTTATTTGATCCGCCTGTGGATCCTTTACTTTCCGTTATAATACTTTGATATTACTTTATATTCGGAATGTAATAATAATTATCTCTTGCTTCCGCTGTGCATTTATATAATTGTGTTGTTTGACTATTATGTTGCCAACCACGTCACGATACTCCCCCACCGGGCCCACCGGTGACACGTGGAAAATCGGGGTGTGACAGGTTGGTATCAGAGCCAACATTGAGTGAATTAAACACTAGCTTTTTGTGTTTAATCTCAATGACACAATTGCACATTCCTAAATCTTCTGAGTCTAGACTTAACATAGGAATACTTTCAATCATAATCTGGAAATTTTTACTTCCAAATTTTTATATATATTGGATACGTCGCCAAGCGAAGAAGCTGTATTAGAAATTCTCCACAATCTGGAGCCCTGAAATGCTGAGCTTCGTAGCGCGGCTAGAATGAAACGAGCATCCAAGGAGAAAGCATTCAGAAATAACTTGAAGAAGAAACTCCTTTTGCTGAAGATTGTTTCCTTAATAGTCCTCATAAGGACATATTTATCTTTTAGTCCCTTTAAGGACACATTATTCCTTTTAAAGACCCGCTTAGGGCAACTCTGTACTTTTATTTTCATATAATTGATTGATTAAATTAAGTTTTCATTCTAAACATGAAACATGAAATGAATGGAAAATAACATCCCTTAGAAGGGAAGTGCCTACGGGCTATAATTAACGTCCTCTGAGACTAAAGACGGTGGTAGCCTACAACTCTCTGTCAAGGAAAAGTAATGAGCTTTGATTCACACCTAAATGCCTCGATCCTAGACGATCATGGCTTATAAATTAAACTTGTCCACGTGACTAAGCCTTTTGTGCTATTACTAAATGCCTCGATCCCAGACGATCATGGCTTATAAATTAAACTTGTCCACGTGACTAAGCCTTTTGTGCTATTACTAAATGCCTCGATCCCAGACGATCATGGCTTATAAATTAAACTTGTCCACGTGACTAAGCCTTTTGTGCTATTACTAACTTATAAATTTGCCTCGATCCCAAACGATCATGGCTTATAAATTAAACTTGTCTACGCGACTAGGCCATTTGTGCTATTATTAACTTATAAATTAGGATTTATGATAAAAATCCTGAATAAAATAAATATCCTTCCTTCCCTGCCAGTAGGCATTTTAAAAAGAATCTTAAAGGTGAAATCTAGCCTACACGGCCAAGATGGTGAAACCTACCCAAGGGATTCAGATCCTTGTTAACACCTAAGAACGTGTTAGCACTCCTGACAAATGTGATTCGATAAAATCACAACAGTCATCCTTATATTGGATTCTTCTAATTTTCTTATCTAGCCTAGTGATTTAGAAATCATGGCTTGTGTCATCCTATAAGATGATCATATTATAAACATCCGATAGTGATGAAGTGCCTGCGGGCTAAACTTGTTGTCCGATAAGACAACGACAGGGGTGATCTTTGACCTTCTGTCTAAAAATGTTGGACCAGGTCCAAGCTTAATAGTCGGTAGGATCCATATGATCTCGACTAATAGCATCTGAAAAGATGATCATATTATAACCATCCCTCAGAAGGGAAATGCCCACGGGCTATATCTATTGTCCTAAAAGACAAAAGACAGTTGAAGTCTACAACTCCCTGTCAAGAGAAGGTAATGAACGTGATTCAAACCTTAATGCCTCGATTCTCTGAAATCATGGTTTACAAAATTTAGAACTGTCCTTGTGACTAGGCCTTATGCGCCACTTTAATATCCTTAATGTTTTATAACTAGGATAAATTATAATGGAAAATACTAATTAAATATAACTAACAAGTTAACCAATATGGTTTATATTACCATGGTTGATAAATCGTCAAAGATGATGATTCCATAATAATCTCTGAATAAATCATTGTTAATATTTATGTAGCACTCAAGCTACATGGCTGGATTAGATGAAGTTAACAGTCACTTGAAGGAGAGCAATGATACTACCAGAATTAATGTAACTGGAGCAGAACTACAGGCAATAATAGATTATGCTGTTACTCGAGCACTTGATCGGCAGTATGATGAGTCAAATGATACCCACTCTAAGACTCTATCTGCGGTTCGTTGCAAGCCCCCTCTTAAAACACATGAGTCAAGGGAGGACGATGTTCATGACTTGTCAAATCAAAGGAGTATTCCGTCTAGACAAGTTGTGTTTCATCAAGAGGCACCAGTTAAGACCTGTTCATATAAATATTTTGTCTCCTGCAAGCCCAGAGACTTTACAGGAGAAGAAGGGGCCATCGATTGCATGACATGGCTCGATGAGATGGACGCTGTTGTTGACATCAGCGGTTGTGCGGAGCAAGATGTTGTGAAATTTGTTTCACAATCATTTAAAGGAGAAGCGTTGGCATGGTGGAGATCATTGCTCTAAGCCACGGGGAAAGTTCTACTCTACAACTTATCTTGGGGTCAATTTGTTGCATTAGTCAAGGAAAACTATTGCCCTCAGCATGAAGTAGAAAAGATAGAATCGGACTTCTTGACTTTGGTCATGGAAAATTTGAATTGTCAGGCATATGTGACAAGTTTCAACACTATGTCCCGCCTAGTTCCGTATCTAGTCACCCCTGAACCTAAACGCATAGCGCATTTCATTGGAGGCCTAGCACCAGAGATAAAAGGGAATGTTAAAGCATCTAGGCCAACCACATATAGGTCCGCGGTGGACTTATCCTTATCGCTCACCTTAGACGCAATCAGAATTAAGTCTGTTAAGGCTCCTGGCGAGAGAAGAAGAGAAAGAGAGGAGGAAAACTCTCATCAAACTAACAAGAAGAAGAAGGGAAGCTCGGAGCGCGGGAAGGATTCCGAGTTTAGGAAGAACTCGAGTCAGTCTGATAACAGACCCAAATGCAATAACTGCAAAAAGCAGCATTTTGGAAAATGTACAATAGACCCACGCGCTAAATTGTGTGGAATTTGCAAGACCAAGGGTCACAAAACCTTAGATTGCAAGGGGTTAAAGAACGCCACATGCTACAATTGTAACGAGGAAGGGCACATCAAAACCAACTGCCCAAAGCTTATAAAGAAGCCTGGAGAGGCCAGGAAAACAAACGCATGAGTCTTCCGGATGAACGCCAGGAGATGGTGCAGAAGGATAACTATATAGCAGGTACTTTTCCTTATCAAGCAGTTTATGCAGAAATTTATTTGATGCTGACACATGTGATTCAATAATGAACGATCACTGTTGAGAACTGTTGTCTCCGTCTTAGTAGGACTTTGGTCATTTTATACGAAGTAGAAATTGGCCGATGATACTTTAGAAAATGCTCCAACAAACCTTAGATGGATATTTTATATCTAATAGGAATCACTCTTTTCTGATATTCCTATGACAAGCTTTCAAGCTACCTAAATTCTTAAATATAATAAAGACAGATGTGACGTTTGATCCTCTGTCAGAAAAGTGATGGACTAGGTCCAAATCTTTAATGCCATTGATGGTCTTTTGCGACCTAGGCTAAGTAATATTAATATACTTTAAATAATGTTCATTAAGAATGTTAGTGCTATAATAGCCTGTATAGGTTATTGACGCCATGGTTGGTATATATTAAGGCCATCAGAATGGAAAATAGAAGTTGTTGGATTTCAACTAAGAAATTGTTTTATTGGTGTTAGGAACCAATAGAAAGTATGGCAAACTCGGATAAGACAACAGTCGATCGCGCCATTGATGGCACGACGCATGCTAAGGATGCTGAAATTGTGAACCTTAGAATTTCCAAAGATGTTCTTCAAACTATGATAGACGCAGCTGTTGGAAAAGCTGTGAAGAAGGCTGTGAAAAAGTTCAAGGAGCCTCATGCTGCTCGGTCCAAATTTTATCTAGGACCACATTTCCTTACTCTTAAGAAGGATCTCGTTCATTCCTCTGATGTAAAGGATGAACTAAAAAGGAAAAGGAAGGTAGATAATTCCCAGAGTTCTAAGAAAAAGAACAAACAAAAGTCCGACCAGAAACCAGTATGTGAGAGCTGCAAGAAGCGCCATTATGGGAAATGCAGGTTCGAACCAAAATCCAAATCGCAGCCCAGGGCTTGTGGGATCTGCAAGGCTAAGGGACATAAAACGTTGGACTGTAAGGACATGATGAATGCAGTCTGCTTCGGCTGTAATGAGAAGGGCCACATCAAGACTGCGTGCCCTAAATTTGTCAAAGGAAATGCGGCTGAGGAAGTAAAGCCAAAAATTGAAAGCGCCTAAAATGCCTAAACTAGTCCATAAATAATGACATCAGGTACATTCCTTGGCATTTTATCAGTAATTTAAATGCTAAGAGTTTTATTTTGGTTCGGATACCAGTAAATCCTTCATAAACTATAGGTATAACAAGTTTTTAAAACTTTTCATAAGGACTATATATATATTAAGTGTAAGGTAAAACTTACAAGTAGAAAATTTACCAGAACTATTTTTCTGTTCCTGTAAGAAATCGGTAAGTCGCAAAAAAAAAAATGGTGGAACCGGCCGTCCCCGGAATCGAACCTGGGTCTAGGCCACACCCTTTCGCGCGCCTAGCCAACCGAGCTAGGTGCCTAGTTTGTGAAATTTCCATTCTGATTAAATATAAGCACATATAGTTGATATCTCTTTAATCTCTATCGATTTCGAATACCAAATGGTATGATAACAACATCACGTGAGGATTGGTGTATCTTAAGAAATTCCATAGATTACTTCCATGCCTGATCAGTATGGAGGTTTAATGCATGGAACCACAAAGATATCCCAATGATCACATGGTACTAAAGTCAACTAATGGCATTCAAAGAAGATATCCAAAATGAAATTGTCCAAGTAAATATTCCCGATTAAGGAATTCGTGGACTAGTGACATAAATGTGTCACTTATTCGACACAAGCAACGATGAGTGAACTGGAGCCTGAGATATGAAAATCTCTGCAACCTCCTTGTACTTTGATTATCTTCTCCTAAGTTTACCCTGTTTACCTCCCTAGAGGCAAGTAGAGTTAAGATTAACATCCCGCTTTGGGTTAGAGTGTTGTAAGAACTCCAGGTTGATTATGGAATAACCGAAAACCTGATTAAGTAAATTTTAAGATAGGAGATTCATATAGCCTAACTCGATATTCTCAGAGTTTGATAATTATTAGATAAGAAAGACGGTTCATTTTGCTTATGCGCTCATTACCGCAACCCTATTTAGACAACGATTAAAAATCGCCATCAACTACCCGGGATCGTCGAATTGTTCGACTAGCTGTAAGGATTAGCTACTCCTTAAGATTAGTTAAACAGTGGTTGGAATAACCATTTCAAGAGGAGCTTTGCTATAATAGTTGATATAGAAGTATCAGGGTTGCTCCTTTAGAGACCTTGTATAAATGAAATGTTAAACATCTGTTGTTAGGACAATAGATTGGTAAGTCCAATATTCAGGATCTGAAAGTTGCATTGGAAGCAACAAATAAGATCATACAAATTCCTAATCATCTGTAAGTTGCCATTATTAGGCAGAGAATACTTCCTTTATTTCGGTAAATCTCGGGCCGAGATTTATTTTAAGGGGGTGAGGATGTAACACCTCAAAAATTTCATGTTCAATAAGATAACGACACGTGTCATGTACGACAAAACGCGTTGTGAACCCGGATTTAATAAAGATGTTTTGGTAGGATTTAAAGGTGGCGTCATGTTAATTTTTACCTCTGAACGACCTCGTTACAAATCCCAAGACCCAAATTATATTAAAAACATCTAGTATATTTTCAAGTTCAGGGAATTATGGCATTGAATGATTTATGATTGAAGTAGTGGACTCCTACGAAGAAATTCCTACGGATAACCTTTGTTTTCGGTACTTGTTTTTGGATTCAAAGCAAACAAACCAAAGTGGTAGGGTGTGATAAAGTATTAGGCACTTGTTGGAGGTCCCTAGATGTTAATTGAGGCCCCAAAAAATTCGTACAAGTGGGTTACCCTTTCAAAACACCAAAGATCAGCAACTTTTGGTCCCTGTTGAATGCTTACGCATCGTAGGCAACATAGCCCTACGATGCGCAAGCAATGCCCAGCAACCAGAAAACGGGCTACAGCCTGTTATGCGCGATTGTGACCGATCTAACTGGTTTTTCTCACTTGTGGACGACCCCTAGGCACCCCCTAAGCTCTAGGATCATGTGTTGATCAGTTGTGGTGGATTGTAGGCTTAGTTGTCAATAAATTATGGTGTTTACAAACACTATATAAGACTTCCCAAATTACAAACATTCCTCACAACTTCTCCTGCATTCTTGGATCATTTCTGGAGCTATCAACAGCCTCAAGTGATCAAAATTCGTGCATAGGACTCTTGTAAGTCTGCTAGTCCTTCTTTAATTGAGTATTAGCTTAGTATTTTAGCTAAAAGTCAAACCGTCGTAATTACGGTTTGACTTCGAGATTAGTCAGCAATGGCTCAGTCATATCTCGAATTAAAAGTAGATATAAGTTGGTATTTATGTGGGTAATAAAACCCCAAACGGGTTTCCCCTGATCACCACTTTAACTAGTTCAATTGTCGGGTCAAACATATAATTAAAAAGTCAACAGAAAGTCTAAAATGCTATTTATGCATAATTAGTCATCTAGGACATATACAACATGTTTGATCATTGTTATAACTTGGTAATAAGTGTAAGAACATGTCTAACATGTTCAACCCGACAAATTTCCTGTTTAGACCCGGTTCGGAACCGAAAGTCGCATAGTTTGACTTATACTTTGACTTTCAGTTCTGACCCGTTATGATATGTTTTAAAAATACCTTAGAGCCTTATTTGGACCAGGTTACATGCTAGTATAACCCTCTGTGATTATACACCACGGTTCATTAGTTAACCGAGTAATACGCATGATTCCGTTAATTGCCCATATGTTGACCATTATGCCCTTATTACCTTAAAACGTGATTTTTGGAAATGAAAAAGAGTAGAAACTTTAATTACTGATATATAAACTTGTATGCAAAGTTTGACATCATTTTGAATTGTAGATTAAGAGTTATGCTCGTTGTCGCAAAATGAAAGCTTTATGTTAATTAATTGGCGTAATTAGCGTATAGCATAGTTAAGCCTACTTTTTGATATCAAAATCTTTACCCACTGATGTAATATATTATTTTGGGATTTTTAAAGATTTTTAATTAATTTTAGACTGAGCATAACTATTAGTCGTAGGCTTAATCCGGTAATTGTCGGTTTTGCCCTTACGGGCCATAAAATGAGTTTTACATATCTAAACGACTCCAAACCTTTTGCTACTGATCACATATGATAAATAAATTATTTTAAGCCTTCTGGAATAATAAAAATATCAGCTTTCGGTATAGAACCCGTAATCGGCTTCTAATCGCCTTTTTAAGCGTTTTAACGCATAGTAAGTACTAAAACTATTTTAAACATACACGGGTTGATACCTACTGATATTTTAGGCAAATTATAATATTTTAACAGTAAGCAAAGTTTTGTAACTCAGACTTCAGTTTTGAGCTTCACGGCTTATGTGAAATTACCAAAATGCCCCTTCGGTGCATAGTTTGGTTATAAATGATGAATTTCACATATATACTTTATCCTACTGTTATAACTTATAAAAAATAAGTATTTTTGCTGATTATATCAGACCTGTAACTCAGGTAAATACTTAAACTCTTTTATAACCTTTTTAAATGACCAAAATACCCCTACGGGGCCTAGTTTGTGTTTAAAAAACGTTTCGGGCATAATGAAAGACATCTTACTGATGTCACAACATATTTGAGGCATAATTAACTTAGGAAACCTGTTTAGGACCCATATGGTTACCCGTTACGCCTCTGGCGCGTTCGGTTCGGTGTATGTAACTAGTTTGCATAAATTAGCCGAAACGGGTCAAACCTTATCCGTTTTATCTCAAAATCCAGAATGTGTTTAGTTTACCCATATTATACAAGTCTTCAAACTTGTCGGGTCTAAATCACATTCTATTCCGGTCTTCGCTTAATCATGCGTTTGAACCGTAAACCTTCCTTAAAACTAACCGGTCTAAGTTACGACTTAAATAAGACCCGTTAGGAATCTAATAGGTTAATAAAACCTTCGTTCCAGATTGAGAGCCCTAGTAGAAGTACTTGTGCTTGCTGATTAGAATATACGGCTGAGTATAAATTGCATTGCTAGCTCAGGTAAATACTTTTAACTTATTTTCCCTTATACGGGCTTGGGATACGGTATTATAAAAATACCGCTTGGTCGGGTGTAGAAACCTTTTAATCGGAGATGATTAAATTGCATAATCCCGTTTTAATCTGTATTGATTGATAACAAATAACATTGGGGGTTAATGACCGTGTCCTGGATATCCTTGGCTCATTTTAAAAAGTGAATGGCCACGACGTAAGCACAAGGTGTAGACATAACACCTCCTGTTGCATATGTATAACGTATACTCACTCGTAAGGGTGTCTTCTTGTGAGATTATATTTGTGGTGTGTCGATTAATCTTGTCCGGCTTGTATTGTATAATCACCGGCCCTAAATGTTGGACAACCATGTAAATCGGATACAAGATTTTTATTAATAAAATTGTCTCAAGTATAAAAGATTAATTTTGCCTCTGTGCATTTTAATCAATGTGTCAAGATATTTTGTGCCGTTTGCACTCGAATCACTTTTCAAACTCTTTTTCCAAAATGAGTCAGTTAATTGTATTTACCAGTGTAAACTGACGTATTTTCCAAAAGGTTAAGTGACAGGTACTACGCATAATTGGCTGGGAGCTCAGGGCGTCATTAGGGAATCTTGCAAGTTCTAGATGCCTAAAGTCTGTTGAACAGTTTTAGTTTCTTTTATTTGGTCCGCCTGTGGATCCTTTACTTTCCGTTATAATACTTTGATATTACTTTATATTCGGAATGTAATAATAATTATCTCTTGCTTCCGCTGTGCATTTATATAATTGTGTTATTTGACTATTATGTTGCCAACCACGTCACGATACTCCCCCACCGGGCCCACCGGTGACACGTGGAAAATCGGGGTGTGACAACGGGCTTGGGATACGGTATTATAATAATACCGCTTGGTCGGGTATGTAATCATTTAAATCGGATTGTGATTAATGTATTAACATAACTCGTTTTAATCTGTATTATTTGGTGTATGGCCTTTGGGGGTTAAATGACCATGTCCCGGATATCCTTGGCATCATTCAAAGAAATGGCCACGACCTAAGCACGGGGTGTAGGCGTATACCTGACAGATGCATTATGTAAAACTGGTAATCCGCTTAAAGGAAATAATCCTTGTGGGCATTATACATGTGGCGTGTCAGTTAATCTAGACCGGCCCTACAAACCGGCCCTGATGGACGACAAATAAGTAAAACTGTATACAAGATTATTTTTAATAATTGTCCCAAGTTATAAAAGATATTTTTGCCGAAGTGCATTCAAATCAATTTTCATACTCTTTTCAAAATGAGTCAGTTAAGTTGTATTTACCAGTGTAAACTATACGTAATAGGCTGGATACTCCAGGCATCAATAATCAAGTCTCGCAAGCTCTAGATGTCGAAGTCTGTTGAACAGTTTCCTTTTTATTTTGATCCGCCTGTGGATCTGTTTCAACTAATTTGTGATACTTAATATTACAATTTATTTGGTTGAAATGAATCTATCTTTTGTTTCCGCTGTGCATTTATATATTGTGTTGTTTGACTATGATGATATCAACTACGTCACGATACTCCCCACCGGGCCCACCGGTAATACGTGGAAATATCGGGGTGTGACACATGCGTAGCAAATGGTGCATGCGTAACATATAAGTTTTTAAGTAATGAAACAATGAGTATGAAGAAATGACCAAATATCGAAGCAAATGTGTGTTCGCTCTCAGCGAAGAAAATTAACGCGATGAAACTACCATTAAGGGGAGTAGAGATGCAAACATCTACCCGCTAGAAGAAAAAGTGAAGACTTCAACAAAATAAGTTGGAGCACTTTCTGTTTGGTTAACTAAAATAGCATATATGTCAGGATAATGGGGTTTGCTTGCGTCAACAGGTGTGGTTCCTAAGCAACCTTTACGAGTTTTGACATGGGTTTACAAAGGTCCTAAGTACATGTTTCCTAGGTTCAAAGTTTCATATTCTGTGTAAAACTGTTTTGTACATTGTATAGGAAACACCATTTTGTGTATGTTTAAAACAATTTATTGTCCCACAATTTCCCCGGTATCCTTTCTTGCTAAATTCACAGCTAATGGCACTCGATCATAGATCAGTCGGGTAATAGTAGTTGGATCCTCACAATTAGTTAAATAAGTAATTTGTTAATCCTTAGCAAGCGTCAACGACCCTTGTTGGTTAGCTCATTCGGCTCCAGGTAGCTCGATGTTCGTACGAAAGCTCTCGTCCTTCTTCTTGACGATCAAAACTGAGTTTACTCAAGGCGGGAAACTTGGTCTGTTATCTTCCTTCTCTATCAACTACTGAAGTTACACTGACAATCCTTGCATCTCCGAAGGTGTAAGTCGCTAAGGTGCATTGACTGCAGGCGCGGTGCCTGAAACAGAGTCACTTATGGAATTTGACTCGTCGTTGGGGCGTATCCTGCTTCATGAACCATGATCGTTCCGTCGTTCGTCATCGGGATGCGGATAACAACCTCCGCTCGATTGCTTGACAACTAATCCATTCCAAATACATCGTCGAAGTTTTCTTTTAGCTAGCTCGGGTTATCTTACTTGATACTAAACCAAGTATACTATCAAATTCTAGAGATGCGAAGCTAAAATTTGTAATAATATCAAGTAGCACAGATGCATAATGTTGACTAATATGGAACGTATGGATAACCTTGTTTGGATTCTGGCGTGCTTCCCTAGCTCCGCTATTGAGCTTTCACCCTTGTGCCTGATTCTTCTTAGGGCAGTATTTTCTGAAATGTTTTTTGCTCCCACAGTTAAGACAACCTTGAGCACGTTTTTGTTTGTCACTCGTCCCGCCTTGATAGTTGTCGTTGTTTCCTCTGTGATTCTTGCTACCATCCTGGCCTCTATTTCTAGGTTCAGTAACTTGCCTACAAGTCTCCTTGGGGTGCCCCCTCTTGCCACAGTTATCACATTTTCCATATTTACATCGCCCAACATGGTAACGTAGACAATTGTCGCACTTAGGTAGGATACCTATGTAGTCTTTTCCCTTTTTGGCCGTGTTCTTGCTATTCACCCGAGTACCCTTTTTGAAGTTTGCGAACTTTCTCTTGTTATCTCCAGTTGGCTCTGCAGGAGTCTCCTCTTTCTCTACCGAAGTGGAAAATTTCCCTAGTCTATCCGCTTCTTCAGTGAGCGCCACACTTAAGTCGATAGCATCGGTGATCGTCGAGGGTTTCAATGTTGTCACCAGGCTTAGAATCTGAGGTGCCAATCCCCCAATGAAGCATTCGATTCTCTTAAACTCTGGTTCCACCAGACGCGAAGCAACTTGTGATAAATCGTGAAATCTCTGTACATACTCAGTTATCTTGGAACCTTCCATTTTCAAGTTCTACAGTTCAGTTTCCAACTTCTGGACTTCTGCCCTAGAGCAATATCTTTTACGCATCAGTTCTTTCAGTTCGTCCCACGTCAAAGCATACGCAGCAGTCTCGCCCATTGTTTGAACCTGAAGGTTCCACCATGACAGAGCTCCATCTAGAAATAGTCCAGTTATGTACGTGACCTGATGTTCTGGGGCGCATATACTTAATCACAAAACATAATCCGTCTTCTCGACCCAACGCACAAAAGCTATGGCACCCCCAGTGCCATCGAATTCTCGGGGTTTGTGGTTCAAGAA
Source organism: Helianthus tuberosus (assembly GCA_030545235.1). Lineage (NCBI taxonomy): Eukaryota > Viridiplantae > Streptophyta > Magnoliopsida > Asterales > Asteraceae > Helianthus > Helianthus tuberosus. The sequence goes on along the minus strand of CM060367.1, from coordinate 2,449,629 downwards.
CTGCTTGTAGGTGCAGCTGTTGGATGGGTTATTTCAAGGGGTACCTATGCCGCGTTCGGAGCGAAGGGCCTCGTGCTGTGCAATGGCCTGTGAGATGCGCTCTTGTAGTTCTGCCGCTGTCACTGGCAGGGGGTTGTTGGTATCGACGTTCCCTTGTATCGGCATCTTCTAAGAAGAAGATCGGTTAGGTCAGGTCTTATTTGTTCAGGGAGTACATATAGTTGTTTTAGAGGTCATACGTACATACACATAATAGATTATCAGGTCAACCAATCAAGCAATAGCATAATCATAGCATAACCAAGTAATTTGGGAATTATGTTTAATGAGAGCATAGCAAGCAAGCACGTAACATTATAATTATAGCACACGCATATAGATCAACAACGTGCTTAACGAAGACATAGCGACTGAGCTTTCATTGGTTATTGGTCACAAAGCATTGTCGCATGTTTAATGATGATTGGGCTCTCATTATTCTCCGACCACAATTGCATTGTCTTACAAAATGTATCACATCAAAAGAGACACAGGGTCACCCTACCCTTGCCCAATAAGTCTGTCAGTGTATCAAAATCACGTGGTCAAAAGTAGTCTTTAAAAAGTCTCCGCAATCTCAGCTCATTTGGAGTGTCTTTACCCAAGAGTAATGTAATCCGCATAAATCCCGAAACCAACTATACTGGTGACTGCGGTGGAGGAGAAAAGAAAAGTAAATTGTTACCATGCGTGAACTCCTCCTCGAGCTTGTATATACGTCGAAGTAATTAACTGATCTGCCACTCGACAGTAAGGGAACGAGCATAAAAAAACTTGGAAGGCATAATAGCAGCAGGTGAGAGAGCAAAAGGAATCTTGATAAATGTGGAGGATCAAAGTATACTGGCAATAGACAGGGTGGAGAACGTGGTGTCAGCTCAAGCTCCAAAACTCTGCGACTCATATCCTCAAACTGTAGCTGATGTTACAGGAGTACTCATTCCGTGTGTAGCCTCCATAATGTGAGGGATGGTAAGGGTCTAAAATCAGCATAGTGTATTATAGGAACCATCGAAATGGCTCGTTCAGCGGTGTAGAGGTGAAAGGTGCAAATGGTGTAGCCTGTGAGGTCGTAGAAAATGCTGCTGTAGCAAAAGGATCGTCACACGGGTGCTGACCTGGAGTACCTTTCCGGGGTGCGGGTAGGTCCTAAAAGAAAGCGATAGGCATGCCAGTGCAATGGACGTCGGTCTCCATAGGGGAAGAGGAGCAACATCAGCGGTTGCGGGTGCAAAAACAAATGTCTCAATCAAAAGAGAAAATCATCAGGTACATGTACTGGGTTAGGTATAAGGGATGCATTGTCTGGTAAACCAAAAGAAAACATGGTTAGGATCAGGAATCGGCTCAAGGCCATTAGGCTCATCATCAGGCTGCCCCAAAAAGGTGCAGAAGCTAGCTCAGGAACAGGCTCTGTGTCATGTAACGGTGTGGTGCCTTGAGCAGGTGATAGTGCAGCAGTCACAACGTCGTCGTCGTCGGCGTTTGCGTCAGTAGTTGAAAGCTGTAATCCGGCCGTCTGTAAGGCTGCATATATCACAGACTCAAAGGAGTCTGAAATCGAGTGCATGCTAGAATCAGAGGGTAGCTTGTTAACAGGGGTCTCAAGAAGTGAAATTAGTAACAACGTTCTCGTCTAACTTTCCATCATAGTGGGTGTTATCAGAAGGACCATCAATAACATGTCAACGTCATCATCAATTATTCGTTGAGTAGCCAACCTTCGGAAGGAATGTCCACAGGAGGCGCATTGTCGAGGATCGGAGCCATGGTGTGTTCACCATCGGGATGACCAGTGATGAAGTGGTCATGGACTGAAACAAGAGTGACAGGAGGATTCTTGTCAGTGAAGCCATCAGCAAGGGTAAATCATCACCAAAATCTGGTAACGTGGACTGTTGAAAGTCGTCCTCGTCCTTGGTCAGCATATCAGGATCACTCTCAGTGTCTGACGTAAATATCTCTGACACAGATGTAATCCCATTATCTGTGGCGGTGGCCGTAGGGTTATCAATGTCTGACAACTCGCTTTCTAATCAAGGTGACATGTGTGCCGGTACATAATAGTCATAGCATGTATATCCATAGTAATCACTAACAATTAGCGTATGCAAACAAAAAGTAATTTATCATGTAGTCATGCATTCACATTATTCTTTATGAAACTTTCTATCCTTCCTAGTCTCCCAGACTAACCCACCTAGTCTCCCAGACTAACCAACCAGTCTCCTAGACTAAACACCCAGTCTCTCAGACTAAAACACCCAGTCTCTCAGACTAGACACCCAGTCTCCCAGACTAAACTCCCTAGTCTCTAAGACTAAACTTCCCCAGTCTCTATGACTGATCCTCCCCAGTCTCTAAGACTGAACCTCCCCAGTCTCTAAGACTGAACCTCCCCAGTCTCTAAGACTGAACCTCCCCAGTCTCTAAGACTGATCCCCCCCAGTCTCTAAGACTGAACCTCCCTAGTCTCTAAGACTGATCCTCCCCAGTCTCGAAGACTGAACCTCCCCAGTCTTTAAGACTGAACCTCCCCAGTCTCTAAGACTGAACCTTCCTAGTCTCTGAGACTGAACTTTAAACTAATTCCTTGAGATGTGATTTGTGTCTTTTGTTTGTAAAAATGTTTGTTCCCTGGATCTGGATGCTTTGTGTATGCAATGAAAACATGTTGTGAGAACATTTTTGTGAGAGCCCTAATGATCGTAGTCTAGACTCGAGAAGGAATCCTAGTTCGCTACGATCGAAGCTCTGATACCAAGCTGTCACACCCTAACTTTTGCGGAAGCGTGATTATGGTGTGACTTTATTAATATCATTGCATTCAATCATAACATCAACTATATGATAAAACCATAGGTTTGTCATCCATTAAATAAGTTCAAAACATAACAACGTTATTTTAAATCGTAGACTTCAAAATTCAAGTTTTACAAACCGTACAAATTGTTTATGAGTTCATCAAGGACTCGTCAAAGACATTGAATAACACCAAGGTTTTAAAGACATGTCTCGTCCAGGAATAAGACACACTGACCAAAACCCAAAGACCATGGATGACATCTTTATTTCTAACGCTGCATAAAAACTTCCAACGCCCGCCAGATCCACTTACAAATTCCCTGAAATACATGTAGTTTGAAAACATCAACAAAAGTTGAGCGAATTCATGTGTTCGTTTGAGTGTATGTATAAACCTTTGAAATTGTTGTAAGTATGTATGTAAGTTTATAAGTCCCGGTATGAAAGCAACAAGGAAACAGATCAATTAATGTGTAGCTAATACATTAATATACGTGACATGGTGTAGGAAGACTCAAACCTAGCAGACTTTGTACCGGGCTTCCGGCTGTAAGACATAGTCACCTCATGGCCCATTCGGCGGACTCATGGATGGGGCTCGCAACACCCAAATAGATCTATCACTCATGCCCCTCGGTCCTACAAGAGGATTGATGGCCTCAAGTATACGCCTACCCATTCACATGCTCTATGGTTCTTTCCTAGGCTAACCATACCAATTGTATTGTAAGTAATCCTTTGTAACATGTATTTTACCCCCGAAGTAAATAAACAAAACAGTTTAAAGAAAAGGGGGACATGAACTCACTGTTTTGCGTTCTTCGAATCCGCCTGTAACTCAAAGTGTCCTCTGGTGTACACGACTACCTACAATGTACTATGGTCTTATTAGACGAGCGGTCGTGCCTTGACTTAGTATTAATTAGTGCCTTTGAGTTACATTTCCAAGTGTCTTCATCATTATTCTAGGGTATTAACTTTTCATTTTGTAACGTTTGGAGGTATTAACGTTATTTGTAGGTTTAAAATCACATTATATTAGTACCTAAGTATGTTATTTTGTGCAAACCACAGGGACTATCTATGTTAATACCCTAAAAGTTAATACCTCCAAACGTTACAAAATGAAAAGTTAATACCCTAGAAGGTTATTTTAAACTATTAGTACCTAAGTATGTTATTTTGTGCAAACCACAAGGACTAACTATGTAATTAACTCATAATATAACTATTTCACCAAGTATACAATTATTCACACAAGTGTCTTTAATGTAAATATATATATTCTGAATACATATTTATTTATTCATTCTTGTTTATAAAAACCAACCTCCAATACTTGTGTTTTTGTAACAAATTCTATGGCAAAGTTTATGTTGAAAACCATAGTTAAACACACTTGTAAATACTTGTTAGAAAATATTTTTCTAAGTGTTTATATTCTTAGAAAATTTTGCCATAGTTTCCCCTAAAAATGGAGGTGTCCATGCTATTGAAGCATATCATTTTCTTTTCAAAAATCATCGCAAGCAATCAATAATCAATCTACACTTACCAAGTGCAAAAACTATACAATTTACATAACAACATGAACTTGATCTTTCACAAAAGCTTGTAGTAACTTGGTAGCATGTTTAGTAGACTTAGTTACCCTTTAAAGTGTGTTTATTACTTTAGAAATCTCATTCTTGAAAGATTTGCGTGTTTACAACTTGTTAGATGATTTTTCCAAAAATCATTCTTTTGAACTTTTCTTGTAAACAAAGTGCCCTTATACTTATTTCATCACCAAAGATAGTGTATATTTAAGTAAGCATCAAGATCTTCTAAAAATCACATTTTGAACTTGGTTCTTTTGGAAAACCACTCATAAATTTTCGATTCATAAGATTACTAGCTTACTTTGGTTATTATTTTTCAAGAAATCATCTTATTATTCAAGTTCATGCTTATATATGAGGATGATCTTCTTGTGTTAACACATAATCATCCTCTAACTTGCTAGATCATGTGTTTAATCACAATCTAGCAAGCTCCTTATGATGATCAACATCATAATCTTAAGTAAATAACAAGCAAACATCATTCACACACTAAACAACATCATTTCATCCATATACCATCATATGTAAGCTTTATGTTTAAGATTCAAGTTTATGTTCTTTAGTGTTCTTGTTATTTGCATCATAACATATCTTTTAACCACTAAAATGGAAGTAAACAAAGGTCAAGAGAGTCTTACTACTAGCTTTAAGCTAGGGAAGAACACTAGTTGATGATGAAGACAAAAGTGATGGATAAAAGCTAATAATGGAGGTCCTTCAAGTTATTCAAGCACCAAGCCTTCTAATCTTGCACCTTACACCTTGAGATAACCTTGGATTGCATGAACTTGGAATGAAAACAATGGTGGTGTGGGTGAGAGGGGTCGGCCGAGAGCTTTAATAGGGAGAGGGTGAGAGTGTGGTGGTGAGTTGGTGTTGAAGATGATGGTTACTTATAATCTCTTAATTCTATTATCCAATGGTCTTAATGTCTCTCCAAGTACAAACATGATCTTATCAATCTTTGTGTATCCAAGAAAGATCAAGGAAAGATCTTGCAAGATTTGTGGATGTGGGGTCACCTAGTGATCGTAAATTTGAAGGGGGATGGGGGTTAAATGTAAGTTTTGATGGTAAGCAGGTAATTAGTGGAAGTTAAGTGTAAAAGTCTAGTGTTTTAAGTGTAGGATGTATTATGTAGTATGTTAGAGTGTTCGGGAACCATAACTAGCTCAGAAAAAATAAAACAATGCTTCTAGCAATATTTGGTGTTCCGGGTAGTGTCTGGTTATTCGGTTAGATACCGGTTCGTTAAAGTGTCATGTTATTCCGTTTAGTGTTCTTTAAGTACCCTTTTTGTAACACTTTTAATTCCCGACACTTAGGAAAGCATACAGGACCATTTTGCCATATTTTTTGCATGTTACTAGCTCACGAAATTGCTGAATTTTGCTAAAATATGCAGAATTCTGCACTTTATGTGGGTTTTAGGCACTTTCAGACACTTAAACTATCACCTAGTGACGCAGTTCTATGGTCCTTACTTCCCTACACACCATACTAGTGTAGTACCTTGTCTCTGGCCCATACTGGGTCTCAAAACACTGTCTGTCTATGTACCGAACATCGTCAGCATTTTCTGAGTTATCCGCTAACTGTGCTAACTGTGCTAGCTGCGCTTTGTGCATCGTTTATGTCACTAAAGTTTGTATGTAAAAATGATGTGACAATATGTAATGTGATGCACATGTAAGTATGATACAGAAATCAGAAAGCAGTCATTTGTAATTCAGCACAATCATTAAGCACTAATCATCATTTAATAATTGTACGGATGCATGCAAATTTGACAGTTGTCACAGAACCGAACCGAATCATTCATATTTTTGTATGTTTCTAGTTTTTATAGCCTAGTTCATATATTTCATATTTTATATCTCCATTTCATATGGGTGGGAGTTGGCTACAAAGTCCATTTTTCCTACAAAGTGTACAAAGTCATAGAACACCAGAATTTCAGCCATAAAACACACTCAGAACCCACAAATAATAAAGTGAATATTACTAAAACACCATATTTGTGGGTTTTGTGTTGTGTTTTGGATGATAAGGCTTTGATTTTCGAATGACTAACATTAGTGTGTTTTATGTTGATTATCAAGTTGTGTTTTATATTCATAGTTCTATGATGGTGTGTTTGAAGTTTTTATGCACTCTTAGGGTTTGAATATTGTGTTTTAGTGATCTTCACTCTGTTATTTGTGGGTTTTGAGTGTGTTTTATGGCTGAAATTGTGGTGTTTTATGACTTTATACACTTTGTAGGAAAAATGGACTTTGTAGCCGAACCTCACCCATTTCATATATTTATACTTTCATTTCATTTATTTATACCTCAATTTCATATATTTATAAGCAAAAGTTTTAGCTTAAGTTTAGTTTTTGCTATTAACTGAAATCAAATGAACCAAACCAAAAACTGTCAATCTAACTGAATAAACCGAAGTGATTAATCAAAAACCAATTGGTTAATAAAAAAGACTAACCGATGACTTTGGTTTCGGCTTCGGTTGAGGATAATAACCGAACCGACCGAACCATTCACAACACAATAAAATGGATTACTGAGTACTTCGATTTTGATATATATATCTATTACAAGGATGCTACAATAAATATTATACAAATAAAAAAACTAAAAAAAAACATGTGTCGCTCCCGTCGCATCACATCACGCTGGTATCTGCTCGTTTCACAAATTAGGTACTAGGTTTTTATCGGCCGTCGTAGGCGACCGCATGCTACACCAACAGCTCAAGCCCTACTTCTTCATTCCCCTTCCTTTATATATATCTTCAGATCCATTATCGTCTCTAATTCTTCCTGTTTTCACCACTAATTTGCCTACACCTTCAACATCAGATCCCTCTGTTTGGTACGTACCATCTTTCTTGTTTTCTCTAGTATTCTCGTTGCTTTTAGAACTTGATATGTTCTGGGTTTTCGTCAAAACTATCGATGAGTTTCAACGGCTGATAGATCTATTACTTCTAGTTTTGGGTCTTTTTTTTAAATTAGGGTTTTGTTTGATGAATTTGGGGGCGATCTAGATTTAGTTTTTTATTTTTTTATTTGGGTTTATTGGATACATATTAATATGTGAATTAGGCTACTGTTTAAGACTTTAATTTGTACTTTACAAATGTTAAACTGAAAATACAGGAGACACATGTGTTAGCATATTGTGACTTTGGTTGTTTGTTTGTTTGTTTAATCTTTTTTATTTGCTAAAAGGGTTGAATTAAAGATAACAAGTTGTTTGAGTTAATGAATTGAGCTTGGAGTTTCGTGTGGTTTAACCGAAACTTAATAAACCAAGCAAACCGTTTGAAATTCACGGTTTGTAAAGAGAAAGAAGCCTCCTCGGCCGAACCAGAATAATTGTTATATGACAGTATGTATTAGAAATTTAAAAGTAAAGTTTTCAATTAGGTTTCCATGCTTGCCCCCTATCGCAACCTTTGTCCTGAATTCCATTCCCTTGCCCCCTATCAGACCAGCATGCCTCCCTAAAATGCCCGGTCTTGCCACAATTACTGCACCTAAGGATCCTGCACGATCCCGGGTGATGATAACCACACCTATCGCACTTTGGTAGTTTTCCCAGGTAGCGTTTATCTCCTGTTTTAGTCCTGGCAACGAGTGTATTGACTTTCTTGGTTGTAATGGTTTCCTCATGTTTGTTACTCGATTTAGAGCCCTGCTTGGCATGTGTATACTTCCTTTTATTTCTACCCGAAGAAGACTCCACATGCGTCTTCTTTTTCACTGGGCTTTCAATAGGTTTCTCCATCGTCACTCCGCCCTCGGGAGGACCTAGGGAAAGAGTTATCGCCTGAGCGATCCCCATTATGGTTCCTCTTAGTCTGCCAATGTTTGCAATGTTGCTTGCTTCGTAATGGACGATTGCTTTAGTGACTTGCTGGTTCACTAGAGCTTCGAGCTCAGCTCTTGTTGCAGGTAAAGGTTATCGTTTTTTTGTACCCCCATTTAATCAAAATTAACTGAATTGAACCATTCATATTTTCATATATTTCTATCTTTTATACCTTCAGTTCATGTATTTCATATGTATACCCCCATATTATGTATTTATGCCTTAATTTCGTGTACCTATACATCCATTTCATGTATTTATACATAATTTCATGTATTTCTAATAAAAAGTTTTAGCCTAAGTTTGGTTTTGACTATTAACCAAAATTAAATGAACCAAACAAAAAATCGGCAATCTAACTGAATAAACCAAACCGATTAACTGAAAACGGATTGATTAATAAAATAGACTAATCGAAGACCTCGATTTCGGTTGAGGATAATAATCTAACCAACCGAACAATGCACACTGATATTCACCAAAATACATATGTTTTATTCCCCCATTTTACGCGTTTTTGGCCGTAAAACCGAGAATCAGATACTTAATCGGGTGTATTTTTGTTTACAGGCCTAAAACAGCGTGCCAAATAAGAAGATAAAGAAAACGAGGATTTTTTGGGCGAAACGGCTGAACTGCGGAGATTCTGTGAAGAAAACTGATCTGGGCGAGTTGCACGACCGTGTCACAATCGGCACCCCCGTGCGGATCCGACGACAAGGCCCAACCCGGCACCGCACAGCCAATGCGATCAGGCGTGCAACAGATAATTGGGAACGCACGACCGTGCGATTCATAGAACGATCGTGCCTGGTCTTTGACCTCGGATGCACTGCCAGTGCAAGTGCTCGTGCCGGCCACATCTCGGTAATGCACGTCCGTGCAACACATGGCACGCCCGTGCCAATCTGAAGACCGGTCCAAGATTCGCTGATGTCACACGGTATGGTGAACAGTACATTAAAGTGCACGACCGTGTACTTTAATCGCACGATCGTGCGATCTGAAAATGTTATAAAAAACAGAAGGGAGCAATCAGTTCGCAACTCTGGACTTTTGGGAGCTCATTAGGTGAATTTTTAGGCTTCGGAGGTTACAACTTTCGCCCGGAATCAAGCCCTCACCATGCCTAGGAGCTCCGTTACCATCCGACCCTTCAATCTTGTGCTTGTTTATGGTTTGATTCTTGAATCTTTCCATGATTTTGTTTATTATTCAAGCATTTGGTTGATGTTTTATGTATTATTGTAGCCTACGGGCAAAAACACTAGTATTACTTGCTTCATAAACAACCATTAGCATGTTAATCAAGTTTGTAATGACACTTAGCACTTTCTATGTTAATCCTTGATGATTAGTTTGCAACCTTGTTTATTGATGATGGATTCTTGATTATAGTTAATTGTCTTGGATGATTAGTATGTGGTTAGTTGAGATATTTGCAAAAAGAAGCTTAATTAATCATTTATTAGTAGACTTTTAACTTGTTTAAAAGGTTTACACCATGATACTAGAAATGGTTAGTGGTTTAATAAGAGGAATTATTATTAATCAAGAATGTTTTCCCTCACGGAAGGACCTTAACGGGTTAGATGGCGTTGTTATGAATTCTTGACATAAGTTGTTAACTTTGTTAGTAGTTTAGGCCAAAATTGCTTTCTTGTTGAATTTATGTTCAAGATTTGTAAAATGAAATCGGTTGTGATTTAATCTAGTTTATGCTTGTCTCGGTGGTTACATTGTGTTTATCGGTGTCACTTTCCTTGATTAAGTGAAGTTAGAAAACTCCTAATGGATGACTAACTTATCTTTAGGGGATTTTCATAGACATTTATCAATTGGGCGTTAAAGAACAATTCTAGGTGGTTAAAGTGTGTTTATCGTTTTAACTTTCCAGAGAATTGTCATGTTAGGATTCCCGAAAGGGATACTAATTGTCTTTGAAAAATAGAAAATTGATCAAGTGTTTTAGTGGCAAAACCGACTTAGTTAACATGTTCCGGTTGTTCGTAAAGCAAGGCTATTTATCTATTTTTATATTTGGAGTCTATGATGTTTTAAAAATATATGTTCAGTCTTATTTTTAGTTTAAACAAATTATCCACTTATCTTTTTACGGGTAATTTAATGACGAAGGTTTAGTACTATAGCATCCGCCCACATCCTTGGATCGATACTTGGTTCTTACCGATACTTTACTACATATATGACGGGGTACACTTGCCCTTTCATGTGTGTTTTAATGTTGAAGTATAAATCATTTTTATAAATTTAAAACCGAATCGGGTGTAAAATTTACTGTAAAAACATGTATATACACGCACACGTCACACACCGTGACAATGTCTATGTTTCCCGCCACATCGTGCACGCACCTATTGGTTATTAACCAAAATCGGTTATCGGTGAACAACAACTAAATCGTTAACCTAAACCAAACCGAAAACAGACGAAACCGAACCCAAAACAACCAACATCTGAATTAACTGAAAACAAAATTAGCCAAAAATCGGGTATCAAATATTTTGGTACTCTCGTTTAACCAAATTAGCTGAATTGAACCGAATCATTCATATTTTTGTATATTTCTAGTTTTTATAGCTCAGTTCATATATTTCATATTTTATATCTCCATTTCATATATTTATACTTTCATTTCATTTATTTATACCTCAATTTCATATATTTCTAAGCAAAAGTTTTAGCTTAAGGGTATGTTTGGCACGGAGCTTTTAGGAGCTTCTAGCTTTAAGTTTTTAAGAAAAAACTCCTACTCAATAAAAGGTCTTGTTTGGTTGAAGGAACTTTATGCTTTTAGGTTAGGAGCTTGAAGCTTTTGGTTGAACGCTACTACTAGTAGCGTTTAGAAGGAGCTACAAGCTTTTAGGGAAAAATGACAATTTTAACCACTAAAAATAAGGAACTTTTTAATGCACCAACTTTCTAAATTTTTAGTTATGTCCATTTTGGTCATTTTATTAAAAGCTCCAGCTACTCTACCAAACATCAAATATATCTAAAAAGCTACAGCTACCAGCTTCCAGCCACCAGCTACCAGCTACTTTTGCCAAACATACCCTAAGTTTAGTTTTTACTATTAACTGAAATCAAATGAACCAAACCAAAAACCGTCAATCTAATCGAATAAACCGAAGTGATTAATAAAAAACCGATTGGTTAATAAAAAAAGACTAACCGATAACTTTGATTGAGGATAATCACCAAACTGACCGAACCATTCACAACACAATGAAATGGATTACCTGATTACTTCGATTTTGATATATATAATGCTACAATAAATATTATATAAACAAAAAAAACTACAAAAAACGAGTATCGCAATACGATTTGTCGCTCTTGTCACATCACCCGGACATTCTGCTAGTTTCATAAATTGAAAAATAGAGATCTTAGAGCATTCACATTCAATCCATCAAATTATACATACATTCCACTAAAAAACAACCCCTATATCAATATATTTCCACTAAAAACAAATACTTTTTCTCTCTCCTTTCAATTAAATAATATTATCATTACATTTTTCTCTCTCCTTCACTCACAACCACTTTCAATATATATTAAAAAAATTATACTGGATGAACAGTGTCCCCCCAAATATACAGATGAACAGTAACATTTTCTCTCTCCTCTACTCACAACCACTTTTTATACCCTTTATAATATAAAAACCTCTCCTCTCATTATTTGATGGATTGAATGTGAGTGCTCTTAGGTACTAGGTTTTTATCGGCCGTCGTAGGCGACCGCATGCTACACCAACCTCAAGCCCTACTTCTTCATTCCCCTTCCTTTATATATATCTTCAGATCCATTATCGTCTCTAATTCTTCCTGTTTTCACCACTAATTTGCCTACACCTTCAACATCAGATCCCTCTGTTTGGTACGTACCATCTTTCTTGTTTTCTCTAGTATTCTCGTTGCTTTTAGTACTTGATACGTTCTGGGTTTTCGTCAAAACTATCGATGAGTTTCAACGGCCGATAGATCTATATAATTACTTCTAGTTTTGGGTCTTTTTTTTTAATTTTAAATTAGGGTTTTGTTTGATGAATTTGGGGGCGATCTAGATTTAGTTTTTTATTTTTTTTATTTGGGTTTATTGGATACATATTAATATGTGAATTAGGCTACTGTTTAAGACTTTAATTTGTACTTTACAAATGTTAAACTGAAAATACAGGAGACACATGTGTTAGCATATTGTGACTTTGGTTGTTTGTTTGTTTGTTTAATCTTTTTTATTTGCTAAAAGGGTTGAATTAAAGATAACAAGTTGTTTGAGTTAATGAATTGAGCTTGGAGTTTCGTGTGGTTTAACCGAAACTTAATAAACCAAGCAAACCGATTGAAATTCACGGTTTGTAAAGAGAAAGAAGAAGCCTCCTCGGCCGAATCAGAATAATTGTTATATGACATCATGTATTAGAAATTTAAAAGTAAAGTTTTCAATTAGTGTTGTTAAGTATAATGCAGCATTGAAGTGTGCTAGGCTGGTAACGAGTAGCGACGTGTTTGTTTCTTGAATTTGGGGGATGTTTATTCGAATTATTTGCCATTTATCTCTTGTTAGTCAGATTTATGTTTATGTGTTATTTTGTTTCTGAAAACTGAAACGAAAAAAATGTAAGTTTCATCCATATTGCTGAAACGGATGTACCTGTAATCTGAGTTTAGATATCAGAAAATGTGCTTCGTTTAAGTGCTTTCAGTTTACGCACTTGGTAAACTAAGGGGAGTGGGGGCGGATACGTTATCCCCCGTGATAGCCAAATTCAACGCGTGGAACGAACAAATCTTCCACCGCCACCACAAATGTTAACGCGTGATAGCAATGTTCCGTGATAATGTTAACGCGTTATGGGGGTGTGAGTGATAAATGGGTGTGAGGGTTTATTGTTGGGTGTTGTGAGTGATGACCATTGCCACTAAAAAAGGATGTGAGTGATGGAAAAATGGTTGATGACATGGCGGAACTTGATTGGGTGTTTGTGAGTGATAGAATTTTTGCAAGTGATACCACCCCCACTCCCCTAAGTAGAACGTTTTTTAACAATTGAGAAAAAAAAACTTTTTAAAGAATTTATTTTTATGACTATTGCTGTTGGAATTTAAGTTACATGTTGCCTTGGTTTAAAAAAGCGGGAAGCGCACAAAAGCGATGAGGTCTAAAACCGAGTTTTAAAAAGCGAAGCGCAAAAGCGGTGAGCTTTTCGTACGCAAAGCGCAAAGTGATTATATAATTTATTTTATATATCCCATAAGTGTTTAGCATCCAATACCTATGATTTAGCTATAGTTAAGCTTTATATATGTTTTAAAATGAAAAAAAACATAAATGTACAGCATAAAAAGCCTGTTGTACAACACTCAGAAGCATAGGTCGATTTTCACCCTAAAAAGCACGCCTCAGCTGTGCCTTAGGTCGATTTTCACCCTAAAAAGCACGCCTCACTGCGCTTCTTGTACATCGTGCGCCTTATGTCACACAAGGCGATGGGGTTTGCGTCAAGATGCGCTTTGCGCTTAAGCGCGCTTAAGGCTCACTTTTTTAAACCAAGCATGTTGCATTTACTTTCATTTAGAAGTGTTTTATATATCTTTTGTTTTGCATCCTAAATATAAGAATTTTGTAACAATGTTTTTTTTTGTTTTTATAAACTCTATAGATGGGTTCCGTTAACTTCTAATAAGAAAATAAAAACATGACATATTTGCTCACGTTGTTTTTAGTTGCTGTCGTTTTAGGTTCATCATGTTTGGGCGAGCTCCTAAGAAAAGTGACAGTTCAAAGTACTATGAAATTCTTGGTGTTCCTCAAACCGCAACTCAAGATGAACTAAAGAAAGCATACCGAAAATCTGCCATAAAGAATCATCCTGACAAAGGTGGAGACCCTGAGAAGGTGAATCTTTTATCATTTACTCACCATTTTCTCTTTGCAGTAACATATGTAACAAATAAGAATACGAAAGTTGTTTTTATCATTGTGACTTCAAGTCAAACTGTCTTGAACTCTTAACTAGTTTATAGTGTTTTTATCATTGTGACTTCAAGTCAAACTGTCTTGAACTCTTAACTAGTTTATAGTGTTTGGATAAAGCGATTCTGATGACGATAATGTATGTTGAAGTTATTGGTTTTGAGTAATTAGCTTCTTACTGGTTACAACAAAACCATAGTTGTTTATAGTGATGACAGCGAGCGCTATAGATAATAGTGTAGCATAACGCTGGATCATCGCTATCTAATGTTTAGCGCTCAATAGCGACAATTAGGGTTTTTTTTTTCTTTTTAAATATTAAAAACCAAACTTTTAGGCATTTTAATCGACCAAACAGCTGTAATCTTCACTAAGTGCATCAAAAAACCTTAAATTCGTGAATAAAACCCTAATTTTTTGTATTTTTTTTTTCTAATACGTTATCGCTAAACATCAAATAGCGCTCGCTATCTCATCGCTATCGATACGTAGTGTATAGGTTGCGTGTCGCTATTAAATAGCTATTCGCTATTAACAACTATGAACAAAACTGATTATCTCTCAACTCTTGTTGCTTTATAGTTCAAAGAATTATCTCAAGCATATGAAGTTCTTAGTGATCCGGAAAAACGAGAAATTTACGATGAATACGGTGAAGATGCTTTGAAAGAGGGCATGGGAGGGGGCGGTAGCTCCTCTGGGAACCCATTCGACGTTTTTGAGCAGTTTTTCGGTGGTGGTTTTGGAGGTGGTTTTGGTGGTGAGAATTCATTTATCCCGCTTTTGTATGTAATTTTTTTGTTCATTTTTTCCGGATTATTCACTAGTTTGTTATGCAATTGTTTTATATTTAAGGTGGTGGAAGTTCCAGAACCAGGAAGAAACACGGAGAAGATGTAAAACAAGTTCTTAAGGTTTCTTTAGAGGATGTTTATAATGGCATCACCAGGAAACTCTCTCTGTCGAGGAATATATTGTGCAAGAAGTGTAAAGGGTACGTGACAAACTCTCCTTTCATCATTTGATTAAAACATTTGTATAATTCTGATTAGTTTACCGATAGAGTAATCAAATGGATTAAATCAACAATTATCTAAGCTGGAAACCAGTTAAAGAAGACGAAAGTTGCCTGACGAGTATTTATGCTTTCACGTAACAAAATTTTAAATTATTTTGTTAAAAAATATTTTTTAGTGTAGAGTACACGGATGGTCCCTGTGGTTTACCATAATTTTGGATTTGGTCTCTAGCTTTTCCAAAAGTACACGGATGATCCCTATGGTTTGCACTTTGTAACACATTTAGTACCCAACCAACAAATCTAAAAGTATTAGCATGTTAGGGACTAAATGCGTTACTAAGTACAAACCATAGGGACCATTCATGTACTTTTGGAAAAGCTGGGACTAAATGCTTTACAAAGTGCAAACCACAGAGACCATCTATGTACTTTTAGAAAGGTAAGAACCAAATCCAAAATTTTGGTAAACCACAGGGACCATCCGTGTACTTTACTCTAAATTTGTTAATATTCTAGTTTTTATATTTTTTTAATACATTAGTTATTTCCAAAATGTTAACAACTTGTTATATCCTTAAAATGCATGTGTTTTTATTCGAATCCATATGTGACCATTTTTCCATATTCAGCCAAATTCAAGTGAATAAACTTTTGCATGCACCAGTTGCTATTAAAACATTTCATAAATACATTTAATATACCAGGAAAGGTTCAAAGAGCGGTGCCTCATCGAGATGTTATGGATGCCAAGGTTCTGGGATGCGGGTCTCAACCCGACAAATCGCCCCGGGAATGATCCAACAAACGCAGCATGTCTGTCCCGAATGTAGAGGATCTGGTATTTCCCCGAATTCTTCCCTATTATGTTTATATCAAAATATATATTTTTCTACTCCCGTAAATCTTGACTTAATGTTCTTTTAAAAAGGTGAATCGATTAATGAGAGAGACCGATGCCAACAGTGCAAAGGAAAGAAGGTTACACAGGAGAAGAAAGTGCTTGAAGTTAATGTAGAAAAGGGAATGCAAAATGGTCAAAAAATTGTGTTTGAAGGTCAAGCTGATGAAGCTGTAAGTAAATTTGGATCATCATCAAGATTATTTTAAAGTCGTTTTTCCGTATGATTGTTTAGTTTAAGATCAATGGTTGATTTTGACGGGTGCTCATCTATTTTGCAGCCTGATACTGTTACAGGAGATATCGTTTTCATATTGCAATTGAAAGAACACCCTAAATTCAAAAGAAAACAAGACGATCTTTATGTGGAACATAATGTCAGTTTAAGTGAAGCTCTTTGCGGGTTTCAGTTCGTTCTTACTCATCTTGACGGCAGACAACTTCTCGTTAAAACAAACCCTGGAGAAATCATCAAACCTGGTTAGTACTAGAAAATAAAAAAAAAACTTTTTTTTTTTGAATTTCATTACTTACTTCTTTTAGCTGTATCTTTGACTTTAATGGTCAAACAGTATGGAAATCGAAGACCCTTTTTTACAAAAAAAGTTTACTTTTTGAGATTCAAGGCCCTTTTGAGTAAATTTCCGTATTTTTTTCGTTGTAACGATTTGAGTTTGAGGATTCTAATTCATGTATAGATTTGACTTTCGAACTTTGACCATTGTTTTCTCTCCTGTTTTACAATTACAGATTCATACAAAGGGATCAACGACGAGGGAATGCCGCAGTGGCAGAGGCCGTTCATGAAGGGGAAGCTCGTAATCCATTTCAACGTAACGTTTCCTGAAACAGGGGTTTTGACACCTGAACAATGCAAGGTTCTAAAGACCATTTTACCCTCTGGTGGGGCCAGCGCTAGTTTATCTGACATGGCGTTGGATGACTGTGAAGAAACCATTTTACATGATGTAAACATGGAAGAAGAAATGAGGAGGAGAGAGTATCAGAGACAACAGGAAGCTTATGATGAAGAAGATGATGATGAACCCGGAATGCCGCGTGTGGGTTGTAACCAGCAGTAAACCCCCATTTCATTTTTATAAATGGTAGATGTTTTTATATTATTATGAATTTTTTAGTCTACCTGCTTGTTATTTTTTTTAGTAATATGGTATTTTGAGTGTCAACTTGGCTTTGTTTTGTTGGTTTTATGCTTAAATTTGATTGATGGTTATGATATAGATTTGCATGTTTTTGTTTTGGTGGCCTGAAAGATTTGTTTTGAGTGTAGCCTCTTCATTGATTCATATTAATACATGTTATATAACTTTAATTTGTTTAGAGTTAACTGCTATTTTCGTCCTCGTAGTTTGTTCAATTATGTCAGTTTAGGCCAAATTTTAAATTTGTACAATTTACGTCCCTGACAATCTTGAAACATGCAAGTTATGTCCATAAAAACATGACTTAACTGCCATTTTCGTCCTTGTGGTTTGTCCATTTAATCAATTCAACCTTAGTTTATTGGACAAAATTGACATGTTTCAGGAATGTCAGGGACGAAAATGATACAAATTTGAAATTCGGCTTGGACTGACATAATTAGACAAGGACGAAAATGACAGTTAATTCATTTTTTTTAATAATATATAAAAGATCAACTTTAATTAATAATAATAAAAATAAAGCTATATTGAGTGATCTTGGACGGTTTGAATGTTTGATTTATGAGTCATGACTCCCACCAAAACCATTTTGAGTTTTATGTTAATATAAAACTATGACATAATTTTGTATAACAACTTTTATGACAAATAAAATAAAATAAACTAAATAATACAATTGTATCAAGAAAAGAAAAATGGATACATTGTGAGTGTAAATAAACTAGGAGTATATTAATCTTCGCATAATTTCAAACAATAACCAACAAATTACGACCTAAAATCAGTTGGGCACTATTTATTAATCAATTGATCTATGACGTGATTTTATATTCAAGTTTAATTTAATATAATAAAAGTCTTTTTTAAAGCAAATATATCGAGAAAAAGATAAATCATTCATTATGATCCCACCATTATTATGTAAGACAGTTGGTTAAAAATGTACCACCACATGAATTTTGTACTAGTGGCTTGCAATCAAGGTATACATGTATGACAAAAATGCTTACCAAAATATTTGTGAGGATCTAGAAAATATATATAAATAATATCAACATGTTTCATGCTTAATTGCAAAGGTGATTTGGAATATATAGACTTTTTCTTTTCCATAAGTTCACATAAATTATGATAACTTTAAATTTATAAAAGAAAAAGTGAACTAAAGTATAAGAAACTTACCTATTACCATTCAAGACATAATGATATTTTAAAAAAAAATTTAGACTACATTTCATCACATGTTTTAATACACACTACAAATCAAAGATGGTTATTGAGGCGGGATCAAGTTTCAGATAGTATTTAGGAGTAAGTTAGTTTTCTGTTTAAATAAAATTATCAATAACCCTTAAAAAACAATCTCCCCTTTTTCTTTTTTTGATTTCTTTGATCCTTTAAAAAAAAGAAAAAGGAAGATTGTTTTTTTTTTTTTTTTAATTTCTTTGATCCTTTTGAAAGCAGCCTCTCTATTCCTATGAGGTAAATGCAAGGCCGTCTACATCTACCATTCTCAGACCATACCTTAGCTTTGCTATTGAGGAGATTTACTGAGTATGATGATGATTTCTTTGATCCTAAAGTTAAGGGGTATTGGATTTTAATAATCCCAAGTTTCACTAATTGGCCGGTAATTTTCCCAACTTCAAAAATTGCCTACAACAGTCCCAACTTGTAAGATTTTGGCCACCAATGATCCTTGTCTAACTGGGTTATAACCCAGTTAGTTTTTTGAAGTTTTGAGCGGCGGAGAAGGTCACTAGAGGTTGGAGATGACAAGTGGTGCTCTCCTTTGGTGGTTTCAGGGGTAAAGAAGGTCGTCGGAATAAGTTGCAGGTCACCGGAGTTGCGTAGATGGTGGAAATTTTAAACTATTGAGAAGCGGAGAAGATTACAGGAGGTCGGAGATGATTGGTGGTGGTCTCGTTTGGTGGTTTCAGGGGTAAAACGGGTCGCCAGAATAAGTTGCAGGTCACCAGCCCAACAAGGTTATAACCCAGTTAGACAAGGATCATTGGTGGCCAAAATCTTACAAGTTGGGACTGTTGTAGGCAATTTTTGAAGTTGGGATTATTACCGGCCAATTAGTGAAACTTGGGATTATTAAAATCCAATACTCCTAAAGTTAATATCCTATTAGTAACATATAAACAATTTTTCTTCAATAATATATTTTTATAATACAATTGATTGCATTCTTTTTTTAAAAGAAGCTATTAACAACCAACCCATTCCTACCCAACTTTTTTTTTTTCATATTTATCCATCTATTTTTACTTTAGGTAATGCTAGAAGAATAAGATGCTATATGTAGGCCTACTAACTTCCTTATTTAAACCAATTTCATCATTTTATGCTTGAACCAAATTCAAATCCACTCACTTACTTCTACTCTATGTTCCACCATTTAACAACATTCTCTTGTAGCTGGCAACCACAAGTAGCATAGAACAAGAACAAACTAACATGGACAATGGAGGTGAGGTTGTAAACCCCCTATCATCTTCCTCCACTACCACTACCACTACCACCACTGTCACGACCACCACTACCCCTCGAAAAGGCTCAAAGAGACCCCACGATCGAAACATTGACAATGCGCCGAAAAAGCAGCATGAAAACAAAGGTGGCGGCTATGGTAACGGTGAGCACCATCCAACGTACCGCGGTGTAAGAAAGAGAAGTTGGGGCAAATGGGTGTCCGAAATTCGCGAGCCTAGGAAGAAATCAAGGATTTGGCTAGGAACATTCTCAACCGCCGAGATGGCAGCTCGAGCGCATGACGTGGCCGCAATCGCGATAAAAGGTCGTTCCGCTTTCCTCAATTTTCCGGACATGGTACATCTACTTCCACAGCCAGCCACTTCATCACCCAAAGACATTCAAGAAGCGGCCGCCAAAGCAGCCGCCTCATGTGACAGTATTGGATCCAAACTCGAACATGAACCTGAACCTGAACCTGAACCTGAACCTGAACCTGAACCCGAACCGCCTAGCCAGGAAATGCTTTCTCCCTCAAATTCATCAAACACTTCATCATCATTAGATAATACTCAAGAATCATTGGCATCACAATCAACAGAAGATGATACATTCTTTCACTTGCCAGATCTTTCATTGGATAATGATGATGTGGCATATTATCCTTCATCATGGCAGCTTGTTGATACTGCAGCCTTTCTGCTTGAAGCTGAAGAGCCATTTATTTGGTAAAAATATGAATTAATTTTGTAAAAAAATGTCATTAACGGGGTCAGTTAATATATAAGACGACATGATCCATTAGCAAAATTTCATTAACAAACTGTAATGATCGTTTTCTTTAACTTTGTGTTGGTGAAATACAAAATTACTTCACCAAATTTGTGTGATTTTGTTTGATATTATTTTATATAATTTCTAGAATTTATTTACGCGTGAAACTGTTTTTGTTGACAATTACATTATTGCTGAGTAAATATAAAATAAAAATGATAACATGACACTAATTTCACCTTTTTTGTCTACTTTTTAAAATATGAACTTTTTTAAGTCGCTATTGCAATCTTACATGTGTCATTTTTTTTAAAATATTTTTTTATTATCTAGTATAATATGATTTTTATCTAATAACATGTTTTAGTATCTAATATAATATGATTTTTTCTCTAATAATTAACATGTCTTAGTATCTAATATGATTTTTCTCTAATAACCGGTCTTAGTTAACTTTAAAAAAAAAAAAATCTAAATGCACAATTATGCTTGAATTTTTGTCCACATTCCAACAGGGGCGGACCTAGCCTTAACCGGGGGTAACCTCCGCTACGGCTTGGCTCGGAAAAATTTGACGTTTTTAGTGTAAATTTTGGAAAAATTTGATGTTTTTTCGATTTCGTTACGGCTTATTTATAAAACGTTACGGCTTGACGTGAATCCTATATCCGCCACTGCATTCCAATATACATCATATTGAACATGTAGTTGTATTCGAAATAAAGTATCTTTTGTGTACGGTAAACTAGTGTTTGGCATTATTTACCAAAGCATAACGATTGTACAACATTTGTACCGGTATTTGTATTCATTTTTATGGTCTTCGGTTTTGGTACGGGTCAGTTTCCACGAACGGTACCCTGAGCGATATATAACACATTTCAATATTTTTTTACATATTACCATTATCTTTGGTTACACGGTGAACCTTTTGTTGTGAATGGATTGATGCGGATATGGACACGGAAGCAATCAAAAGGCTAATCAGAGAATGATTTATTAAAGGGTAAATTGCACAAATCAACCTTTATATTATACCTAAAGTGCACTTCATGCCTTTCACTATGAAATCGGTTAAACCCAACCTTTATGTTCATGCTTTGTTACATTCTATAACCTTTACAACTAACGTCGTTCAGAAACTCAGTTAAGTTACCTCACAAGCTTTGCATGTGAGGGTACTATTGTCTTTTATAACATAAAGGTTGATGTGTGCAAAAATATAATCTATACTATATAATAAAAGAAACCAATAAGTGACACGTGTCATTCATTGAAGGCGTCTACATTTGTAATTTCCTGTTTTTCATACTTATCTTATATCAATTAATTAAATAATAAATAATCAATTAATATTAAATCTTATCTTACTTTGAATGTCAGATAGAATTATTCGATTTTTTCTAATAATATATTATCTTCAAATTTAAGTTATATATATTCTATTTTTTCTAATAAGATATTACCTTCAAATTTAAGTTATAAGTTAAAGATATTTTTTAAATAATAGCACAAAACAATAATCTTAAACTTAAAAAAACAATAATACGCTCATATAAAAAATTTTAAGTACAAACAAAATATACAAAATAACTTATTAGACATTAGATCAAACTTAAAAAAAAAAAACACTAATTCGGAAGAGAAGCTAATAATATAATTTTGTTTTTGATTTTTTAATTCGGGTTCTAATCAATTCGAATTAAACTTAACCAAGTTTGTGATTTGATTCGAATTAAACCGAACTAAATTTATGATTTTTTAAACGAATCCAATAGCATATTATTTACTATACAAAATTAAATTTATTTAACCCGTGTAATACATGGTGTTTTTAAAGATATAACTTTTTTTATTATTTAGTATATATTCGCCCCGCTTGCGGTATGCGCATATAATGTATATGTGTGGACGCTCGAAGGGCAAAAGTGAAATTGCACTAATTTTAACGTTATTTTACTAAGTTCATGAAAATAACGTTAAAAGCGGCAGACGGTTAATAATGCATCATCATCATGTGGTGGCGTTGATAACAGAAAGATAAAAGGGAACATGCACTAATCGGTCGTTGTCCCGATTGCTGAGTGTTATGTGCCTTATGTCCAAAGCTTGATGCAAAACTACTATCGAGTCGGGGGTCTCACTGAAAGCAGCCTCTACATCTTACCCTCCTCAGACCCTACCTTAATTTTGCTATTGGTGGGATTTACTGAGTATGATGATGATGATTTAGTACATATAATTAGATTTATTCAACCCGTATAATACACGAGTTTTATAAAGATATAACTTTTTTTATTATTTAGTTTATAAAATTACATTCATCCAACCCGTGTAATATACAAGGTTACAAAATTACATTTATTTAACCCGTGTAATACACAGTGTTTTTAAAGATATAACTTTTTTTTTATTATTTAGTATATATATAATTAGATTTATTCAACCCGTACAATACACGGGTTTTTATCATTTGTAATATAAAATTACATTTGTATAAAATTACATTTGTTCAACTCGTGTAATAAACGAGATTTTTAAAGAATAATTGTTTTAGTTTAGTATATAAAATTACATTTATTCAACCCGTGTAATACACGGGGTTCTAACCTAGTTATAACTAACATAAAGGTTGATTTGTGTAAAAATATTATTATATATATAGTAGAATATTATTTTTTTTGTAAACACATTATTATTTGTTAATAATCATATATTTATATATATAAACATACATAAAATATTATGTTTTAAATTATTTTTTAAAAATTCTGATTTTAATATTTTTATAAAGTAAATAATAATGACAAGATAAATTACTTTTTATATAAAATATAAATAAAACACAAATTCTTTTAAAATAAATTTATTGTAATATACGAAATATTTTTATAATTATATATAATTATAACAGACGTTTTAAAACTGCTCAAACTAAAAAGTATTTTTTATGTATATGTAAGTATGTGTTTGTAAAAATATTATTAGACAAATTTATATCGATAAAAGAAACTAATAATATAATTTGACGTTTAAAAAAATCGTTAATGAACTTCAGTAAAGAAATATAAATAATACAAATGCAATAGAAAATAATAGAATTTCTTAAAAAATCTATTACCATATTTATCAACAAATATTCTATTTCTATAGAACTAAAATAGAATATTTAAATTACTAATCAAATTTTAAGAAATTTTGTTACTTTCTATTGCATTTGTATTATTTACATATTATATATTTAGAATTTGTTTAGTGACGTTTATTAATGATTTTTTAAACTTCAAATTAATTTATTAGTTTCTTTTATTGATATAAATTTATCTAATATTTGTTTTTATAAACACATACTTACATATACACAAAATATACTTTTTATAAAGACATATTATTTACTTTATAATAGTTTTAAAATCAAATTTTTATAAAATGGATTTAAAACTAATTTTATATATGTTTATGTATATAAATATATGATTATTACAATTAATAATGTTTTTGCAAAAAAAATATATTCTACTATATATAATAATAATACTTTTACACAAATCAACCTTTATGTTATAAAAGACCATAGTACACTCACATGCAAAGCATGTGAGGTAACTTAACTGAGTTTTTGGATGACGTTATTTGAAAAGGTTATAGAATGTAACAAAACATGAACATAAAGGTTGAGTTTGGCCGATTTAATAGTGAAAGGTATGAAGTGCAGTTTAGGTATAACATAAAGGTTGATTTATGTAATTTACCTTTTATTAAACTTCTTGAATCGAATGATTCAGTCGACAAACATATAATTTTGCAACTGCTAATCAAGAACAATAAAAAAAAACTACTTAAAATCAATAACCTTAGATCCTAACTTATAACCAAAATCATAACTCTAATAGAAAGCTAAATAAGATAAAA
The DNA here is from genome assembly GCA_030545235.1 of Helianthus tuberosus. Lineage (NCBI taxonomy): Eukaryota > Viridiplantae > Streptophyta > Magnoliopsida > Asterales > Asteraceae > Helianthus > Helianthus tuberosus. The sequence continues at coordinate 2,425,044 of CM060367.1, read as the reverse complement.
AAGAAAATTTAAATTCAAAATAAAAATAAAAATAATTTCTTGAACCATATATTGTCACACCCCGATATTTACACGTTTGACCGGTGGGCCCGGTGGGGGATATCGTGACGTGGTTGGCAACATAACAGTCAAACAACACAATATTTAAATATGCACAGCGGAAGCAAAAGAAAGATATAATTCAACTTTAATAATTTGTAATATCAAGTATCACAATAGTCGAAAGTTTATCCACAGAAGGATCAAAAATAAATAGGAAACAGTAGTTCAACAGACTTTAGGCATCTTAAGCTTGCGAGACTCTTTTGATGCTAAGGAGAAATCCAGCCTATTACGATTAGTACCTGCATTTAATCTTTTTGGGAAAATACGTCAGTTTACACTGGTAAATACATTCAACCGACTCATTTTGAAAAGATTAATAAAATTAATTTGAATGCATGTGGCACAAACTTTTATAACTTGGGATAATTATTTAAATATATAATCTCGTAAAAGAATTACATGTTCCTTATGCGTTCAGTAGCCAGGATCGTGCCGGGTTAAAGATCAATAGACACACCACATTATTTATTTGGCGCTGACGGGTGTACGCCTACACCTCGCACTTAGGTCGTGGCCATTTCGTAAAATGATGCCAAGGATATCCGGGACATGGTCATTAACCTCCCAAAGGCTTTAAGCAAACAAAACAATTTAAATGGGCCGATCAAATATCAATTTAATCATCATACGTGGAAAGATTTAATGCCCGACCAAGCGGTATTTTATATACCGTACCCCAAGCCCGTATAGGGAAAATAAGTTAAAAGTATTTACCTTTGCAAGTATAATTCACAAACAGCAAATGCAAGTAGCTTTTACTGGTCCTCCTATTCTGGAACGAAGGATTATAATAACCTATTAGAATCCTAACGGGTCTTTAATCAAGCCTAAACTGAGACCGGTTAGTTTTAAAGATACGGTTCGTACGCACGATTAAGCGAAGACCGGGATAGAATGTGATTTAGACCCGAAAAGTTTGAAGACTTGCTTAATATGGGTATATTATACACATTCTGGATTTTGAGATAAAACCGATAAGGTTTGACCCGTTTCGGCCAATTTATGCAAACTAGTTACATAACCGAACCGAACGCGCAAGAGGCGTAACGGGTAATCATGAGAGCCATATACAGGTTTCCTAAGTTAACATGCCTCAAATATGTTGTGACATCAGTGAGATATCTTTTATTATGTCCGAAACGAATTTAAACACAAACTATGCCCCGTAGGGGTAGTTTGATCATTTATAAGGTTATAAAAGAGTTTAAGTATCAACCTGAGTTACAGGTCTGATATAATCAGCAAAAATACTTAATTTGATAATTTATAATAGTAGGGTATTGTATATATGTGAAACTTATCAATTATAACCAAACTATGCACCGTAGGGGCATTTTGGTAATTTCACATAAGCCGAAAAGCTCAAAACTGAAGTCGGAGTTAAAAAACTTTTGCTTACTGTTAAAATATTATAATTTACCTAAAATATCAGTAGGTATCAACCCTTGTATCTTTAAAATAGTTTTAGTACATACTATGCGTTAAAAACGCTTAAAAAGGCGATTAGGAGCCGTTTCCGGGTTCTACATACAAAGCTGATATTCTTATTATTCCAGAAGGTTTAAAATAGTTTATTTATCATATAAGATCAGTAGCAAAAGGTTTGGGGTCAAGAAGATATGTAAAACTCTTTTTATAGCCCGAAAGGGCAAAACCGACATTTACCGAATCATGCTTACGACCCTAAGTTATGCTCAGCCCAAAATTAATTAAAAATCTTCAAAAATCCCAAAATAATATATTACATCAGTGGGTAAAGAGTTTGATATCAAAAAGTAGGTTTAAATAGGCTATATGCTAATTACGCCGTTAAATCGCTAAAAAGCTTTCTAATTACGCTAATGAGCATAACTCTCAATCTACACCTCAAACTGATGTCAAATTTTGGGTACAAGTTTATATATTAGTGACTAAGGTTTCTACTCTTTTATATTTTCAAAAACCACGTTTTATGGTGAAAAGGGCATAATGGTCAACATATGAGCAATTAACGGAATCATGCATATTAATTGGTTAACTATTGAACCAAGGTGTATAATCACAGAGGGTTATACTAGCATGTAACCTGGTCCAATTAAAGCTCTAAGGCATTTCTAAAACGTGCTTAAACGGGTCAGAACTGAAAGTCAAAGCAAAAGTCAAATTATGCGACTTTCGGTTCCGAACCGGGTCTCTACTGGAAATTGTCGGGTTGAACATGTTTAGACATGTTCTTACACTAATTACCAAGTTATATTAATGATCAAATAGGTTGTATGGGTTCTACATTGCTAATTATGCATAAATTGGAAAATAAGCATTCTGTTGACTTTTTAATAACAAGTTTGACCCGACATTTGACCTAGTTAGAGTGGGAATCAGAGGGTGCCCTTTTAAGGGTTTATTACCCACATAATTACCAACTTATAACTACTTTCAATTCGACTTATCACTGGACCATTAGTGATTAATCGCGAAGTCAACCGTTAATTACGACGGTTTGACTTTTAAGCTAAAACTAAGCAAAAACTTAACTAAGAAAGGTTAAGCATACTTACTGAAGTCCTATGCACGATTAGTGATCACTTGAGTCTGCTTTGGAGCTCCAGAAATGATCAGAAATGCTGAAGGAAGGTGTGATCAAAATGGTTGTACAAGAGGCCTTTATATAGTGTTCAAAATCTCATAGATTGTTGACACCCAAGCCTATCAATGATCCCAGATGATCCACATATGTCCCTAAGGGTCTAGGGGTTGCTTAGGGGTCGCCCATGAAGTGAAACAACTGATTAAAGTCAGTTATAGCGCATATACAGGCTGCTGTCTGATGTTTCTGTATCTGGGCGTCTGACGCGGCCCGCGTAAGATGTTGTTAAGGGTTACGCGGCCCGCGTGGGCCTTGTATTCAGATTTAAACATTTTCAAGTTGTTGCATATTGTCCCTTGGCCTTTCGAAAGGTCAACCAACTTTATTTCTTGCACTTTGAACCCTCCCAATTTACCTATAAGGGCTTCAAGACTTATACCCACTTTGCCAAGTCCTTGGTCACTTTGTTATTCCCCGAAAAGTCATAACTTTTCAACGTTGACGCTTTAACCCCCTTATATACGAATTTGATCATAACTTTCTCATACGATAACGAAACTTTATGAAATTTATGTCGTGCATTCTAGTGAGCATAATTAATCGTTACAAAGCCTCGGGTTTGCTAAAAGGTCACTCAGAGGTATACTTTAAACATGTTGATACATTTAACCCCTGTGGTTTGTAATCTCTCACTTTCTTTCTTATTTAGCTTTGTATGATCCATGATTTATTCGTTTGAAGGTATGAGCATCATGTAGGGTTATTGTAAAGTATATTTATTCACTGTTGGCATTCTGAACCCGTATATTCACATGCTTTCCATGTTTGTCAACTTTAGTCCTTTTAGAACATTCTTTCACACGTTCAAACTTATGACACGTGTCGATACATTATAGGACGTGAATTTTCGAAGTGTTACATCCTCACCCCCTGAAAAGAAATCTCGACCTCGAGGTTTACTGAAATAAATGAGGGTACTTTTCTTTCATTGTGGACTCAACCTCCCACGTATACTCAGGACCTCTACGGGCATCCCATTTCACCTTTACAATAGGCACATGCTTCCTTCGAAGCTTCTTGACCTCTCGATCCTCGATCGACACTGGTTTTTCAACAAATTTCAAGCTCTCATCTATGTACACATCTGTATGTGGTATGACAAGTGATTCATCAGCGAAACACTTCTTCAGATTGCAGATGTGGAATACATTATGAATACCACTGAGCTCTTCAGGTAAGTTTAACTTATAGGCAACTGATCCGACTCGTTCGATAACCTCGAAAGGTCCTATGTATCTCGGGCTTAGCTTGCCTTTCTTACCAAATTGCATTACTCCCTTCCAGGGTGATACTTTAAGCAACACCTTGTCACCTACCTCGAAGTGAAAAGATTTACGCTTTAAATCCGCGTAGCTTTTCTGCCTATAATTGGGCTAACATGTCGGAGCTGTAGGTCTCCTTTATGGGTAGGAAATGTGCTGACTTAGTCAGTCTATCTACGATCACCCATATGGTATCATTTCCTTTCCTTGTCTTAGGTAACTTGGTGATAAAATCCATAGTTACCATTTCCCACTTCCATGTGGGAAGTTAAGGTTGTTGTAGCAAACCTGATGGCTTTTGACGTTCTGCCTTGACTTGCGCACATGTCAAGCATTTAGCTACATAGGCGGCTACAGACTTCTTCAAGCCTATCCACCAATAATTCACCTTCAGATCCTGGTACATCTTATCAGCTCCAGGATGAACGGAATATTTAGAACTATGGGCTTCCTGGAGGATAACATCTCGAAGTCCCCCATAAATTGGAACCCATATCCTTCCATTTAATCTCAGAATTCCGTTCTTGCCCTGAGATAATTGCTCTTTAGTGACTCCCAGCTTTTCATTAGAATAGTTAACTTCCAACACAGCTTCCACCTGTGCAGCTAACAACCTTTCATTCAAACTGTTCTTTATCTCAATGCTCTTGGCATTGATTCAGATGGGTTTCACCCTTTCTTTCCGACTTAAGGCATCAGCAACCACATTTACCTTGCCTGGATGGTATCGGATTTCACAATCATAATCATTCAACGTCTCCATCCATCGTCGTTGCCTCATGTTTAGATCCTTCTGGTTAAACAGGTGCTGGAGGCTCTTGTGATCAGAATAGATCACAAACTTGATACCATATAAATAGTGCCTCCATAGCTTCAGTGCAAATACAACGGCACCCAACTCCAAGTCATGGGTGGTGTAATTCTTTTCATGCACCTTTAACTGACGTGATGCATAGGCAATAACTTTGCCTTTCTGCATAAGCACACATCCCATCCCGGTGTGTGATGCATCACAATAAACCACAAAATCTTCTATTCCATCTGGCAATGTCAACACAGGCGCATTGCTCAGCTTCTGCTTAAGGATATCAAAGGATTCTTGCTGTTTAGGGCCCCAAACGAACTTTACTTTCTTCCTAGTCAAGGAAGTTAGGGGTGCAGTAATCCTTGAAAAATTTTCAATGAAGCGTCTATAATATCCTGCCAATCCCAGGAAGCTACAAATCTCTGTAGGTGTCTTTGGCTCTTGCCAGTTCATGACAGCTTCCACCTTAATGGGATCAACTTGGATTCCACGTTCGCTAACCACATGTCTAAGAAATTGGACTTCTCGAAGCCAGAATTCACATTTAGAGAATTTGGCATAGAGCTTCTCCTGCTGAAGTAATGAAAGAATACATCGAAGATGCTTCTCATGATCAGCCTTGTTCTTCGAGTAGATGAGGATGTCGTCTATGAAGACGATGACAAATTTGTCCAAGTAGGGCTTGCAGACGCGATTCATGAGATCCATGAATGCGGCAGGTGCATTAGTGAGCCCAAAAGGCATCACTAGGAACTCGTAATGACCATAACGAGTCCTAAATGCAGTCTTGTGTACATCTTCATCTTTAACCTTCAATTGATGATAGCCTGACCTTAAGTCAATCTTAGAGAAGTAACTTGCCCCTTGATGTTGATCGAACAGATCGTCGATTCTAGGCAATGGGTACCTATTCTTGATTGTAACCTTATTAAGCTCACGGTAATCGATGCACAGACGCATCGATCCATCCTTCTTCTTGACAAATAAGATTGGTGCTCCCCAAGGAGACGAAATAGGTCTAATGAAATCTTTGGCCAGCAACTCATCTAGTTGCGTTCTTAATTCCTTCATCTCCGTTGGCGCCAACCTATAAGGTGCCCTAACTGTGAAAGAAATTGAGAGATTACAAACTACAGGGGTTAAATGTGTCAACATGTTTAAGTTATACCTCTGAGTGACCTTTTAGCAAACCCGAATCCTTGTAATGATTAATTATGCTCACTGGAATGCATGATAAAAATTTCATAAAGTTTCGTTATCATATGAGAAAGTTATGATCAAATTCGTATAAGAGGGGTTAAAGCGTCAACGTTGGAAATTATGACTTTTCAGGTAAGCACAAAGTTAACCAAGGACTTGCCAATGTTTAAACAAGTCTTGAAGCCCTTATAAGTAAAATTGAGGGGCTCAAAATGCAAGAGAATAAGTTTGGTTGACCCTTGGAAAGACCAAGAGCCAAGATACAAAAGTTGCAAGCTGCTGCAGAAGGCTTGCGCACCGTAAGCCATACCCTTACGGTGCGCAAGGGTTGCCCAGCGACATAATTTGTGGCTGTTGACTGTTGTGAGCTTATAACCGACTTATAATCGATTTTCCTCATCTTGGACGACCCCTAAACAACCCCTAGACACTTAGGGACACTTGTTAATGATCTGGAACATCCCTTAGACTTAGTTGTCAACAATCTATGAGATTGTAAACACTATAAAAGGCCACAATGTTGCAACCATTGATCACACCATTCCATCTGCATTTGGGGAGCTTCTTGGAGCATAAGAGCAGACCCTAAGCCTTCCTAATCGTGCATAGGACTTCAGTAAGTATGCTTAACCTTTCTTAGTTGAGTTTTTACTTAGTTTTAGCTTAAAAGTCAAACTGTCATAATTAACGGTTGACTTAGCGATTAATCATTAATGGTCCAGTGATTAGTCGAATTGAAAGTAGTTATAAGTTGGTAATTATGTGGGCAATAAACCCTTAAAAGGGCACCCTCTGATTCCCACTCTAACTAGATCAAATGTCGGGTCAAGGTTGTTTATAAAAAGTCAACAGGATCCTAATTTGCGATTTAAAACATAATTAGCAGTGTAGAACCCATACAACCTGTTTGATCATTAATATAACTTGGTAATTAGTATGTCTAAACATGTTCCACCTGACAATTTTCTGTTTAGACCCGGTTCGGAACCGAAAGTCGCAAAGCTTTGACTTTTTCTTTGACTTCAGTTCTGACCCGTTTTAGATAGGTTTGGAAATGCCTTAGGACTTCCTTAGGACCGGGCTACATGTTGGTATAACCCTCTGTGGTTGGTTCATTGTTTGTCCGATTCGTTTACATGTTTCCGTTAATTGCTTAATGTTGACCATAAGGCCCTTATGACCATAAAACGAGGATTTTAGAAATATAAAAGGACAATAATATTTGATACCGATTTATAAACATGTCCCTAAAATTTCACATCAGTTGGAGGTCTAGATTAGGAGTTATGCTCATTAGCGTAATTATAACGCCTTTTAGTAATTAAAAGGCGCAATTAGCATGAAGTCTATCTAAACCCAATTTTTGACACCAAACCTTTTACCTATTGATGTAATATAATATTTTGGGATTTTTAAAGATTTTTAATTATTTTTAACCTGCTCATAACCTAAGGTTATGGCATTGATTCGATAAATACCGATTATACCCTTTTCGGTCATAAAATGAGTTTTACAAAATATTTTGACACCAATCCAATTGCTACTGATTTTATATAATAAATAAAGTATTTTGAACATTATAACCTGATCAGAAAACTCAGATTTCCTGTATAACCCGGAAATCGCTTAAAATGGCTTTTAAAGCGTATTAAACGCATAGTTTGAGTTTAAAACCATTTTGTCATATAAGACCTATTACCAACTGATATGACCTAATAAAATAAGTTATTTTACTGATATATTCGGACCCGAATCTCAGAATTTCAATTAACCTCTTTTATAATCTTTAAAATGACCAAAATACCCCTACGGGGCTTAAATTGAGATTAAACTCGTATTGGGCATAATGGAAGGTATCCTACTGATATCACAACATATTTAAGGCATATTAACTTAGGAAACCTGTATATGACTCTTATGATTACCCGTCATGCGTTATTCGCGTTCGGTTCGGTTTATGTAACTAGTTTGCATAAATTAGCCGAAACGGGTAAAACGTTATCGTTTTTATCTCAAAATCCAGAAGGTGTTTAGATTACCCATATTATACAAGTCTTCAAACTTGTCGGGTCTAAAACACATTCTATTCCGGTCTTCGCTTAATCATGCGTTTGAACCGTATATTTCCTTAAAACTAACCGGTCTAAGTTTAGGCTTAATTAAAGACCCGTTAGTATTCTAATTGGTTATTTATACCATCATTCCAGACTAGAGCCTTCCAGTAAATTGTACCTACGCTTACTTAAGTGAACACGACTGAGTTATTATAATTCTTGCTATTTAAGACAGGAGCTAGCTCAGGTAAATACTTTTAACTTATTTTCCCTTATACGGGCTTGGGATACGGTATTATAAAAATACCGCTTGGTCGGGTGTAGAAACCTTTTAATCGGAGATGATTAAATTGCATAATCCCGTTTGAATCTGTATTGATTGATAACAAATAACTTTAGGGGTTAATGACCGTGTCCTGGATATCCTTGGCTCATTTAAAAAGTGAATGGCCATAACTTAAGCACAAGGTGTAGACATAACACCTCCTGTTGCATATGTAAAAGATATACTCACTCGTAAGGATGTCTTCTTGTGAGTTATATTTATGGTGTGTCGATTAATCTTGACCGGCTTGTATTGTATAATCACCGGCCCTAAATGTTGGACAACCATGTAAATCGGATACAAGATTTTTATTAATAAGATTGTCCCAAGTATAAAAGATTAATTTTGCCTCGTGCACTTTAATCAAATTATAAAGAGTTTGTGCCACGTGCATTCAAATCAATTTTATTAAACCTTTTCAAAATGAGTCAGTTAATTGTATTTACCAGTGTAAACTGACGTATTTTCCAAAAGGTTAAGTGGCAGGTATATGCGTAATTGGCTGGGAGCTCAGGGCGTCAATAGGGAATCTTGAAAGTTCTAGATGTTAAAGTCTGTTGAACGATATTATCTTTCTGTTTAAGATCTGCCTGTGGATCCATCTTACATTCCGTTGTAATAATTGAAATTACTTTGAATCTGATTGTAATATATTTATCTTTTGCTTCCGCTGTGCATTTATATATTGTGTTGTTTGACTATGATGTTACCAACCACGTCACGATACTCCCCACCGGGCCCACCGGTAATACGTGGAAAGTCGGGGTGTGACAGGTTGGTATCAGAGCCAACACTGAGTGAATTAAACACTAGCCGTTTGTGTTTAATCTCAGTTACACAGATGCACATTCTTGAGTCTAGACAAGAACATAGGACTAATCCTAATTCATTTCATTGTCTTTTAATTGCTTCTTTTGTTATTTTTCTGATTAGCCCTTGCATGGGCAAGTCATTTTCTTAAGAAGTCCCGTTTAGGGCAACCATATACTTGTTTAAATTTTAAAGGAACGATTATGTTTAAAATATCATTCCTATATTATAAGATCTACCATTATAATAAAATGGCAAAAATCTAAAAAGGGACAAGACCTAGCCTCGTGTCATTATTAAGACCAGGCCAAGATGGCAGTTCCTCAATTTAGGTACAGATCCTTATTAACATCTCGAGTTAGGATTGTTCTGCGTTTATTATAAAAAAGGAATCTTAAAGGTAAACCTAGCCTATATGACGAGGCCAAGATGGTAGGACCTATTCAAGAGATTCAAATCCTTGTTAACACCTAAGAACGTGTTAGCACTCTTGACAGATGTGATTCGAGAAAATCACAACAGTCATTCTTATATTGGATTCTTCCAATTTTCTTATCGAGTCTATTGATTTAGAAATCGTGGCTTATATCATCCTATAAGATGATCATATTATAAACATCCCTTAGAAGGGAAATGCCTACGGGCTATAGTTAATGTCCTCTGAGACTAAAGACAGTGGTAGCCTACAACTCCTTGTCAAGAAAAAGTAATGAACTTTGATTCACACCTAAATGCCTCGATCCCAAATGATCATGGCTTATAAATTAAACTTGTCCACGTGACTAGGCCTTTTGTGCTATTACTAACTTATAAATTTGCCTCGATTCTCTGAAATCATGGCTTATAAATTAAACTTGTCCACGTGACTAGGCCTTTTGTGCTATTACTAACTTATAAATTTGCCTCGATTCTCTGAAATCATGGCTTATAAATTAAACTTGTCCACGTAACTAGGCCTTTTGTGCTATTACTAACTTATAAATTTGCCTCGATTCTCTGAAATCATGGCTTATAAATTAAACTTGTCCTTGTGACTTGACTTTTTGTGCTATAGTTATATTTTAATTAAATCCAGGATAATATTAATAAAAATCCTGAATAAAAATAAATATCATTTCTTTCCCTGCCAGTATACATATTAAAAAGAATCTTAAAGATACGACCTAGCCTATATGTCATTCCAGACGAGGCCAAGATGGTAGAACCTAGTCAAAGGATTCAAATCCTTGTAACATTGTAAATATGTTAACACTCCTGGCAACAGTGATGCGATAAAATCACACTTCTCATCATTATATTAGGAGTTTTTCAAATCCCTTAATTAGCGTAAATGATCAATAGGAATCATGGCTAGTAAACGTCGAACATGATGTACGCATCAAAACATCCATTTGGGATGTATACCTACGGGCAAAGGTGTATACATGAAAAGATAGTTTTTATTTCATAAATTCTTGTCAAGACAATGAACTATGAAATTTTCCGATCCAAAGGAATCATCGATTATGTTTTAGATTTTTCCCTAGTGACAAGGCCCTGTGCCATCAAGAGTCCTTGGGAACAAGCTCTTGTACTATATAAAATGTCAGTGCGACATTGACAGTCGTGATTTATGTCCCCTGTCTAATAAATATGAAGGATTATATTCTGTTTACACGCCAAGGATGGTTTACTTAAAAACCTAGGCAGAACATAATCAAATAACTTAAATACTATCTTTTGGCCTATAGGGTATATTACACCATAGCTATTTAATCAACAAATTCGACAATTCACCATATAATTAAACCAATTATTACTACCTGGTTTGTGGTCTTCAAAGCTTCACCATGGTTAGCCCCTCTGAAGCTCACAATCATCCAGTTAATCAAAATGACGATTCAAGGAGACCCAGGGTATGGATTGCCTAAGCACTTGTTGAATATGGTATTTAATACCAAAGCTTCGAGTATGGAAAACTCAGAAGAAACAAACAACAGTCGCGATGCTTGAGATGCAACAAATGTTAATAATGAATCCAATATGAACCCCAAATGTTAATAGAGTAAATCTCCAGAACTACGATTAACACAGTTATTAGAAAGGCTATGAGAAAAGTCATGAAAAGGCTTAAAAAGCCGAATGATGTTCTCTTTAAAACACATGTCGCTGCTCATAAGAAGAGCTATATTCATACTTCAAATGCGAAAAATAACCCAAACAAAATCATATGTGGCAAGAAGCCCTTTCCTCTTAGGATGTACTTAGAAGTACTTTGTCTCTTAGAAGTTAAGAGACTTCAATAGTAAAAAGGGGCCATCGATTTCAGGAAATTGTTGGATGTAGTAGAAACCATTAGGTATATCAGTGGTTATGCTGGAAAGGACATGGTAAGGTATACATCACAGCCATTCGATAACAATACTCCTAATTAGTGAGGACATCATTGAAGTCCACAAGAAAGATCCCCTTATGCAATATGGGATGGTCCAAGTTTTTTTAAGGACCTTATTAGAAAAACCTATTACCCACATCACAAAATGGAGAAAGATGAAATAAGAATTTTCTAACTCGCGCCATAAAAGTTCTAGACTGTCGACAGTATGTCGCAAATTTTAATTCATTGGCTAAGATAGTACCCTAATCAGTTTACCCAAAATTCTAAGCTTAACGCAAATAATTATTAGTGGTTAGCATCGGCAATAAGAGGGCACATTAAGGTTTCAAAACCTGCTTATTATAAATCCATTATGGATCTACCTCAGCTACTCACGTTATATATATTAAGAAACGACCAGTCAAAGCTGAGACTGCCCTAAATTGTCATAGATTTTGCAGCTAAGTTTGAAAGGATTAAGAATGGAGGTGTTTAACCCTCCTGATAAATGATTAGGGGCAGTTCACATTGATAATGACACCGGATAAATCCCTTATTGTGATTTTATTGCTAAAAGTTATATTTGGGTTCAGGTGCTGCTAAGTCTCTCATAAGAACCTTGTAGAAATTTTTTCGTAAAAACCCCATACATTAAGTGTAAGGATAAACTTACAGGCGAAATCATAAGAACCATTTCTTCTGTTCCCGTCAGAAACCTTCAATCGTAAAATTTTGAAGTATCCTCTCCATAGAGGAAGTGCGTCAGCATATATAATTGATATCTCCTTGATCTCTATCGATTGCGAATACCAAATGGTATGACAAAAGCGCCACGTGAGGATTGATGTATCTTAATAAGTCCCATAGATTGCTTCCATACCTGATCAGTATGGAGGTTTAATGCATGGGACCACAAAGATATTCCGATGGTCATATGGTACTAAAGTCAACTAATGGTATTCAAAGAAGATATCCAGAATGAAATTGTCCAAGTAAATGTTCCCGATTAAGGAATTTGTGGACTAGTAACATAAATGTGTCACTTATTTGACACAAGCAATGAGGGATGAACTGGAGCCTGAGATATGGAAATCTCTGTAACCTCCTTGTACCTTGATTATCTTCTCCTAAGATTACCCTGTTTACCCCTGGGAGGCAGGTAGAGTTAAGGTTTATATCCCATTTAAGGATGTATTATTATGAAATCTCCAAGACAGCTAGTACCATTATTGGAAGAATCGAAAACCCTGGTTAAGTAAGTTTTAAGATATGGATCCATATAGCCTAACTCAATATCCTGAGAGTTCGGTATAGTTAACTATGAAAGACGGTTCATTTTGCTTATGCATTATTTACCACAACCCTAATTTGGCAACGATTAAGAATTTGCCATCAGCTGCCCAGGATCATCGATTTGTTCGACTAACTGTAAGGATTAGCTACTCCTTAAGATTAGTTTTGAGCAATGGTTGGAATAACCATCTCACTTTAAGATAAGCTTTTCCATAATAGTTGCTATATAAGTATCAAGGTGGCTCCTTTGGAGACCTTGTATAGATGAAATATCAAAACATCCGTTGGATGGACGAGACTTTGGGAATTCCACTTATCAGGATCTGAAAGTTGCATTGGAAACAACGAATAAGATCATACAAATCCCTAATCATTTGTAAGTTGCCAGTATTCGGCAGAAAATCAAGAATTTATGAAAATAGCAACCCTCCTAAATTCTTGTTAAGGAATAAGGATCAACAAAAAGTATCACCCAGGAAGGGTGTACCAAATTTGTTAAATTATCAGGCTAGATAAGCCCTGAATATATAGAATCATTCGAAGGAAATCGAATGTATCAAGATCAAGTAGCTTATAATCTAAAACCTATTTAAGGAGCATGGCGGAGCTCGCAATACATTACACACTGGTGACTGAATGGTGTGTTTCGCCAATAAGTCAAGAAGCACTATCACACAATGATATGCAAATTTATGATGTGATGAGCATCCTGTATCGATTAAGGATCGACAGGTTAAGAAGCTCCAAAAAGGATACATGTACCTATTATAGAGGTCAACTTTGAGAGCTTGGAAAGACTCCAGATATGTTATAGGAATTAAGTCCATTATGCGACAAAAAGTACTTCCAGCATTTTAACAAATCTCGAGGTCGAGATTTCTTTTAAGGGGGTGAGGATGTAACACCCCGAAAATTCATGTCCTATAATGTATTGACACGTGTCATAAGCTTGAACGTGTGAAAGTATACTCTAGAGGGACTAAAGTTGACAAACATGGAAAGTATGTGAATATAAGGGTTCAAAATGTCAACAAGGGATAGATATAATTTACAGTAACCCTACATGATGCTCATACCCTTACACGAATAAATCATGGGTCATGCGAAGCTAATTGTGAAAGAAAGTGAGAGATTACAAACTACAGGGGTTAAATGTGTCAACATGTTTAAGTTATACCTCTGAGTGACCTTTTAGCAAACCTGAATCTTTGTAACGATTAATTATGCTCACTGGAATGCATGATAAAAATTTCATAAAGTTTCGTTATCATATGAGAAAGTTATGATCAAATTCGTATAAAAGGGGTTAAAGCGTCAACGTTGGAAATTATGACTTTTCAGGTAAGCACAAAGTTAACCAAGGACTTGCCAATGTTTAAACAAGTCTTGAAGCCCTTATAAGTAAAATTGAGGGGCTCAAAATGCAAGAGAATAAGTTTGGTTGACCCTTGGAAAGACCAAGAGCCAAGATACAAAAGTTGCAAGCTGCTGCAGAAGGCTTGCGCACCGTAAGCCATACCCTTACGATGCGCAAGGGTTGCCCAGCGACAGAATTTGTGGCTGTTGACTCTTGTGAGCTTATAACCGACTTATAATCGATTTTCCTCATCTTGGACGACCCCTAAACAACCCCTAGACACTTAGGGACACTTGTTAATGATCTGGAACATCCCTTAGACTTAGTTGTCAACAATCTATGAGATTGTAAACACTATAAAAGGCCACAATGTTGCAACCATTGATCACACCATTCCATCTGCATTTGGGGAGCTTCTTGGAGCATAAGAGCAGACCCTAAGCCTTCCTAATCGTGCATAGGACTTCAGTAAGTATGCTTAACCTTTCTTAGTTGAGTTTTTATTTAGTTTTAGCTTAAAAGTCAAACCGTCGTAATTAACGGTTGACTTAGCGATTAATCATTAATGGTCCAATGATTAGTCGAATTGAAAGTAGTTATAAGTTGGTAATTATGTGGGCAATAAACCCTTAAAAGGGCACCCTCTGATTCCCACTCTAACTAGATCAAATGTCGGGTCAAAGTTGTTTATAAAAAGTCAACATGATCCTAATTTGCGATTTAAAACATAATTAGCAGTGTAGAACCCATACAACCTGTTTGATCATTAATATAACTTGGTAATTAGTATGTCTAAACATGTTCCACCCGACAATTTTCTGTTTAGACCCGGTTCGGAACCGAAAGTCGCAAAGCTTTGACTTTTGCTTTGACTTCAGTTCTGACCCGTTTTAGATAGGTTTGGAAATGCCTTAGGACTTCCTTAGGACCGGGCTACATGTTGGTATAACCCTCTGTGGTTGGTTCATTGTTTGTCCGATTCGTTTACATGTTTCCGTTACTTGCTTAATGTTGACCATAATGCCCTTATGACCATAAAACGAGGATTTTAGAAATATGAAAGGACAATAATCTTTGATACCGATTTATAAACATGTCCCTACAATTTCACATCAGTTGGAGGTCTAGATTAGGAGTTATGCTCATTAGCGTAATTATAACGCCTTTTAGTAATTAAAAGGCGCAATTAGCATGAAGCCTATCTAAACCCAATTTTTGACACCAAACCTTTTACCCATTGATGTAATATAATATTTTGGGATTTTTAAAGATTTTTAATTATTTTTAACTTGCTCATAACCTAAGGTTATGGCATTGATTCGGTAAATACCGATTATACCCTTTTCGGTCATAAAATGAGTTTTACAAAATATTTTGACACCAATCCAATTGCTACTGATTTTATATAACAAATAAAGTATTTTGAACTTTATAACCTGATCAGAAAACTCAGATTTCCTGTATAACCCGGAAATCGCTTAAAATGGCTTTTAAAGCGTATTAAACGCATAGTTTGAGTTTAAAACCATTTTGTCATATAAGACCTTTTACCAACTGATATGACCTAATAAAATAAGTTATTTTACTGATATATTCGGACCCGAATCTCAGAATTTCAATTAACCTCTTTTATAATCTTTAAAATGACCAAAATACCCCTACGGGGCTTAAATTGAGATTAAACTCGTATTGGGCATAATGGAAGGTATCCTACTGATATCACAACATATTTAAGGCATATTAACTTAGGAAACCTGTATATGACTCTTATGATTACCCGTCATGCGTTATTCGCGTTCGGTTCGGTTTATGTAACTAGTTTGCATAAATTAGCCGAAACGGGTAAAACGTTATCGTTTTTATCTCAAAATCCAGAAGGTGTTTAGATTACCCATATTATACAAGTCTTCAAAATTTCTGGGTCTAAAACACATTCTATTCCGGTCTTCGCTTAATCATGCGTTTGAACCGTATATTTCCTTAAAACTAACCGGTCTAAGTTTAGGCTTAATTAAAGACCCGTTAGTATTCTAATTGGTTATTTATACCATCATTCCAGACTAGAGCCTTTCGGTAAATTGTACCTACGCTTACTTAAGTGAATACGGCTGAATTATTATAATTCTTGCTATTTAAGACAGGAGCTAGCTCAGGTAAATACTTTTAACTTATTTTCCCTTATACGGGCTTGGGATACGGTATTATAAAAATACCGCTTGGTCGGGTGTAGAAACCTTTTAATCGGAGATGATTAAATTGCATAATCCCGTTTTAATCTGTATTCATTGATAACAAATAACTTTAGGGGTTAATGACTGTGTCCTGGATATCCTTGGCTCATTTAAAAAGTGAATGGCCATAACTTAAGCACAAGGTGTAGACATAACACCTCCTGTTGCGTATGTAAAAGATATACTCACTCGTAAGGATGTCTTCTTGTGAGTTATATTTATGGTGTGTCGATTAATCTTGACCGGCTTGTATTGTATAATCACCGGCCCTAAATGTTGGACAACCATGTAAATCGGATACAAGATTTTTATTAATAAGATTGTCCCAAGTATAAAAGATTAATTTTGCCTCGTGCACTTTAATCAAATTATAAAGAGTTTGTGCCACGTGCATTCAAATCAATTTTATTAAACCTTTTCAAAAAGAGTCAGTTAATTGTATTTACCAGTGTAAACTGACGTATTTTCCAAAAGGTTAATTGGCAGGTACTATGCGTAATTGGCTGGGAGCTCAGGGCGTCAATTGGGAATCTTGAAAGTTCTAGATGTTAAAGTCTGTTGAACGATATTATCTTTCTGTTTAAGATCCGCCTGTGGATCCATCTTACATTCCGTTGTAATAATTGAAATTACTTTGAATCGGATTGTAATATATTTATCTTTTACTTCCGCTGTGCATTTATATATTGTGTTGTTTGACTATGATGTTACCAACCACGTCACGATACTCCCCACCGGTAATACGTGGAAAGTCGGGGTGTGACAAATAGTTTATTTGGGAGTTTATCATAGAATTGTCTTTTATGGCAATTCATTAACCATGGTATACATAAACCATATTTGGTTAATTTGTTAATCATATTTATTTAGGATTTTTATTACAATTTATCCTAATTATAAAAAAAAACAATAACAGTTTTATTAGTGGCATAACAGGCCTAGTCACAAGGACATTTTTAAATTATAAGCTATGATTTCAGAGAATCAAGGCTTTAAGGTTTGAACATAGTTCATTCCCTTTTTCGGACAGGGGGTCATAGCTACCACTGTCCTTTGGCTCATGTAGAAATGAGCAAGGCCCGTAGGCACTATATTACCAATGTATGGTCAAAATATGATCATCTCAATTGATGATTTAAACCCATGATTCAGAGATCATTTAGTTGGGTTAGGAATCTTCTAAAGAATCCTATTACAAAGATGACGTGTGTGATTTTAATGAATCACGTCTGCCAGGAGCGTTAACATGTTTTCAGATGTTAACTGGGATCTGAATCTTTTAAACAGGTCTTACCATCTTGGCCAGGTCTTTATAATGACATTCAGGCTAGGTTTCACTCTTAAGATTCTTATTCAATATTTAATAGGCAGATTATTATTAAAAGGAATGATTTTGATTTATTTATTTCATGTAGTATATTTATGCATATAATAGCAAAAATGAAATTTATAACTTACATTCCAATAATCATAAAAAGTACACACTGCCTTAAACGGGTCTTTTTAATAGAACACTTACCCACTCAGGGGTCACACTGAAATACTAGTCCGCGCTGGGACTTAAATAAACAACATACCCTCGAAGGGGTTAACAGAAAGATAGGCCCACGCAGGGGCTCAAAAGACAACCATACCCACGCAGGGGTCAAAACAGCAAGACATGCCCACGCAGGGGCTCAACTGAAACAAGGAAACTACAATCAATAATTGAAGGATTCAATGGTCCTTCTTGCTCTTCCCTTTTGTTAAACTTGTCAGTCCCTGGAAGAAACTTTGTCGCTCCCTGCGATCTCTGTGAAAGTCTCGCTCGACCTGGTCCAATCTTTGAAGAATTTCTTCCCGCTCGGGTGGGGAAAACCGTGGCGGCTGCGATTGTGTCCGAATTATAGGTCTAGCAGGTATCTGGTACCCATGAGTTGGGTACCCTACTCCCCAAGGAGCTCCATACGGTCCTTCCGGGTTAAAGGTGTTGTAATTGGCCGCTACCAAGTATGGGTCGGCTTCAGCGTAATTATAGTTGGTGTGAGCCGGCTGCTCAAACGGGTTGTACGCCATAGAACCAGTGTAGGCAGGAATCGGGTTATCAAAACCCATCGGTGGTGGTTGTGGTGCAACTGGGTTTGAAGGTCCACACATATGCGGTTCTTCCTGTAGTGGCGGATAGTGACTGCCACTTGAGTGTCGAGGAGAGCTGAAGTGAAAATCTCCTCCACGCGCGGACATTCGCGCGCCTGTCCTCCTACGCCTCGGCGGTTCTGGAGGTGCTTGATTAACTGGCGGCGGTGGAGGCGGTGGCGTGACAGCCACGAAACGTGAATCCCCTGAGGGATCCTGCTGCTGTTGCTGCTGGTGTGGCGACGAATGATGCGAGGGTGTAAAATACCACTCGAACTGGTTAAACCATGCCTGGTAACTGTCCGGACCACGGTAGGGTGATCCATGAAAAGACGAACCATCTGAGACCTCGATAGGATGGTTGGGAGTCCCGGTTGCAGGCTCGACGGGATCCGTGTCCTCGTCCATATCGCCGAAGAAATGATCCTCTGGCCCCAATGGGTTAAAACCCACTGGTTCTTGTATGTAGTTTGCCGGGTTAAAACGACCCTGAAAGATGGGAGTGGGGTCTCCAAAGGAATGGTGCGATAAAGATCGTTGTAGGGGTATATAGGAAGGTTGAGGGTTATCGGGCTCATTTTCCGAATGTGGCCCATAAGAGTTATGAACGGGAGGCGTCGAACTGTGCGAGACAGACCGTCTCGCAGGCTCAAAAAGGTTTCTTCTGTTCTCTCTAGGGTCAGCACTCGCGGTGGTGGAAGGAGCTCGCGTGTGCAAAGGCCCTGCTTCGTGATCATTGGGGGCGGTGATTGGCCCCTTGCCTCGTCCTCTTCGTCTGAAAAATCTTGGCGGCATATTTAGTCCCGTAAATATAACATAATATAACAACAAGCATATATAAAATAAAATACAAAGTTAAAAATAAACTGAAACAAATTCGGATTGTTCCTATGTTCTTTGTCTAGACTCGAAAATTTTGGAATGTGCAAATGTGTAACTGAGATTAAACACAAAAGGCTAGTGTTTAATTCACTCAGCATTGGCTCTGATACCAACCTGTCACACCCCGATATTTACACGTTTGACCGGTGGGCCCGGTGGGGGATATCGTGACGTGGTTGGCAACATAACAGTCAAACAACACAATATTTAAATATGCACAGCGGAAGCAAAAGAAAGATATAATTCAACTTTAATAATTTGTAATATCAAGTATCACAATAGTCGAAAGTTTATCCACAGAAGGATAAAAAATAAATAGGAAACAGTAGTTCAACAGACTTTAGGCATCTTAAGCTTGCGAGACTCTTTTGATGCTAAGGAGAAATCCAGCCTATTACGATTAGTACCTGCATTTAATCTTTTTGGGAAAATACGTCAGTTTACACTGGTAAATACATTCAACCGACTCATTTTGAAAAGATTAATAAAATTAATTTGAATGCACGTGGCACAAACTTTTATAACTTGGGATAATTATTTAAATATATAATCTCATAAAAGAATTACATGTTCCTTATGCGTTCAGTAGCCCGGATCGTGTCGGGTTAAAGATCAATAGACACACCACATTATTTATTTGGCGCTGACGGGTGTACGCCTACACCCCGCACTTAGGTCGTGGCCATTTCGTAAAATGATGCCAAGGATATCCGGGACATGGTCATTAACCTCCCAAAGGCTTTAAGCAAACAAAACAATTTAAACAAGCCGATCAAATATCAATTTAACCATCATACGTGGAAAGATTTAATGCCCGACCAAGCGGTATTTTATATACCGTACCCTAAGCCCGTATAGGGAAAATAAGTTAAAAGTATTTACCTTTTCAAGTATAATTCACAAACAGCAAATGCAAGTAGCTTTTACTGGTCCTCCTATTCTGGAACGAAGGTTTATAATAACCTATTAGAATCCTAACGGGTCTTTAATCAAGCCTAAACTTAGACCGGTTAGTTTTAAAGATACGGTTCGTACACACGATTAAGCGAAGACCGGGATAGAATGTGATTTAGACCTGACAAGCTTGAAGACTTGCTTAATATGGGTATATTATACACATTCTGGATTTTGAGATAAAACCGATAAGGTTTGACCCGTTTCGGCCAATTTATGCAAACTAGTTACATAACCGAACCGAACGCGCAAGAGGCGTAACGGGTAATCATGAGAGCCATATACAGGTTTCCTAAGTTAACATGCCTCAAATATGTTGTGACATCAGTAAGATATCTTTTATTATGCCCGAAATGAATTTAAACACAAACTATGCCTCGTAGGGGTAGTTTGGTCATTTATAAGGTTATAAAAGAGTTTAAGTATCAACCTGAGTTACAGGTCTGATATAATCAGCAAAAATACTTAATTTGATAAGTTATAATAGTAGGGTATTGTATATATGTGAAACTTATCAATTATAACCAAACTATGCAAGTAAGGGGCATTTTGGTAATTCCACATAAGCCGAAAAGCTCAAAACTGAAGTCTGAGTTAAACAACTTTTGCTTACTGTTAAAATATTATAATTTACCTAAACTATCAGTAGGTATCAACCCTTGTATCTTTAAAATAGTTTTAGTACATACTATGCGTTAAAAACGCTTAAAAAGGCGATTAGGAGCCGTTTCCGGGTTCTACATACAAAGCTGATATTCTTATTATTCCAAAAGGTTTAAAATAGTTTATTTATCATATAAGATCAGTAACAAAAGGTTTGGGGTCAAGAAGATATGTAAAACTCTTTTTATAGCCCGAAAGGGCAAAACCGACATTTACCGAATCATGCTTACGACCCTAAGTTATGCTCAGCCCAAAATTAATTAAAAATCTTCAAAAATCCCAAAATAATATATTACATCAGTGGGTAAAGAGTTTGATATCAAAAAGTAGGTTTAAATAGGCTATATGCTAATTACGCCGTTAAATCGATAAAAAGCTTTCTAATTACGCTAATGAGCATAACTCTCAATCTACACCTCAAACTGATGTCAAATTTTGGGTACAAGTTTATATATTAGTGACTAAGGTTTCTACTCTTTTATATTTTCAAAAATCACGTTTTATGGTGAAAAGGGCATAATGGTCAACATACGAGCAATTAACGGAATCATGCATATTAATCGGTTAACTATTGAACCAAGGTGTATAATCACAGAGGGTTATACTAGCATGTAACCTGGTCCAATTAAAGCTCTAAGGCATTTCTAAAACATGCTTAAACGGGTCAGAACTGAAAGTCAAAGCAAAAGTCAAATTATGCGACTTTCGGTTCCGAACCGGGTCTCTACTGGAAATTGTCGGGTTGAACATGTTTAGACATGTTCTTACACTAATTACCAAGTTATATTAATGATCAAACAGGTTGTATGGGTTCTACATTGCTAATTATGCATAAATTGGAAAATAAGCATTCTGTTGACTTTTTAATAACAAGTTTGACCCGACATTTGACCTAGTAAGAGTGAGAATCAGAGGGTGCCCTTTTAAGGGTTTATTGCCCACATAATTACCAACTTATAACTACTTTCAATTCGACTAATCACTGGACCATTAGTGATTAATCGCGAAGTCAACCGTTAATTACGACGGTTTGACTTTTAAGCTAAAACTAAGCAAAAACTTAACTAAGAAAGGTTAAGCATACTTACTGAAGTCCTATGCACGATTAGTGATCACTTGAGTCTGCTTTGGAGCTCCAGAAATGATCAGACATGCTGAAGGAAGGTGTGATCAAAATGGTTGTACAAGAGGCCTTTATATAGTGTTCAAAATCTCATAGATTGTTGACACCCAAGCCTATCAATGATCCCAGATGATCCACATATGTCCCTAAGGGTCTAGGGGTTGCTTAGGGGTCGCCCATGAAGTGAAACAATTGATTAAAGTCGGTTATAGCGCATATACAGGCTGCTGTCTGATGTTTCTGTATCTAGGCGTCTGACGCGGCCCGCGTAAGATGTTGTTAAGGGTTACGCGGCCCGCGTGGGCCTTGTATTCAGATTTAAACATTTTCAAGTTGTTGCATATTGTCCCTTGGCCTTTCGAAAGGTCAACCAACTTTATTTCTTGCACTTTGAACCCTCCCAATTTACCTATAAGGGCTTCAAGACTTATACCCACTTAGCCAAGTCCTTGGTCACTTTGTTATTCCACGAAAAGTCATAACTTTTCAACGTTGACGCTTTAACCCCCTTATATACGAATTTGATCATAACTTTCTCATACGATAACGAAACTTTATGAAATTTATATCGTGCATTCTAGTGAGCATAATTAATCGTTACAAAGCCTCGGGTTTGCTAAAAGGTCACTCAGAGGTATACTTTAAACATGTTGATACATTTAACCCATGTGGTTTGTAATCTCTCACTTTCTTTCTTATTTAGCTTCGTATGATCCATGATTTATTCGTTTGAAGGTATGAGCATCATGTAGGGTTATTGTAAAGTATATTTATTCACTGTTGGCATTCTGAACCCGTATATTCACATGCTTTCCATGTTTGTCAACTTTAGTCCTTTCAGAACATTCTTTCACACGTTCAAACTTATGACACGTGTCGATACATTATAGGACGTGAATTTTCGAGGTGCTACAGATATGCAGGTTCAAGTTCAATTGAACCGAATGCTCCTCCATCATGTATTTTTTTATATATTTTTACAAGGGGCAATTTCATATATACCCCTACAACCTTGCAAAAATATCATATAAACCTCTGCAAAATTATAAATAGAGTTAGTTACTGTTTTCGTCCCTGTGGTTTGTCAAAAATCACTATTTGAGTCCATTAGTTTAAAAAATTCGATTTCGGTCCCTGTGGTTTCACTTTCATAACTATTTCAGTCCAGTCTCCTAACACCGTCTATTTTACCATTAAGTTTTTAATGAAATACCTAAATTACCCTTGTGTTAATTAAATATAGACTTATATGATTTTATTATTGGATTTATATGATTTTATTGTTGTGTGACATATGAACTTAAATTGGATTGTAGGGTTTGACCCACCATGGCTTCAGTAGAAGTAGAAGTCTGGCACTATTTTTACATATATGGTTCCAAAATTTTAATTTTGGATTTTAGAATGAGAAAATGTTCAGATAAGCATTATTTTTAAAGTTATTATGTTATTTGATGCTGCTAGGAAGATATTGATTGGGGTGGGGTAATGGGTCGCCGGACATTAAGAGGGTGGGGTTGTGATCCCGGAGAAGATGACCAGAAACTTTTGCCGTAAATGAGAGCAGGGATGGAGTGGAGTGGGGTAGCATGGGGTTGTCTTTTAACAAGTGGGTTCTAGAATACAATCTTTTAAATTTCCATGTTTTTTTATTTAATTAACACAAGGGTAATTTAGGTATTTATTAAAAACTTAACGGTAAAATAGACGGTGTTAGGAGACTGGATTGAAATGGTTACGAAAGTAAAACCACAGGGATTGAAATCGCAATTTTTAAACTAATGGACTGAAATAGTGATTTTTGACAAACCACATGGACGAAAACAGTAACTAACTCTTATAAATATCATATATATTCTTACAAAGTAGTTGAAATATCATATATATTCAATTCAATAAAAACAATTTAATAAAACACAATTTTACCTTTGTTTTTCTGTAACTTTGAAATCTCATATATGACCTTTAACTTCAAATATTATATTTATTCTTTTCTATTTTAATTTATTTAGCTTAAATATTATATATATATGGAGAATACTATTGTTTATGGAAAAAAATAAAAATGGCTAAATATAAATTTAAGCTTAAAATGTGTTATATAAAAATATGAAGTTAAAAGATAAGCATATATGAAAACTTAGAAGTTAAAAAAATAAGTGTAAAATGATTATTTGTTAGATTGTTTTTAATAAATTGGGTATATTTGAAATTTTAACTATTTTGTAAGGGCATATATGAAATTTTTAGTTTTTGTAAGATATTTTTTCGTTTTTGTAAGATATTTTTTCGTTTCTGTTGGGTATATATGATTTCAAGTTTGTAAGGGTATATATGAAATTAATCTTTTTTACAATGCATGTTTCCTGTCGCTTCAGGAGAAAAATTACTTTCTCATTTTCAATATCAACTATGTTGATTAAAATAAAAAAAAACGTTTAACCTTATAGCACTAAAAACAAAAAGAAGGAAATTCGTGCTTATTTTGGGGTCTTTTGTCATTTGGTGTCTACGTCAACATACACATTTTTTACTACCTAATGATTAATTAATTTTACATTTTTTTATTTAAGATATTTTTTCGTTTTTGTAAGATATTTTTTCGTTTTTGTTGGGTATATATGATTTCAAGTTTGTAAGGGTATATATGAAATTAATCTCTTTTACAATGCATGTTTCCTGTCGCTTCAGGAGAAAAATTACTTTATCATTTTCAATATCAACTATGTTGATTAAAATAAAAAAAACGTTTAACCTTATAGCACTAAAAACAAAAAGAAGGAAATTCGTGCTTATTTTTGAGGTCTTTTGTCATTTGGTGTCTACGTCAACATACACATTTTTTACTACCTAATGATTAATTAATTTTACATTTTTTATTTAAGATATTTTTTCGTTTTTGTTGGGTATATATGATTTCAAGTTTGTAAGGGTATATATGAAATTAATCTTTTTTACAATGCATGTTTCCTGTCGCTTCAGGAGAAAAAATTACTTTCTCATTTTCAATATCAACTATGTTGATTAAAATAAAAAAAACGTTTAACCTTATAACACTAAAAACAAAAAGAAGGAAATTCGTGCTTATTTTGGGGTCTTTTGTCATTTGGTGTCTACGTCAACATACACATTTTTTACTACCTAATGATTAATTAATTTTACATTTTTTATTTAATTATTTTGGGTGCTACTAAATACACCCCCGTAGTTACTAACTATACTCCCTCCCTATAAAAACATTACATCATTACATCACAAATCAACATTTTATTGTTTTTTTGTCTTTTTGTTGTCTTTTTAATTATTATTGCTATTTACTAGTAGTAATCATTTATTATTATTATTATTATTATTATTATAGTAATTATTATTATTATTTAAAAATATTTATTTGAATAAAAAATATTTATTAAAAATAATTTTTGAACTAACTTGGTTTTTAATAAAACTTATCTGAATGTTCAAAAAAGTAAAACAAGGCTGTCTTTTCATATTTTTTAAAAGTAAAATGTTAATAAGTTATTAAAGAAAACAATATTTTAGGTGAAATTAATTGTTATAAAAGAGAAATAAAACTTATCTAAACACATCGGGCTATGATTTCATGGGGTTAAACCAAGATGTTGTCGGACAGAGTTCTTTCGCCAAATCTACAAGTGCACCGCACTATGATTTCATGGGGTTGAACCAAGATCAAACATCACAAGTGGTACACGAATATATTGATCAAATTCCAAAAATCTTCCATGCGTATGTTACACACATACATAACGTGTTAGGTGATGAAAATTGTGGATTTCGGGCGACGGCTTCTGCTCTAGGGTACAATGAAGATGAATGGTTATTTATCCGAATATCACTGTTGGAAGAGCTACTTCAGTTTAGAAATAAGTACACTAAAGCTTTCTGTCGCTCGTTTGAAAATGTGTTTACGTCCTTGGCTTGGTCAGGGTCGGCCAACAGAGAAATGGTGCATTAATTATGACTAAGGAGATCATGCGTCATATATGCAATTTTTTTAACGGCCAACAGAATCAATCCTGAGCACTCTCAGGGTATCTACTGGACAAACAGAGTACTCGGAGAGTAACCCAATAACCCACCCGTCCGTAGGCACGACGGTGAAATCACCGGTAAAACCCGTTTGGCTCACGGATCTAACCCACGTTTCCCTGGAAGAGCTACTCGAGTTTAGAAATAAGTACACTAAGGCTTTCTTAGGCTCATTCGAAGATGTGTTCACGTCCTTGGCTTGGTCAGGATCGGGGGTTGCACCTGAAAAAATGTAGGATCGGTTTGCGACCCGTACGAGTCGTTCAGAAGAGATTTTATCAGTTTCAGAGGCGGAAACTAAGAAACCGATTGCGAAACAGCTTGCGTATCACTTTAACACTGATTATATTGATATACTATCGTTTACAATCAGTCCTCACACCGGCAGCACCTCGGTATGGAATTTCAAAAAACGTTACAAATGATTTAGCTTGAAGGCTATTTATAGTGGTGAAGGTTTAGCTTGAAATGACATGCCACTTTCAAGGGAAACCTTGATTTAGCTTGAAATGACACATGACAGCTTCAAGCTAAATTGTTTTTCGCTTTGGAGAGACCCTCACGAGTTCCTAGAAAAAAAAATAATTACAATTGCACACGTGAATGGTAACCATTTTATAATGGTAGAATTGCAAGGAGAGTATCCAATTGCCAGCACAAACAACCTATGGAAATTAATGAGAGAAAATGATACAGCTGGCTGGGAGAATATATTTGAATCACGTCAAAATATGTATAATTTTTTGATAACACAACCTGCTACATTTTCTGTTATAGATTAAAGATCGGTATGTAAATTATTAAATGATATTAATTTTGTAAAAAAGTACTTATTTTTATATAGCTTTTGTTACAACTATAAGTATAATTTGATAAATTATAACAACTAAAGAGTAATAATAAAAAATATATCATTACTACTACTATTACTAATAATAATAATAATAATAATAATAATAATATAAATAATAAATAAATAAAAAGTGCATGCTTCTTTTACTATTTAGTTATAATAATAACTAATAAACAAACAATAAATAAGTAAAAATTAAAAAAAAGACAACTAAAAGACAAAAAACACTAAAAACAAAATAAAGATTATTGATGGATGTGATGTTTTTGTAGGGGGGTGTAATTAGTAAAGAGGGGGGGGGGGGGGTGCAAATAGAATAAGCCATTATTTTTACAATAAAAAAGAAATTTGAAGAATAACTAATAAAATATAAAAAAAATTCATTAAAAACTAACAAAAAACTGATAGAACATTTCATTAATATTTTAAAAAACTACATAAACAAATAAAAATAAAATATTTCAATCATCACCATCGAGATCATATTTATTCTTGAATCGTTCACACAACTTCAAGGCTAGGTCACGCTGCGGTCCTGAAGTGGTGGGGATGGGTTTCGACAATTTCAAGATCAATAGTCATTTGTTGCTCCTTTCTTAGTTGAAAACTTTGTTGTCGGCTCTCATCTTATTTTTGCTTGTTCTCTAAACGTTGTCTTGTCTTCTGAAGTCGGTTAACGCTTCTAATCTTTCATTTATTCCTAAAAACCGTTTATTGTAGTTGACAACAGACGCTGAAGTCATTCGTTTTTCTGCTGCGCTTCCACCCCTCCTCCCGGCCGGACGTGTCGGTTCTTCATAGGTTGGTTCGTCATCTTCGTCGTATTCATCCCCCGGTCTTGTTCAAGTCAATATTAACCTAAGCGTCAGAAGATTGACTCGCGTTTTGGCTGGACGATGATGATTTCGACTTCTTGGACCTTCGAGTCTTCTGCAGCGGGATGAGGTGCCATTTTGAGCTATTCCTTAAAGAATCCCAATGTTTAATGTAGGTGAACGAGCCTTTTTTGCTTGTAATTCTACCAAAGCTTCTCGTTGGACGTGGGCTTCGTCTTAGCCATTATCCTTACTATTCTTCACCATGTTATTGTATTCAGTTACATTCATCCTCATATCCCTCCACTTACTCGTTATTTAATCTAGAATACAATAGTCATCTGGTTTATTGACTTGGGTGAAAAACCTGGCCCGAATTCTAGATCAAAACTCGTTTTGGTGTTGATAGTTTGCTAAAATATTACACTTTACATAACCAATAAAAAATAAAACTATTAAGAAATTACATTATATTACACTATTACATTACATTACATTACATTACATTACATTACATTACATTAATATTTTAATTTAATAACATATATAGATTTTTTTATACTTTTATTATTTTAATATTATAATAATAATTATTTTCTTTATTATATATCTTAACTTTAATTTTTTTTATCACGGGTTGAGATAAGGTTGGTGTCAACCGGTATCGAAATGATACTGACATCGAAAATACCGGTACGGTCCTGTTCGGTATCAATACATGAAGGTAAAAACCAGCACCAACCTGGTAAAGTCGATACTAAATTGATATTAAAAATCTTTTACTTTGGGAAATTCGGTACTGCTACCCGGTACTATCTGCTCATCCCTGATCACGGGTACCGTACGAACGACAACGGTATTGTACACATTTTTTTTGTTGATTTTCTTCAACTTGTAATGATTTCTTATTTCTAGTTTCACGGGTAGGGATGAGCTCGGTGCCAACCGATACCGAATCGGTACTGGTACCGAAAATACCGGTTACGGTACCGGTATATAAAAGTAAAAACCGGTAGCGAACCGGTACCAGGAACGCCAAAATTCGGTACCGAATTGGTACTTAAGATCTTTCGGTTCGGGAAATTCGGTACCGGTACCCGGTACCATTTTCTCATCTCTGAGCACGGGTTTCATACGAACAACATTATAACCATACAACTTTTTTGGTTGATTTTCTTTCGGTTATCTTTTAGTATTTTTTTCTAAATTTTCTTTTTATTCTTGTCAGTGGTTCCGTGCGCAACTTGCTCGTAGTTATTTCAAAACACATGTAAACACAGACTAAATGACGTCGCAACGCGGCGACGGTGATAAAAAAATTGAGATGATAAAAAAATTAATATTTACCAATAAAGGGTCCTCGGATACGTCTAGCCAAACGCGAGGCAAAACAATTTTTTCAATCGATGAGCACAGCGTATGTGTTTTCTTGATCTGCGACTCATTGGCATCTTTTTTCTTGTGACATTTTCCAAGGTTGTGATAGTCCTGTCATGTCCGGTGACGTCTCGAGCACCACATTCGGTTATGACTGGTGAACACTAAAGGGTTGTTGCGTTTGAGCTTGTGGTTAAAAACCCATAATGTTTTGTTGAAAACCAAAAGCATTCATTGGTATGTTTTGTATCATGCTAAAAAGATTATGATTTGGAATGTCGGCATTCTCTAGATTAATCGGATAATTAATCGAGTGGGGGGGGGGGGGGGGTTGGGTTCTTGGGCGTGAATGGGTGAGTTCGCGCCACAATATGCATGTCTTATGGTTGGGATTCAATTATATTTTCTACTAGAGTTAATTACTGTTTTCGTCCCTGTGGTTTGTCAAAAATCACTATTTCAGCCCATTAGTTTAAAAATTGCGATTTCAGTCCCTGTGGTTTCACTTTCGTAACCATTTTAGTCCACCTTCGTTAACTCCATCCATTTATTCTGTTAAGTACACGTGAATTGACCATAATGCCCTTATTAATAAAAAAGAAAAAAGATATCTAAATGAGTTAATTACTGTTTTCGTCCCTATGGTTTGTCAAAAATAACTATTTCAGTCCCCGTGGTTTCACTTTCGTAACCATTTCAGTCCAGTCTCCTAACACCGTCTATTTTACCGTTAAGTTTTTAATGAAATACCTAAATTACCCTTGTGTTAATTAAATAAAAAAACCATGGAAATTTAAAAGAGTGTATTCTAGGACCCACTTGTTAAAACACAACCCCACGCTACCCCACCCCGCTCCATCCCTGCTCTCATTTCCGGCAAAAGTTTCCGGTCATCTTCTCCGGCATCACAACCACACCCTCTTAATGTCCGGTGACGCATTACCCCACCCCAATTAATATCTTCCTAGCAGCATCAATTAACATACAAACTTTGAAAAATAATGCTTACCTGGACATTTTCTCATTCTAAAAACCAAAATTGAAATTCCGGAACCATATACGTAAAAGTAGTGCCAGACTTCTACTTATATTGAAGCCTTGGTGGGTCGAACCTTACAATCCAATTTAAGTCCATATGTCATACAACAATAAAATCATATAAATCCAATAATAAAATCATATAAGTCCATATTTAATTAACACAAGGGTAATTTAGGTATTTTATTAAAAACTTAACGGTAAAATAGACGGTGTTAGGATACTGGACTGAAATGGTTACGAAAGTGAAACCACAGGGACTGAAATCGTAACTTTTAAACTAATGGACTGAAATAGTGATTTTTGACAAACCACAAGGATGAAAGCAGTAATTAACTCATTTAGATATCTTTTTGTTTTTTATTAATAAGGGCATTATGGTCAATTCACGTGTACTTAACAGAATAAATGGATGGAGTTAACGGAGGTGGACTGAAATGGTTACGAAAGTGAAACCACAGGGACTGAAATAGTGATTTTTGACAAACCACAGGGACGAAAACCGTAATTAACTCTTTCTACTAAATTCGATAGAAAGGACAAGATTTTCAAAGCTATGAGTTGGCATCGTTAAAAAGGAAAAGAATACTCCACGTCATTCATTGTTTGAAACAATGAAACCCATTGTGGCTCTTCCGTCATCACGCGCTCAAACATTGCTCGTCACTACATCAGTAGGCCCTAATACAACTTTATTTCTTTAAATTATTATTCCTAGAATATAATCAATGTGGTGAAAATAATAACATGAATGATTACATATTACTTGTCCTGGCTTCTCTCCTTTCATCTTCAATATCATCTGTAAACATGATTGTAAAGTTCCTTTTAGGTCATTCATGTACAACCTGCTTTTGACTTTTCTGGACATTGGTTTAACTGCAACCAATCTTCTCAACTAACCGAACATGTATTCATCAACAACTCGTTTATGTGAAACAAGAGATTAAGAAAGTTGTTGAATTTCAAAAATTTAACCGGGTTAGTAATTAGTTTGTTAATATCACTAAGTTTGTATTAAAATCCGCACTTATCTGGATTTGAACCCAAAACCTCCAGTTTGCTCATATCAAATAGTTGAATATGCATCTCTATGCCATCGTCGCCTCTACTTAACACAAAATAAACGTTTTAGAACTAAGTTTTGATTATTTGCTATGTATATATAGTTATGTCTATGCAATCTAAATCATGCGCAACCTTTAGTAAATAGTTGTTCAACTCTAAATAAAAAGTGGAATCGAAAGTAATTGCTTGTTTCTTGTATTTAGGGGCTTTTTGCTAAACCAGTAAGAGGTCTGAAACATTAAGTGTTGAACCAGTAAGATGTCTGAACCATTAGGAGCCAGTATAATGCTTAACCCTTCAGAGGCACATGTCTGACCAATTCAGATTAGAGATCTTAACCATTCAGACTCTGTATAATACTTAATCATTCAGAGGTAAATGTCTGAACTATTCAGACATCTGCTCACGAAACAAATAGTCTGAACCATTAAGTGCTGAACCAGTAAGAGATCTGAACCATTAAGAGCTTCATTAAGAGGTAAACAAACAACACCTTAGTTATTTACAACTGATTTAAGTTCTCTTGTGTTTGTCGTTCTAGTTACATTACATTGCGATTACTTTAGTTATATGTCTTTAATCAAACTACTAAACATTTGAATTTTACCTTTTGCTTCACTTTATGATGATTGTCAGTGATTAAGTAGCAAAGGAATGGCAACGAGAAAGACCAGGGGCACATCTTTCTTTTGGCTGGAGGTGCACCGACCTTTACTGATTTTTTGTTTGTAGTGTTAATTTTAATGAAAATTTTTGATTTTTTTTTGTAAAGTGAAATATTGGATTTTTAAAAGTACGGATTTTGAAAATCCAGCCCCCACTGGTTTTTCGTTCAAGCTCCGTCACTGCCACTGAGAAAGACGAAGGTCATTGCCTTTTAGAAGTTATAAAAATATAGTAGAATGAAGATCAAGCTATCTCATAGGCATGGTTTAATTGTCCTAAAACTAAAATTCTTGCTTTGGATCCTCATGTTGGAGTAGATTGTTATAACCTATTAGTAAACATGCCAATAAGAGAATACATTAAACAAATTATATTAGTTAAAGATTATTATTATTATTGTCTTTTGTTAAAACAAGAAAATTGTGATTTTATATTATCTTTTCTTTTTATTGTACTATTGTCTAATTTGCCTCTTAAGAATATAAAAACAATGCCAACTACTCGCAAGAAGCCAGACACGAAAGTGGCAAAAACAACATGACAGGACCTTAATCATAATTAAACAAAATTACGTACCGCATTCTTTATTCTACTTAGTAAAACAAAAAAAGATCATACGCAATAATTGTACTAGTTTTCATCAATAATAATATCATATACATGCATTTGCATTATTTTATAGACAAATTAATGACATTTTCTACTATATATTGATTGGCTTGTCGTGTAAGATATAGTTATATTCTTTCTTAATCGTCAAATGGGTACAATGACGACAAAGGGGACAAAGGGTAATCTCTTTGCTTTGTTAGTAAATCTTTGAGCTTTCATCACACTTCTCTCTCTAAACCCACCTCCATGTTAAACTTTATACAATACAACAACAACAACCATATCCAGTATAGTCCCGCCTATAATCAAGATACTAAGAGGGTGTGACAACCCGCAATTTCAGGTTAATACTATAACCTAACCATAGTTAGTTTAGACATACATTCATAGCACTGCATTTAACTAGGGTTAGTTAAATGAGTCTACTTTGGTAATTCGAGGAATTACCGAAACACACACAAGTTAATTCTCGAACCTTGGTGACTAACACAAATAATTATCATAAACAGACGGTTTATACGAAATTTGTACGTTGCATGACAAACACGTGATTTATACGTCTTAATTTGTAAACTGCAAGATGTTATGTGCTACTGTGTAAAAGTGATAGAGTTAAGGGTGTTTTGTGATTTAAATAGAAAGTTTATTAAAACTACTTCAAAACCCTAAACACTTCTCATTATCTTAATCTCAATCACACGACAGTTTTCTTTAATCATTTTTGGCTTCACAATCTCACACACAATCATCTACTCTCTGATCTTTCAAATCATCAGGAACAAACTCTAGATCGAATCCAAGGTAATGCTTTATGTTATATGTTGATGTCCTTGTTTTCTTGATTTCATGCAAACCCTAGATAACCAAACAATCATCTGTGGTTAATTGATCATGCCTGAATGAGTGTGTGATTGCTTGTGAATGAATGTATAATTGGTTGTTAGATGTTAGTGATGCTATTGACATGTTAGAAATGATTAAACTGTTGTTTTGATTTTGAGATTAGGGTTTGAATCGATGAACTGTAACTGTTACATTGCAAACTGCGATTGTTACTCGTTTCGTGTTAGTGTGCGATGGTTAGTCCGGAGATAATTGTCAGACTTTGTGAAGTCACAAAGTCCGAGATATTGAAAATTGATAACAAACGTCCGAGTTTATACATTAATTACGAGTTCGATATATATTGGTTATAATGTGTTATGAATTTATACATATAGTTCGAAGTTATTTAAAAGTTCCGAGTTTTTATAAACTAAACATGATGTCCGAGTTTGTTACACCTCAATTCTGAGTTTATATGTGCATACTTGAACTCCGAGCTTACTTGTATATAAAGACTAAGAGATCCGGATTTGGTATGGGTCCGAATTAATAAAAAAAAATCTGAGTTTATATAATACAAGAGGAGTCCGCGGTTACTTAAATCTAGCTATTTGTCCGGGTTTCATGTATAAATACTTGTCCAAGTTTCTTTAAATATGTCTGAATATATATGTAAAGATCTAGTGGTCCGAGTTTACATGTTTGGGGTTTCAGAGTTTATGTAATTGAGAAGTATAATTCCGAGTTTACCTTCATGTGGTCCAAATTTATGAGAGAACATGAGGGGTCTGGTTTTATTGGTTTTATTGTGGTCCAACTTTATTAAAGTATAATGTTATGGGTCATTTTCTGAGTATACATATCCTAACTAATATCCCGCTTTCAATTGTTTATTTGTGACCAGGATACTGGACGGGGATATTGCTAACATCCCGGGCGATATCCTAAGGTTGAGTGAATTAAACACGTGCAGGTTAATGGTTGTAAGTTACTAACGGTCATCAGGACTTCTTCTCCTCAAGACTCGGGCGTATTTGTTATGAGGAAGCCGTTGAACCCGAAAGACTTGGTCCTCAACGTTCGAGTGGGAATATTCGCTGGATCCCGGAAGTATAGGATAGTTTGTTATATTATCTTTACTATAAATAGATGAGGGCGGATCATTTAAGGCACGCAATTTTCACACTCACACTCTCGAACACTTCTTCTCTAGTTCATTTCAAACACTACACAAAACACTTGTATTCAAATTACATTGTAACACATAGTCGATCCGCACCACATCCTGCACTGTATCCTGATATTTGAAGCAATAAGAAGAACAAGGAAGCTGCGATTGTCAGCTCCCGAGGTTTTATGTCGGCGATCTAGATTGATCAAGGGCTTTCCTCGTACATCACGTGTCAACCTTTACACTTTAGCTCGTTGTTTGATCATAGATACAACTCTATATCCTGAGCCGTATCCTGAAACTGTTTTCATATCTAACTTGGTTAACATATTTGTTACACATAACTCTAGCACACTACCTCACTTTACTAATTTGATCACTTAATTACTTAGGTAATTTTTGACCAAAACAATTTGGCGCCCACCGTGGGGCAAGTGGTGCTACTTTTACTAGAAATCTTTGCAAAATCATTAATCGGTTTTCCATTTTCAAAACTTTTTGCCACATTGTTTACAATGGCCTCAAGATCAAACATGAGCTCTTCCACTATGTCTGCTACAACCTCTGCTGCTACTGGTTCGGTGCTTCCACCACCTCCTCCAAGGATGCCATTTTCTTCACAATCTCAAGATGTTATCCCTACTCGGAGTGTCCAGGGATCTGCTCCCGTTTTAGCCTCTAATGATGAAATTTTGACTTTATTTGGAAGTGTGCAGGAACAAATGAGGCAGCAGCAGGAGACTAACCAAATGCTGTTAAGAGAAATACAACTCTTAAAAGCTAGCTCGAGTAGACCCGCTGAAGAAACTGTTACTCCTATACAGCCCAGGGCTTTGAACTTCAGTTCCGCGGTTTACACTGAGGATAATAGGGGGAATATCGTCCCAAGCCATTCTCAGAATCATACCCATGAGATACCCTCTTCGGTCAGGATATCGACTGTGAGAAGCTCAGGATATGCTTCATGATATGGCCAGAATCCTCAGAACGGTAATGTGTCAAATAATAATATTCTTGCTACTAACAATAATGGCTCTTTGCAGGATGCAGGTATAACATCGACATTTACCAGGGAGCTCCAGAAATTGAAGGACATGATATCCAGTGTACCTGGAGTGGTCCAGCCAATTCCGGAAGTATCCCCGGACAGCCACAGGATATCCCGCTTCGCATATCCCATCTGTGATGCTGAAATCCCAAAAAGATTTCAGACTCCCAACATGAAGCTGTATGATGGGACTACGGATCCTGAAGAGCATATTGCCCAGTATAGGGAAAGAATGGAGATTAACCCTATCCCTCCGGAGCTCAAGGAAGCATGCTTATGCAAGGGATTTGGTTCTACCCTGACAGGGTCAGCCTTGAAATGGCTGTTAAACGTCCCTCGTCACTCAATTACTTCGTTTGCTCATTTGGTTAATTTATTTAACAGTCAATTTTCTTGTAGTCGAAGTTTTGAGAAACTAACCAGTGATCTTTACAGGATAACTCAAGGGCCTCAGGAATCCTTGAGGGATTATGTGAACAAATTCAGTCGAGAATCCTTGGATATCCCGCATCTTTATGTTGCAACAGCTGTGCAAGCTTTTAAGATGGGGTTACAAAAGGATTCTCAGTTTTATCAGGATCTTGTAATGAATCCCTGCAGGAATCTCGACGAAGCTCGTAACAGGGCTTTAAGATATATCCGCCTGGAAGATGACAAGAAGATGCAGGAGAGGATGAATTCTACCTCAACCTATGAGTCAACTAACAGGAAATCAGAAACCTCATATAAGCCATATCGCTCTAGGCCATATGGCAGAAATGATAACAAGAAAGTGAACGCTGTTGAAGACGAGGATCCTGAAGAATATCCTGATTTATCTGAATACTGCTTTTCTGTTAATATACCTGAATTAATGTATGCTATGCAGGGCTTAGGGGACAAAGCTAGGTGGCCTCGAAAGAACCAGCAGAAAGCTGATTGGAAGGATAAATCCAAATGGTGTGCCTTCCACGAAGACTTCCGACATATAACCGAAGATTGCATTGCTTTAAGGAAAGAGATAAGTTACCTGTTGAGTAAGGGGTATCTGAAGGACATGCTGGGAAAAAAGAAGAATAAAGGGCAGGATCCCGAGAAGGATCCTGAACGAGCAGCATCACCCCCAGCAGACGCCAAGATAATTAACTTTATTTCAGGAGGATCCGACATTTGTGGGACTTCGTATTTGGCGGCCAAGAGACACGCAAAGGAAGCTAAGAGCGAGAGGGGAGACAGACCAGTCAGAATGACTACCCTCACAACTTATAAAGTGATCACTTTAGATAGTGATGACAGGGATACTGTTCAGGATCCTCACCTGATGCTTTAGTAATAACATTATATGTGGCTAACCATTTTGTACGCAGGATACTGGTAGACAACAGTAGTTCTGTCAATATAATTCAGCTGGAAACATTGAAGAGGATGAATGTATCTCCGATGGACATTACTTCGAAGTCCACTGTGCTCGTTGGTTTCAGTGGATAGGCTAGGAATACCGTGGGTGAGATAAAGTTACCAGTATATGTTGAAGGGGTCAACTCAATACAACGCTTCTGTGTGATGGACTCCTTATCCTGCTATAACATCATACTGGGAAGACCATGGATTCACGATATGAAGGCTGTGCCATCAACATATCACCAATGCATCAAGATCCCTACCCCTTGGGGGGTTGTCAAGGTGGAAAGTGATCAACAGGAAGCGAAAGAAT
This sequence comes from Helianthus tuberosus, assembly GCA_030545235.1. Classification (NCBI taxonomy): domain Eukaryota; kingdom Viridiplantae; phylum Streptophyta; class Magnoliopsida; order Asterales; family Asteraceae; genus Helianthus; species Helianthus tuberosus. The sequence continues at coordinate 2,387,664 of CM060367.1, read as the reverse complement.
GCTACTCATCTTCGATGAAATCCTCAACTAAGCCTATTACAGCATAGCAATTAAAGACGCGGGCCCAGGATATCATGGAGGATTCGGAGCAGGATGTGAAGAAAATTATCCTGGATCAGGATAATCCCGATATCTCGGTGCTCGTAGGAACCAATATCCCTCAGGATATTGAAGAACAGTTAACTAACTTTTTGAAATGCAGGATGTCAACATTTGCATGGAAGCATGAGGATATGACAGGCATATCCAAAGACATTATCACTCACAAGCTTGGAATTGACAAATCATTCAAGCTTGTTCAACAAAAAAGAAGAAAATTCGCTCCTGAGCGGAATGCGATTATCCAAGAGGAGGTTGAAAGATTGTTGAAGTCCAGGATGATCAGAGAAGTCAGGTTTCCAAAATGGCTAGCAAACGTAGTTGTGGTACAGAAGAAAAACGGGAAATGGAGAGTCTGTGTAGATTACACGGACTTGAATAAGGCTTGTCCTAAAGATCCATTTCCTCTCCCTCATATCGATGCAATGGTAGATGCTACTGCTGGACATGAAATGTTAACATTCATGGATGCGTCCTCAGGATTTCAGCAGATTCAAATGGAGCCTTCGGATCAGGAGGATACTGCTTTCATGACACCAACAGGTATATATTGCTATACTGCTATGCCTTTCGGTTTGAAAAATGCAGGTGCAACATACCAGAGATTGGTAAACATGATGTTCAAAGATAAGCTGGGGGACACCATGGAGGTATATATCGACGATATGGTGGTGAAATCTAAAAAAGCTGAGGATCACCTCCAGGATATCAAGGGAGCGTTTGATATCCTGGATCAGTACAACATGAAGCTGAATCCTGCTAAATGCCATTTCGGAGTGGGGGCAGGAAAGTTTCTTGGATATATGGTGACAAAAAGGGGGATAGAAGCAAGCCCAGAGCAGATCAAAGCTATCCTGGATATAAAATCACCCTCGGATATGAAGGACGTACAACGGTTAACAGGCCGAGTAGCAGCTTTGAATAGATTTATTTCAAGATCCTCAGAAAAATGCAAGGAATTCTATGATATCCTCAAGAAGAATAAGAAATTTGAATGGGGAGCAAAGCATGAAGCAGCCTTGCAGGATTTGAAGCGATATCTCTCAACCGCACCTCTATTGATGAAGCCTGAAAATGGTGAACCACTATCCCTATACCTCGTTGTATCAGGGAATGCTGTAAGTGCCGTTCTTATAAAAGACCATGAAGGTCAGCAATATCCTATATATTATGTTAGTAAAAGTTTGTTAGATGCTGAAACTAGGTATTCTCATTTAGAAAAATTGATATTAGCTCTAGTCATGGCATCGACAAAGCTTAGACATTATTTTGAGACACATAGGATCCATGTTAAAACGAATTATCCTGTCAAAAATGTGCTTAGGAAACCAGAGATGTCAGGCAGGATGGCCAAGTGGTCAGTAAAGTTAAGTGCTTATGATTTAGTGTATGAACCTAGAAATGCCATAAAGTCTCAGGCTTTAGCTGACTTTGTGGCTGATTTCAGTAGTGATATTCAGGATGAGGTAGACCTAGAAGTTCAACAGTTAGGAGAATCTTCAGGATCCTGGACATTATATACTGATGGTGCATCCAATATAAGAGGTGTAGGTTTAGGTATACTACTAAAATCGCCACAGGGGGACATATTACCCCAGGCTATTAGGTGTGAATTGCCTGCTACTAATAATGAAGCAGAGTATGAGGCTTTAATTGCAGGATTAGAGTTGGCTAAGAGCATGAGTATCAAAATTTTACAAGTATATGTTGACTCTTTGTTAATTACTAACCATTTTAATGGATCCTATGCAGTTAAGGGTGAGAAATTAATCGAATACCTTGATATTCTTAAAAAATTAGCAGGATATTTCGATGTTTTTACACTTGAACAGGTACCAAGGGAGGACAATGCTGAAGCAGATGCCTTAGCAAATCTGGGATCGTCGATTAGGATACCAGAAGGAACCCAAATACCAATAATACATGTCTTGTATCCTGCAACGAATCCTCGGGATAAAGAAGTAGCGGGTATTCAGGATCCTGGAGCAGAGTATCCCGAACAGGATCCTAAATCTTGGACGGCTCCAATCATAAGATATCTCAAGGAAGGACACATCCCCGAAAATGAAAATCCTAAGGCATTTAGGATGAAGGTATCACGATTCACTATTATAAATAATGTTTTATACAAGAAATCTCTTGCAGGACCGTATTTGAGGTGCTTGGAGGATCCTGAAGCCAAAGAAGTACTTCAGGATATACATGAAGGGGATTGTGGTAACCATACTGGGGGCAGGTCATTATTCTCAAAAGTATCAGGATATTATTGGCCAACAATGAGAAAAGATGCCGCAGAATATGCTCGAAGATGTGACGCATGTCAAAGACATAGTAACATACTACATCAGCCTGCTGAACCGCTGTATCCTATTGTTTCCCCTTGGCCGTTTATGAAGTGGGGTATGGATATAGTGGGAAAGCTTCCGAAAGCTCCAGGAGGAAAGGTTTTCATGTTGGCAATGACGGATTATTTCTCCAAGTGGGTTGAAGCAGAAGCATTTGTTCAAGTTAGGGATCATGAAGTAGTATCCTTCATAAAGAGAAATATCCTGACCAGATTTGGAGTACCAGCCGAGATAATCTGTGACAATGGTTCTCAATTTATAAGCAAACGGACTACTGACTTTTGCAAGAGTTGGGGAATCAAAATGATAACATCTACTCCAGTACATCCTCAAGCGAATGGACAAGCAGAATCCTCAAACAAGATAATTGTCAATAACTTAAAGAAGAGACTTGGAACCAAAAAAGGAAGATGGGCAGAAGAATTACCCTTTGTTTTGTGGGCTGATAGGACAACGGTAAAGAACGCAACAGGCCAAACCCCATTTTCCTTGGTATTTGGAGCAGAAGCAATGATTCCTACGGAAATGACAATACTGTTAGGGGAGGATTTTCTAACAATTAGTGATCCTTATTCGTTATCCTAACTGGTGATCCTTACTTCTGTGACAGGTGGTGATCCTCAGAAGAGCTTCAGGATCAGGATCATGGATCACTTTAAGGATCCTCGTACTGACGATTGTTTACTTATGTATTATACTATCTCGCAGGTATGACGAGCTTGACCAGGTCTTGGCGACATTCCTGGAGAATATTCCTAAACTATTCTGCACGTGCTTGACCAAAAATAGACGTTGTGGAGAACGTGGAGGCTTGGCACGAAAGTCGGATAGTTAGTTTAGGTGGTTATTTCTATTTTAAAAGGGAGTAACGAGCTAGTAGAAAAGTCTTAGTCATTTTTTGCAGTTACACACACTCGTACAAACGCTCATACAAGCTCTCGTTCAAACACTTAGCAATTTCATTCACTTTCTACACATATCACCGTAGTGATCCTTGTACCTAGCTCGTTACTATCCGAAGTTGTAAACATTAATACATTTATTTGAGCTTGGTGATCGGTAGTTTCCATCACCCGGGGTTTTTTGTGCCGGAGATCAACTCTTGATCAAGGGCCTTTTCCCCGTATAAACCCTTGTGTTGTTTGTGCAATTTTTCACTAAAGTGATCCTCATCATTGTTACACATTTTAAGCATCATACCCCGTAATCTAGAGTTTGGTTGCAATATCCTCATCTGATTTTTTGACCAAAACAGTTTGGCGCCCACCGTGGGGCCGTTGGTGCTTTGTCCTTAGAAGAATACGCATTTCTGTGCTCATTCCGGTTCATTACAACCAAGCAAATGGCTTCTTCAGCGAAGAGTGCTTCAAACTTGATGCCCTCATTCACTTCTTCACAAGGCGTCCCTCCTTTGCCTCCACCACCTTCTGGATCCCAGAAGAATACTGAGAATGCTGCGAAGAAACCAACTCTCATTTTCTCAAAACCTCCAACTTCTTCTGCTTCTTACACTCCTACTACTAGTGACTTGTTTACTCTGATTTTGCAGATGAAGGACCATATCCAGCAGCAGGACAAGACCAATGAAAAAATCCTTAGAGAAATCGGAGACATCAAGAAACAAAAGAGATCGGCAGAGGATCATTCCCCACTGGTGCCGAAATCCTTGAATTTCGATACTCCAGTGATTACTTCTCAGACATCAGCGGCTCCAGACATTCAATATGTGGGTGGACCAAAAGGAGTGCACTACAGAACAACAACAACAACCCAGGCATCAGGTTCATATTTCCAGCCAGCGGGATCCTATCCTCAGCATATGGGATCCCTCACGAATTCAGGAGGATATTCAGGGATGCAGCATTTTCAAGGATCCTCCTTCGTTCCAGGATCATCCCAGGCTCAAGGATCCTCCTTCGTTCCAGGATCATCCCAGATCCAAGGATCCTCCTTCGTTCCAGGATCATCCCAGGTCCAAGGATCCTCCTTCATTCCAGGATCATCCCAGGTTCAAGGATCCTCCTTCGTTCCAGGATCATTCCAGGTTCAAGGATCCTCCTTCGTTCCAGGATCATCCCAGGTTCAAGGATCATCCTTCATTCCAGGATCATCCCAGTTCCAGGGACCCTTCCAGATGCCAGGATCCTTAAGGAGTGTGCAAACAGGAAGTTCAGATGTCCATCAGGGAGATTTTATTCCAATGCAGACTAATGCTTCTGCTGGTCCCTCGATCATTCCAGAGCCTCAACAATATGGATTAACATTCATTCTTCCTAACTTGAATCCAATGGGAGGTAACACTTTTAACAATTCTTATACTACTAACCAAGGTCTTATGCAGGATCCAGGTATCAATCATGCCATGGCTAGAGAATTGCAAAAGCTAAAGGATATGATATCAAGTGTCCCGGGAGTAGTCAAACCTATCCCAGAGATTGCAGATGGGAGCCATAAGATATCTCGTTTTGCACCACCAATCTGTGATGCTGAGATACCCAAGAGGTTCCATGTGCCTACAATGAAACTGTATGATGGCTCAACAGATCCTGAAGAACACATAGCACAATACAGGGAGAGGATGGAGATCAATCCAATCCCAGAAAGGTAAAAGGAAGCATGCCTGTGCAAAGGATTCGGATCCACTCTTACTGGATCAGCTCTCAAATGGCTGCTAAGTCTTCCTCCCTATTCTATTACCTCATTTGCTAACCTAGTTAACTTGTTTAATAATCAGTTTTCCTGTAGTAGAAAATTTGAACGATTAACTAGTGATTTATATAGGATAACCCAGGGTCATAATGAATCATTAAGGGATTACATTACCAAATTCAGTAAAGAATCCTTAGACATTCCCAACTTAGATATAGCCACGGCTGTTGAGGCCTTTAAAATGGGGTTGCTTAGGGATTCGTTATTTTATGATGATCTTGTTATGACACCATGCAGGAACCTAGATGAGGTAAGAACCCGGGCCCTTAGGTACATCCGGCTAGAGGACGACAAGAGGATCCAGGAGAGGTTAGCAGGATCCTCAAAGCAGGATAAGCAAGGATCCTCATTCAGGAACAACAAGTTCAGATCCTACAATAGATCTGATAACCAGAACGTGCATTCTATTGATCAAGAGGAGGATGATGAGGATTATCCTCCAATTTCTGAATATTGTTTTAGTGTTGATAATAATGAACTAATCCTTGCGATGCAGAGTCTAGGTGATAAAGCTAGATGGCCCAGGAAAAATGATAGGCCAGCTGCAACTAAGGATAAATCAAAGTGGTGTGCATACCATGAAGATTTTGGGCACCTCACAGAAGAGTGCATTGCACTAAGAAAGGAAATTGGATACTTGTTGAGCAAGGGGCATCTAAAAGAATTGTTGGGAAGAAAAAAGTCAAGAACTCAGGATCCTGAAAGGATCCCTGAAAAGGCTCCAGCCCCTCCAGCGGATGCACAAGTGATAAACTTCATTTCTGGAGGATCAGACATTTGTGGCACATCCTTCTCAGCAGCTAAAAGGCATGCAAAGGAAACTAAAATGGATAACGGAGAAAGACCTGTTCGAACATCAAGTGTCTCGGAAGGGAAAGTCATAACCTTTGATGAAGAGGATCGTGTTGATATCCAGGATCCTCATCACGATGGTTTAGTTATTACTCTTTTCATATCTAACCATTTTGTCCGCAGGATCCTTATAGACGGAGGAAGTTCAGTAAATATTATCCAGCTTGATGTCCTAAAGAAGATGGGTATTCCTGAATCAGAGATCATACCAAGATCCTCTGTGCTCGTGGGATTTAGTGGAGAAACTAAGAATACCCTGGGGGACATTAAACTCCCAATATACATTGAAGGCCTACATTCTTATCAAAAATTTTGTGTTATTGACTGTTTATCTTGTTGTAATGTTATCCTTGGCAGGCCCTGGATACACGATATGAAAGCAGTCCCATCCACTTACCATCAATGTGTGAAGCTCCCTAGTCCTTGGGGAATAGTGAAGATTGATAGTGATCAGCAGGAGGCTAAGAATTGCTACACTTCATCGATGAAACCAGCCTCGAAGTCAAGGGAGCAATAGCAATCAAAGTATCCTCCAAGGGATGTCTTGGAGGCAAGAGAGCAGGATGTGGTAGAAATCCTCATGGATCCTGACGATCCTGAATCCAAAATCTATATCGGATCAGGGATCCTTAGCGAAATGAAAGAAGACCTCGTATCCTTCCTCAAAAGGAGAAAGACCACCTTTGCATGGAAACATGAAGACATGACTGGTATATCCAAAGATGTTATCACTCACAAACTCGGCATCGACAGATCCTTCAGACCAATCCATCAAAGGAGAAGAAAGTTTGCACCGGAAAGGAATGCCATTATCTAGGAAGAAGTAGAGAAATTGCTCCGGGCAGGTATGATTAGAGAGGTCAAGTATCCAAGATGGTTGGCCAATGTGGTTGTTGTTCAAAAGAAAAACGGAAAGTGGAGGGTATGTGTCGATTTTACCGATCTAAATAAGGCATGTCCCAAGGATCCTTTCCCTTTACCCCACATTGACTCCATGGTGGATGCAACCGCGGGTCATGAACTGTTAACTTTTATGGATGCTTCATCTGGATTTCAACAAATCCAAATGGAACCATCCGACCAAGAGGATACAGCCTTCATGACTCCAACTGGTATATATTGCTATATTGCTATGCCGTTCGGATTGAGGAATGCAGGTGCAACGTATCAAAGGCTGGTGAATATGATGTTCAAGGAACAGATTGGACAAACTATGGAGGTTTACATAGATGATATGGTGGTAAAATCCATAAGAGCTGAGGATCACCTAAAGGATTTGGAGGAAGCATTTGATATCCTTGACAAATATAATATGAAGCTTAATCCTTCAAAATGTCATTTTGGTGTTAAAGCAGGTAAATTCTTAGGATACATGGTGACTAAAAGAGGCATTGAAGCTAGCTCGGAACAAATCAAAGCAATAGTGAACATCAAATCTCCGGCCAATGCTAAGGATGTTCAAAGGCTAACAGGCAGGATAGCAGCCTTGAACAGATTTATATCCAAATCCTCAGAGAAGTGCAAAGAATTCTATGATATCCTAAGGAAGAACAAGAAATTTGAGTGGACTGAGAAGCATGAAAATGCTTTAAGAGCCCTCAAAGATTACCTATCCTCAGCCCCAGCCTTGATGAAGCCAGAAAAAGGCGATGTGCTATCCTTGTATCTTGCAGTATCCTCAAAAGCAGTAAGTGCGGTCCTTGTTAAGGATCATGAAGGTACACAACATCCTGTCTATTATGTAAGTAAAAGTTTACTTGATGCCGAATCCAGGTATTCACACCTTGAAAAACTTATTCCTGCATTAATAATGGCATCTACTAAGCTAAGACACTATTTTGAGACTCATATTATTATCGTTAAAACTAATTTTCCAATTAAGAATGTCCTCAGGAAACCAGAGATGTCAGGAAGGATGGCTAAGTGGGCAGTGAAGCTGAGTGCGTATGATATGAGATATGAGCCTAGGACAGCCATCAAATCCCAAGCATTAGCTGACTTTGTGGCTGATTTCAGTAGTGATTTACAAGAAGAAGCTGAGTTAGAAGTCCAGCAGCTAGAGGAGACCAAAGATCCTTGGATACTCCACACTGATGGATCCTCAAATGTCAAAGGCACAGGGCTTGGAATACTACTAAAATCGCCACAGGGGGACATAATACCCCACTCTATAGCTTGTGAGTTCCAAACCACTAATAATGAGGCTGAATATGAAGCCTTAATTGCTGGTTTGCAAATTGGAAAGCATATGGGGATCAGGTATCTTGAGGTACATGTAGATTCATTGTTAATTACAAACCACTTTAATGGATCCTACGCTGTTAAAGGTGAAAAACTAACCAAATATTTAGAGATAGTCAAAAATTTGGCACTCTCCTTTGTTTCCTTCAATTTGACACAGGTACCAAGGGAAGAAAATACAGAGGCTGATGCATTGGCTAACTTAGGATCTTCCTTGAAGATCCCGGAGGATATCAAGATCCCTATTATACATATCCTGATCCCGGCTATTGAGGATCACATGGCTATGGAGATAGGAAATGATTCTGCGGTTATCCCTTGTGAGGATACTCAATCTCATTCAGGATCAAGATCATGGATCTCACCAATTATGAGATACTTACAACATGGAGAGATTCCTACAGGAGAAAACCCTAGGACTTTCAAATCTAAGGTATCTCAATTTACAATTATAAATAGTATGTTGTATAGACGATCTCTTGCAGGACCATACTTGAGATGCATTGAGGATCCTGAAGTCCAAGAAGTTTTAAAAGACTTCCATGAAGGAGATTGTGGAAACCACACTGGGGGCAGGGCATTATTCTCAAGGATCCTGAGGACAGGGTACTACTGGCCAACCATGAAAAGAGATGCTGTGGAGTATGCTAAAAGATGTGATCCTTGTCAGAGACACAGCAATATCCTTCATCAACCAGCTGAATTGTTACATCCCATATCCTCCTCTTGGCCATTTATGAGATGGGGTATGGATATAGTTGGTAAGCTCCCTAAGGCACCTGGTGGAAAAGTATTCATGCTTGCTATGATTGATTACTTCTCCAAGTGGATAGAGGCCGAAGCTTTTGCCCAAGTCAGAGAAAAGGAAGTTATATCCTTCATTAAAAGAAATATTATAACTAGATTTGGAATTCCTTCTGAGATTATATGTGATAATGGTTCCCAATTTATTGGGGGCAGAACCACTAACTTTTGTGACAGCTGGGGGATTAGGATGATAACTTCAACACCAGTCCACCCACAAGCTAATGGTCAGGCAGAATCATCCAACAAGATCATCATCAACAATTTAAAGAAAAAGCTTGGATCCAAGAAAGGGAAATGGGCAGAAGAACTACCCTATGTGCTTTGGGCTGATAGGACAACCCCCAAGAATGCTACTAGTTAAACACCATTCTCTTTGGTATTTGGGGCAGAATCAGTGATCCCAACAGAAATGGTGGTTCCAACTGCAAGAACAAGTACCCGTGATCCTGAGGAAAATGATGAAAACTTGGCTCAAGACCTGGATACTATTGAAGAAATCAGGGATATGGCCAGGATAAGGATGGCCAGTTATCAACAAAGAATGGCTGGTGCTTACAACAAAAATGTCAGGATCAGAAGGTTTCAAGTTGGAGATATGGTATTAAGGAAAGCATTTCAGAATACCACCAATCCTGCGGATGGAAAGTTGGCTCCAAAATGGGAAGGCCCTTATTTGATTGAAGCTGAAGCAGGAAAGGGGGCATATAGATTGCTAACCATGGAAGGTGATTTGCTACCAAGAGCTTGGAATGCTGTCCATTTGAAGAAATATTTCATGTGAGTAGGATCCTCATGGCATAGATGATCCTCATAATAGGGATATCCTTAAAGGATCCTCAAAGTATCGGTGATCCTTACTCAGGTAATATCCTAAACTTGAGCTATTTCATTTCATTATTTTCTCTTATAAGGATAAGGATCATGTATCCTTTATCCATCTCTCACGTGAGTTTAAGTTTTGAAAGTTCAGGTATCCTTAGCATAACGTTGGTTATCCATAGAAGCGATCCGTCTTTTGGGTTTAACCCCAGTTATTCGGGCTTGTCCCCAGATTCCGCCTGTAGCGCACGATGATCCTGGTGTAGTTCAAGGCTTTGGGACCAGTACTCGTTCTAGGGGCTGATAATCCCATTGTTCTGGCTATGCTTAGGATCCTACGTATAATGGTAGACGTACCATACATCCGTTCATAAGGTTTCTAACGTTTTCACGTTAGCTAAGGTTTCTAACGTTTTCACGTTAGCAAAGGTTTTGGCATCTTCATGTCACTAAGTTTGGATAGTCGCCAGTTAGGGCCATACTCCAGTTTGCATACGATCCTTGGGCTTGTCCCTAGTTATCCTTGGGCTTGTCCCCAGTTATCCTTGGGCTTGTCCCCAGTTGCTAACTCTTTTCTTATATTGGCTTAGTCCCAAGTTATGCTCTATTTCAGGTCCTTGAAGATAGGCAGCTAAGGATCCTTGATCCTTACTTCACTCTAAGGTTTATTTTATAGTTATCCTTATAATGGTTAGGATTCTAACTTGGATCCTCAGGTATGATCCTTAACTCTTTTGATCTTATTTATTATTCTTTTAAATAACCCCTATACTTGACAACTGAACTTATGATTTTTAAATTGTATCACTTTTTAGAACTTATCGGTTATGGGATATGTGATCCTGATCATATCCTAAGCTTTTTGAATAATTTTCAAGGCTTGATAATTATAAACAGAATGAACATTACAACAGTTGGAAAGGAAGATATTAAAAAGTATAACAACACAAGATAAGCGACAAAAGGTTAAGCTTTTATTTATCAACATAAGGCTAACCCTTTAAAGGTTGTCAAAATTACCTACCCGAGCATCTACCAGCAAAACGTGGCCCGTCCGCTGGGGTAGGTAAAGGGTGTCCATGATAATGAGTTCAAAGATAGTGCAGGAATATAAAGGCGGCAGGATCACAATGGCTTCATCCCCCAAACAGAGGATCCCTCCACCAATTGCAATCCTGCCTATTGTCCAAAGGATCATACATGACCCTTAATCCTAAAAACCTATTGTTTAGTACAACCCATCATTGTTCAACAAAAAACACCATCACCAAAACAAACTATCAAACTTAAAAAATTGGGCTCCGGCTACGTCTAGAAATATCCATCATTGCCCAATCAAGCAGCCTAAACCTTCGCTGCATCACCACCTCCGGCTCCACTTGCTTCACCAGCTTCATCCTTGCTACCAGCCTCGATTGTCAAGATCTCTCCAGCCTCCTCTTCATCACCCAATTCAGCCAGCCTTGCCTTCCATTCTTCAATTTCCCAGCTACTTTTGTCAAAGGCAGGATCCTGAGCTTCCAAGGCCATTTGAAGCTTGGTTTTGTACATTGCTATGGCGGCAGAAACTTTAGCATCATCTGTGATCTCCTGCCTTTCATAGTCAAAGTTAACCAGCACCTTAGCCATCTTCTGTTTGGTATCCTGGAGTTCCTTCTGAAGATCAGCAAGTGCAAGATCCTTGAGCACGGCAACCTGCTGGAGGTCGGCAATCTTTTTATCTTGATCCTCAACGTAGCCTACGTAATCCTCAATCTCAGCAAATTTCTGCAAAAGAAAAGGATAAAGCAGTTCAAGACCAAGTGATCCTTAGATCAGCAGGATATGATAGCAGGATATACGAGCAGAGACAGTAATCATTACATCATTAAAGTACTCGAGGAACTGGTGGCGAATTAAGGGCAGACCCTGCAAATCCTCAGCCTCGGAAGTCTTTCTTTTCTTGATTCCCTTTCCTTTGAGGGGTGCCTTGGGGATTGAAGCTGTGGGGCTGGTAGGAACCTTTCTTTTGGAGGATTTGACAGTGGTGAGATCGGTGACACTGAACCTTGAAGCAGCTTTGGCAGATTTTCCAGCACCTACACAACCAAAACAAGATAAGTATCTTTTCTTAATATACATTTAACTATTTATTTAAATTTTAAACAAGGATACTTACTTGACATTGTGACAGAGCCTGAGGATACCTCCTGTGAGTCTTGGGTTATTGTCTTAAAAGTTCTAGTTTCAGGGTCGAGTCCCCAGAAAGCAGCAAGTCTTTCCCTGGTTGCGGGTGTTGTGATGAGATGTGAAACAGAGATGGCTGCATGACACAAGACAAAGAAGGGGTTAGTGATCCTATTACAAAAACATGACCATCTGGTGATCCTTCCCAGGATCCTCCGGCCTACCATGGGTGGACCATGTTCTTGGTAAATGCTCTCCATCTGAAATGCTATCCCTTCTTACAAAGAAGAAGCGACGTTTCCAATCTTTGTCGTTTTTGGTGACTTTGAGAAGAGGATGATCTGCACTGGGTTTTCGTTTGAACAAATAACGGTGGGATCCAAAGGTAGTAAGATCATACAGTTCCGCCAGTTCTGACATTCCTAAATCAACGCCTTCCTGCTCGATGATCCTCTCTAGGGTGTATAAAACCCTCCAAATCATCGGCATGGCTTGAATGTAAGATATGCCGGTAAGGGAAAAGAAGGATTGTGTGAATTCCGGGAAAGGATAGGTGTACCCTATAGCAAATGGAGTAACTGGAAAGGCAACCCATGTTTCTGAAACATAGTCGCTCGGGGCAGTTGGATCGAAAGGTTTGAAAAAGACATTCGCCGGAAAACGGTGACGGATGTTATCTATTTGTGCATCGTTAAAGCAACACCTCTCGTTCACTGAGTCCTTGATGATCTTCTGACTCTTCAAAGGGCTATCCTTTTTGTGATCCTTGCCCGGGGAGCTTCGGAGCAACATTCTCGAAGTGACAGAGATAAAGAAGAAAAACAGAGTAAGAGAGGAAGAAAGAGGAGAGAGAAATACCTGATCGATCGTCGACTGAGAATTTAAAGGGAGTTTCTTTCGAATTTGAATGCATAATGATCCTATCTATATCTCTATTTATAATTATGATTCTGCAAGATTGTCACTTCCGTGACATCATCATCGCAACGGCTAGTTCTATTTTAACGGCTATATATCCGTTAGTTTGTTACGGATAAGATCAAGAAAACATAACTCGATAATTTTACAATTTCACTCCATATATTTTGGGGGCAATTGTTAGGGGAGGATTTTCTAACAATTATTGATCCTTATTCGTTATCCTAACTGGTGATCCTTACTTCTGTGACAGGTGGTGATCCTCAGAAGAGCTTCAGGATCAGGATCATGGATCACTTTAAGGATCCTCGTACTGACGATTGTTTACTTATGTATTTTACTATCTCGCAGGTATGACGAGCTTGACCAGGTCTTGGCGACATTCCTGGAGAATATTCCTAAACTATTCTGCACGTGCTTGACCAAAAATAGACGTTGTGGAGAACGTGGAGGCTTGGCACGAAAATCGGATAGTTAGTTTAGGTGGTTATTTCTATTTTAAAAGGGAGTAACGAGCTAGTAGAAAAGTCTTAGTCATTTTTTGCAGTTACACACACTCGTACAAACGCTCATACAAGCTCTCGTTCAAACACTTAGCAATTTCATACACTTTCTACACATATCACCGTAGTGATCCTTGTACCTAGCTCGTTACTATCCGAAGTTGTAAACATTAATTCATTTATTTGAGCTTGGTGATCGGTAGTTTCCATCACCCGGGGTTTTTTGTGCCGGAGATCAACTCTTGATCAAGGGCTTTTTCCCCGTATAAACCCTTGTGTTGTTTGTGCAATTTTTCACTAAAGTGATCCTCATCATTGTTACACATTTTAAGCATCATACCCCGTAATCTAGAGTTTGGTTGCAATATCCTCATCTGATTTTTTGACCAAAACAAATACCTACTGCAATATCTACCCTAAGTGATCCTGAACAGAATCCTGAAGCCTTGAGTCAAGATTTGGATACTATAGATGCAAAAAGAGATGCAGCAAGGCTAAGGATGGCAGCATATCTGTTTTGGTCAAAAATTACCGAAGTAATTAAGTGATCAAATTAGTTAAGTGAGGTAGTGTGCTAGAAATGAGTGTCGAAAATATGTTAATCAAGTTAATTTGTAAAAACAGTTTCAGGATACGGCTCAGGATGTAGAGCTGTATCTATGATCAAACAATGAGCAAAAGTAAAGTAAACGACACGGGATGTACGAGGAAAGCCCTTGATCAATCTAGATCGCCGACATAAAACCTTGGGAGCTGACAATCGCAGCTGCCTAGTTCTTCTATTGCTTCAAAAATCAGGATACAGTGCAGGATGTGGTACGGATCGACTAAGTGTTACAATGAAAATTGAATACAAGTGTGGTGTTTGCAATGAGCTAGAGAGTGTAAATGTATGAGAGTGTTAGTGAAAAATTGTGTGTTCTAAGCTGATCCATCCCCATCTATTTATAGTTAAGATAAAATAACAAACTATCCTAAACTTGCGGGATCCACCGAATATTCCTTCTTCGAACGTTGTAGACCTGGTCTTTCGGGCTCAACGTCTCTCTCTCAACAAATTCGTCCGAGTCTTGAGGAGAAGAAGTCCTCTTGACCGTTAGCAAGTCTCAACCTTTAACCTGCACGTGGTTAATTCAATAATCCTCAGGATATCGCCCAAGATGTTAGCAATATCCTCTTCCAGCATCCTGGTCACAAATAAACAAACAAAGACAGGATATTGGTCAGGATACGTATGTTAAGAAAATGACCCCTAACAATTATCCCCAAATATATCAGTTGGGATACCAATCCAACGGATATATTTCAAAAGTTTCAACTCATCACTTAAGGTAATAAATACGACTAGACCCTTGAAATGACAGCGGTACAACTTCCAAGGCATTATTTACTCTTTACCCCCCTATATTCATCCTATATTAACCGAGGGGCTCCTTATCTCGGTTATCCTTATCTGCAAGCGAATAACAGGTATTTTCCTCTCTATTCTCCTTTCTTGAATTTCTCTTAATTTGCTCATTACTCTCCATGGCACCACGAACGAAATCCCGATCAAACCGATCAGCCTCAACCCTCGTGAGTCAAAATTTCATCGCCGATCCAGCAAAGGAGATCTGCTGCTTCAACAATGCTGACATCGCTGCTCTTAAAGATTCCGGTGCCTTTCCCACCGGAACGGTTTTTCGCCCCTTCGACCAGGAAGCCCGATCGGACGCATTATCCGACGAGTGGGTTTGTTTTTTCGCTTATCCTTTCTCCCTTGGACTCCGGTATCCATTTCCACCCTTTATCTCTAGCTTTTTCGACCTCACCGGCCTTAGCTATGCCCAAGTTATGCCAATGGTCTGGCGAATCTTGATAGTGTTGGATCAAATCAAATCTCGTCATTTTCCTAACCTACTTGTTGAGGACCTTCCCGTAGCATACCGGTTGAGATCCCATGGCAATCACCGTTATCTTCTGTTTTCCATCAAGAACCCTTTGGTCCTTAAAGCCACCAAGAATGAGGATCGATGGCGACGAAAATTCTTTTTCATAAAAAGAGACTCTATTGATAAGGGTTTCGATCTACCGGTTAAATGGTTAACCAAGGGTAGTATTTAGGGTTTTAGGAATATCCCCAATTATATCTCCAAACTGTATCCCGGACTTATATTCTGATGTTTTTATGCAGCGAATTTCAGAGATTTAGTGCCTCCTAGTGCAGAATCCGAATCCAAGATCAAGGAAATCTACCGTCTTCCTGCCAGTGAAAGAACTTTTTCCCTGTCTCTTACAGATTCTCATAAAAAATCAAGCTCAGAAATGTCTGGTAAGCACATTCTCATATATTAATTATTTTTCAAAAATATGATGAGTTTTAAGAATATCTTCCCTTATGTAGTACCAGTCGTCAACCTTGAAGGTTTCGAACTTGACGAACTAGATTGCTATTCCAGCCTTGAACCCGCCAAACAAGAATCCAAACCAAAGTCGTCTGCTACACCAAAGCCTACCTCCTCGAAAACTGTTTCTGCTCCCAAAGGCCCTCCGGCATCTAGGACCCGGGCATCCAGCTCTCGAAAGAGAAAGGAGACTGACTCCCCAGCTGTTTCCGAAACGTTCTCTCTTGAGAATCATGGGTTCAATGAAGCCACCTCATTCCTCAAACAGGTAGAATCTTCTTTTCGATATCCTGTACAAGTATGTTAGTCTTTATCCTGCTTATTTTTCACATTAATACCTGTGTCTTTATCGATAGGGTCTGGATCGTCTTATGCACTTATACGAAGACGCTTGCGGGCTTAACAAGATGTTGCAGATTCAGCTGGAGAAAGCTCAAGCCACCATAGCTGATCAAGGAACCATTGCAGCTGCCAAATCCCAGCACTATGAAGACAAATACAAGGCAATGACCCAGGAACATCAAGCTGCCCTCCACAAAGCTAATGAGGACGCTCAAGCCAAGCTAGATGCCGCCCTTCTTCAATATCAGCAGAATATGAGCTCATACCGGGATAGCCTTAAAGCATCCGTGGTCGTCTCCCTTCTCCAAGCCAGGATAAAGATGGCTTATGAGGCCATGGATTTGGGTTTTGAATGCCCCTCCTGGAACGTAAAGACTTGGGAGGCGAAACTAAAGGATCTTGGAGGTCATCCCGTTGCTCATTTTGCAAAACATGCTGGAGAAGAGCCTTCGAAGGCGGCAGAGGAGGTGGCCAATGCTGATGGTGATACCGAGAAGAATCCTGAGGCTGATGCTGGGGCGAATGCTGGCAAGGAGGTTGTTGTTCAAGAGGATGCTGCCCCTTAGGCAGCGGAGTGGGCGATGATGGATGTACGTGCCAAGGTCGGAGCCCACTTTTTAATTTCATGGTTGTGGCTGCATAAACAATTTACTTTTCCTGTCTTTGAACAATTACTTTTCCTGCACTAGAACAATATGATGACCAAAGGTGGATGGGTCCTAGGTTTTAGGATGAAGCCCCTGGTCATCAATTAGTATAACTTGTTTGAATGTGATAACGGTTGTAGGTGGACATGTTCTATTTTGAGATATATCCGACAACCGTTACACTAATATGGTAAAAACTGATCGTGCTTTTGGCGGATGGGCCTTGGTTTTAGGTGAAACCAAAAGCACAACTTTTGACTTGTTAATAATATAACTATATCTTGACTTATTTTCTGTTACCTTGCATTACTTGGTGTGATTCTTAGCTTTGTAAAGATTTTGTATTGTTATCTTATAAAATATCCTGATCAGTATGCTCAGCAACATACTGCAAAAGCCTTTTATTAGATAGATCTTCCAAACGTTCCTTCAACTTTGTAAAAATTTCTTTAGAAAGTAAAAAATAGTCTATCTTTTCAAAACCAAGTTTTGATAATATTTAAATAATCAGAGTTCCAAACTAATACTGGTTTCAAACACCCTAATCAAATATCCTCAAAAGGACTTTGAGGGTATATATCAGGATACTTAACATAATGTCACTAAAAACTTAAATGGGGCTTATAAAGGAAAGATCATACCAGAAATAGGATATAAACCTATTACCAAACTTCAATCCCTTTGCAACCCTTCCGATGAAGGTGTCCCCTGTGCAAGGCACTTAGCGCATTAGTTCTGAGCCTCAATCTTTTAGCTTTATATCACCATCTTGGCAGGGATGTCCCTTGTGTACAATGTCTTCAAGTATCTTAGAAATCTACTTAATGTCAGTTTCCATTGCATAAGCAATTTTTTACGTCCTAAGGGCAAAACCCAAGGATGTACTGGAGATAAATCCTTTGTATCCTGGGGAAAATCCCAACTTTTCATGCGCTACAGGCGGGAGTGTATAAACTCCAAGACTTAGAAAGGTGAAAACCTTTAAACCTTAGAGAGTATGAAAATACCCTTTCGTGAGAGAGGGTGATCAATCCTCATATACCTTTAGGATTCAGGATATAGCCAACAGTAACGAAATTGTCAGCCACTTTTACATGGACTGGTCCCGCCACCTTGAACTATCCCTGAATAACTTGCGCTCCAGGCGGGGTGTTTAAACCCAATTCGGAAGAAAGGTGAATACCTTTAAACCTGTGAAGGGATCAGTATCCCTTAAACGTGAGAGAGGGGGCCAATCCTCTAATCTTCCGAGTTATCCTGAGTACATATCCTGGAGCTATATCCTGAAACATATCTTGCAAAACAATTGTAAACTAAGGTGGGTGTTAGCTTGGCTAACACCCCTCCGATGCTTAAGTCAGTATTGAGTTTCAAAGAATAAATTAAACAAAAACATATTTAAACAAGATAGAATTCATACCATTCTGAGTTAGAAATTGAATTCTAAACTCACTTGAAATAGAGCTTAAGGTGTATAGCATTCCAAGATCTCGGTAGCATATCCCCCTCCATATTCTTGAGTCTATATGCTCCTTTCCCTGCTTCTGATTCAACTTCATATGGTCCTTCCCATTTTGGAGCTAACTTGCCATCGGCAGGATTAGTAGTATTTTGGAAAGCCTTTCTTAACACCCAATCTCCAACCTTAAATCTTCTGGTTCTAATATTCTTGTTATATGCCCTGGATATTCTCTGTTGATATGCTGCCATCCTTAGCCTTGCCGCATCTCTCTTTTCATCTATAGTGTCTAAATCCTGACTCAAGGCTTCGGGATTCTGCTCAGGATCACTTAAGATCGATCTTGCAGTAGGTATTGTCATTTCCGTTGGAATCATTGCTTCTGCTCCAAACACCAAGGAAAATGGGGTTTGGCCTGTTGCATTCTTTACCGTTGTCCTATCAGCCCATAAAACAAAGGGTAATTCTTCCGCCCATCTTCCTTTTTTGGCTCCAAGCCTTTTCTTTAAGTTATTGACAATTATCTTGTTTGAGGATTCTGCTTGTCCATTTGCTTGAGGATGTACTGGAGTAGATGTGATCATTTTGATTCCCCAACTCTTGCAAAAGTCTGTAGTCCTCCTGCTTATGAACTGAGAACCATTATCACAGATTATCTCGGCTGGTACTCCGAATCTGGTCAGGATATTCCTCTTTATGAAGGATACTACTTCTTGGTCTCTAACTTGAACAAATGCTTCAGCTTCAACCCACTTAGAGAAATAATCCGTCATTGCTAGCATAAAGACTTTTCCTCCCGGAGCTTTCGGTAGCTTTCCCACTATATCCATACCCCACTTCATAAATGGCCAAGGGGAAACAATAGGATACAATGGTTCAGCAGGTTGATGCAGTATGTTACTATGTCTTTGACATGCGTCACATCTTCGAGCATATTCTGCTGCATCCTTTCTCATTGTTGGCCAATAATATCCTGTCCTTAATACTTTTGAGAATAACGACCTGCCCCCAGTATGGTTACCACAATCCCCTTCATGTATATCCTGAAGTACTTCTTTGGCTTCAGGATCCTCCAAGCACCTCAAATACGGTCCTGCAAGAGATTTCTTGTATAAAATATTATTTATAATAGTAAATCGTGATACCTTCATCCTAAACGCCTTAGGATTCTCATTTCCAGGGATGTTTCCTTCTTTGAGATATCTCATGATTGGAGCCGTCCAGGATTTAGGATCCTCTTCAGGATGTTCTACTCCAGGATCCTGAATACCAGCTACTTCTTTATCCTGAGGATTCGTTGCAGGATATAAGACATGTAATATCGGTATTTGTGTCCCTTCAGGTATCCTGATCGATGATCCCAGATTTGCTAAGGCATCTGCTTCAGCATTATCTTCCCTTGGTACCTGTTCAAGTATAAAAACATCGAAATATCCTGCTAATTTTTTGAGAATATCGAGATATTCGATTAATTTCTCTCCCTTAACTGCATAGGATCCATTAAAATGGTTAGTAATTAACAAAGAGTCCACATATACTTGCAAATTTTTGATACTCATGCTCTTAGCCAACTCTAATCCTGCAATTAAAGCCTCATACTCTGCTTCATTATTAGTAGCAGGAAATTCACACCTAATAGCCTGGGGTAATATGTCCCCCTGTGGCGATTTTAGTAGTATTCCTAATCCTACTCCTCTTACATTAGATGCACTGTCAGTATATAATGTCCAGGATCCTGAGGATTCTCCTAACTGTTGAACTTCTAGGTCTACCTCGTCCTGAATGTCGCTACTGAAATCAGCCACAAAGTCAGCTAAAGCCTGAGACTTTATGGCATTTCTAGGTTCATATACTAAATCATAAGCACTTAACTTTACTGACCACTTGGCCATCCTGCCTGACATCTCTGGTTTCCTAAGCACATTTTTGACAGGATAATTTGTTTTAACATGAATCCTATGTGTCTCAAAGTAATGTCTAAGTTTCGTTGATGCCATGACTAGAGCTAATATTAATTTTTCTAAATGAGAATACCTAGTTTCAGCATCTAACAAACTTTTACTTACATAATAAACAGGATATTGCTGACCTTCATGGTCTTTTATAAGAACGGCACTTACAGCATTCCCTGATACAGTAAGGTACAGGGATAGTGGTTCACCATTTTCAGGCTTCATCAATAGAGGTGCGGTTGAGAGATATCGTTTCAAATCCTGCAGGGTTGCTTCATGCTTCTCCCCCCATTCGAATTTTTTGTTCTTCTTCAGGATATCATAAAAGTCTTTGCATTTCTCTGAGGATCTTGAGATAAACCTGTTTAGAGCTGCTACTCGGCCTGTCAATCTTTGTACGTCCTTCATATTTGAGGGTGATTTTATGTCCAGGATAGCTTTGATCTACTCTGGGCTTGCTTCTATCCCCCTTTTTGTCACCATATATCCAAGAAACTTTCCTGCTCCCACTCCTAAATGGCATTTGGCAGGATTCAGCTTCATGTTGTATTGATCCAGGATATCAAATGCTCCTTTAATATCCTGGAGGTGATCCTGAGGTTTCTTTGATTTTACCACCATATCGTCAATGTACACCTCCATGGTGTCCCCCAGTTTGTCTTTGAACATCATGTTTACCAATCTTTGGTATGTTGCACCTGCATTTTTCAAACCAAAAGGCATAGCTGTATAACAATAAATACCTGTTGGTGTCATGAAGGCAGTATCCTCCTGGTCAGAAGGTTCCATTTGGATCTGTTGAAATCCTGAACATGCGTCCATGAAGGTCAGCATTTCATGCCCGGCAGTGGCATCTACCATTGCATCAATATGTGGAAGAGGAAATGGGTCTTTAGGACAAGCTTTGTTCAAGTCTGTGTAGTCCACACAAACTCTCCATTTCCCATTTTTCTTCTGTACTACAACCACGTTTGCTAGCCACCTTGGGAACTTAACCTCCCTAATCATTCTGGATTTTAATAATCTCTCAACTTCCTCCTGGATAATTGTGTTCCGCTCAGGAGCAAATTTCCTTCTTTTTTGCTGCACAGGCTTGAATGATTTATCAATTCCAAGCTTGTGAGTGATAATATCTTTGTATATGGCTGTCATATCCTCATGTTTCCATGCAAACGTAGACATCCTGCATTTCAAAAAGTTAATTAATTGTTCTTCAATATCCTGAGGGATATTGGTCCCTACGAGCACCGAAATATCGGGGTTATCCTGGTCCAGGATAACTTTCTTCACATCCTGCTCCGGATCCTCCACGATATCCTGGGCCCGCGTCTTTAATTGCTATGCTGCACTAGGTTTGGCTGAGGATTTCATCGAGGATGAGTAGCATTCTTTTGCCTCCTGCTGATCGCTATCAACTTTGACTACTCCCCAGGGGGTAGGTATCTTGATGCATTGGTGATATGTTGATGGCACGGCCTTCATATCGTGAATCCATGGTCTTCCCAGTATGATGTTGTAGCAGGATAGAGAATCCATCACACAGAAACGTTGTATCGAGTTGACTCCTTCAACGTATACTGGTAATTTTATCTCTCCCACTGTGTTTCTAGCCTCTCCACTGAACCCAACAAGCACAGTAGACTTTGAAGTGATATCCATTGGAGATACATTCATTCTCTTCAGAGTTTCTAGTTGGATTATGTTGACGGAGCTGCCATTATCAACCAATATCCTGCGTACAAAATGGTTAGCCACATATAACGTTATTACCAGAGCATCATGGTGAGGATCCTGGACAGTATCCCTGTCATCTGCATCAAAAGTGATCACTTTGTCAGTTGTGAGGGTAGTCATCCTGACAGGTCTGTCTCCCCTTTCGGCCTTAGCTTCCTTTGCATGTCTCTCTGCTGCCGAATACGAGGTCCCACAAATGTCGGATCCTCCCGAAATGAAGTTGATTATCTTAGCATCCGAGGGAGGTGATGCTGCTCGCTCAGGATCCTTCTCAGTATCCTGACCCTTATTCTTCTTTTTTCCTAAAAGATCTTTCAGATATCCCTTGCTTAGAAGATAGCTTATTTCTTTCCTTAGAGCAATGCAATCCTCAGTCATATGTCCGAAATCTTCGTGGAAAGCACACCATTTTGACTTATCTTTCCAGTCAGCTTTCTGTTGACTTTTTCGAGGCCACCTAGCCTTATCTCCTAGACCCTGCATAGCATACATTAATTCAGGAATATTAACAGAAAAGCAATATTCGGACAACTCAGGATACTCTTCAGGATCCTCATCTTCGACAGCATTCACTCTTTTATTTTCATTTCTACTATACGGCTTAGGCCGATATGACTTGAACGAGGATTCTGACTTCCTATTAGTTGATTCATAAGTGTTGGATGAGTTCATCCTTTCTTGCATCTTCCTGTCATCTTCCAGACGGATATATCTCAAAGCCCTGTTACGAGCTTCATCGAGATTCCTGCAGGGATTCATTACAAGATCCTGATAAAACTGAGAATCCTTTTGTAATCCCATCTTAAAAGCTTGCACAGCTGTTGCAACATCAAGATGTGGGATATCCAAGGATTCTCGACTAAATTTGTTCACATAATCCCTCAAGGATTCCTGAGGCCCTTGAGTTATCCTGTAAAGATCACTGGTTAGTTTCTCAAAACTCCGACTACAAGAAAATTGACTGTTAAATAAATTAACCAAATGAGCAAATGAAGTAATTGAGTGAGGAGGAACGTTTAATAGCCATTTTAAGGCCGATCCTGTTAGAGTAGAACCAAATCCCTTGCACAAGCACGCTTCCTTGAGCTCCGGAGGAATAGGGTTAATCTCCATCCTTTCCCTATACTGAGCAATATGCTCCTCAGGATCCGTACTCCCATCATAAAGCTTCATGTTGGGAGTTTGGAATCTCTTTGGGATCTCAGCATCACAGATAGGATATGCAAAACGAGATATCTTGTGGCTGTCTTGAGACACTTCCGGGATCGGCTGGACCACCCCAGGTACACTAGATATCATGTCCTTTAACTTCTGAAGTTCCCTGGTAAGTGCTGATGTTACACCTGTATCCTGCAAAGATCCACCACTGTTAGTAGCATGAGTATTATTATTATTCGACACGTTACCCATTGGAGGATTTTGCCCATATCCTGACGCATATCTTGAGCTCCTCATGGTTGACATCCTGACCGATGAGGGTATTTCAGGAGTATGATTCTGAGGAAGACTAGGCACAATATTCCCCCTGTTATCCTCGGTATATACAGCTGAACTAAAGTTCAACACTCTAGGGTGTAATGGAGTGACATTGTCCTCAGCAGATCTGCTCGGGCCAGACTTCAGGAGTTGTATTTCCCTCAAAAGCATTTGGTTTGTTTCCTGTTGCTGCCTTATTTGTTCCTGCACACTTCCAAATAAGGTTAAAATTTCATCATTAGAAGCTAAAATGGGAGCAGATCCCTGAACACTCCGAGTAGGGATAACATCTTGAGATTGTGTAGAGGCTGGCATCCTTGGAGGAGGTGGTGGAAGCACCGAACCGGTAGTAGCAGAAGTCATAGCAGACACAGTAGAGGAACTCATGTTTGATCTTGAGGCCATTATGGACAATGTGGCAAAAAGTTTTGAAAATAGAAAACCAATTAGCGATTTGACAAAAAATTTTAGTAAGGAGAGCACCACTTGCCCCACGGTGGGCGCAAAATTGTTTTGGTAAAAAATTACCGAAGTAATTAAGTGATCAAATTAGTTAAGTGAGGTAGTGTGCTAGAAATGAGTGTCGAAAATATGTTAATCAAGTTAATTTGTAAAAACAGTTTCAGGATACGGCTCAGGATGTAGAGCTGTATCTATGATCAAACAATGAGCAAAAGTAAAGTAAACGACACGGGATGTACGAGGAAAGCCCTTGATCAATCTAGATCGCCGGCATAAAACCTTGGGAGCTGACAATCGCAGCTGCCTAGTTCTTCTATTGCTTCAAAAATCAGGATACAGTGCAGGATGTGGTACGGATCGACTAAGTGTTACAATGAAAATTGAATACAAGTGTGGTGTTTGCAATGAGCTAGAGAGTGTAAATGTATGAGAGTGTTAGTGAAAAATTGTGTGTTCTAAGCTGATCCGTCCCCATCTATTTATAGTTAAGATAAAATAACAAACTATCCTAAACTTGCGGGATCCACCGAATATTCCTTCTTCGAACGTTGTAGACCTGGTCTTTCGGGCTCAACGTCTCTCTCTCAACAAATTCGTCCGAGTCTTGAGGAGAAGAAGTCCTCTTGACCGTTAGCAAGTCTCAGCCTTTAACCTGCACGTGGTTAATTCAATAATACTCAGGATATCGCCCAAGATGTTAGCAATATCCTCTTCCAGCATCCTGGTCACAAATAAACAAACAAAGACAGGATATTGGTCAGGATACGTATGTTAAGAAAATGACCCCTAACAATATCAACAAAGAATATCCAGATCATATAACAACAATATCAGGACCAGAAGATTTAAGGTTGGAGATTGGGTGTTAAGAAAGGCTTTCCAGAATACTACTAATCCTGCCGATGGCAAGTTGGCTCCAAAATGGGAAGGACCATATGAAGTTGAGTCAGAAGCAAGGAAAGGAGCATATAGACTCAAGAATATGGAAGGGGATATGCTACCGAGATCTTGGAATGCTATACACCTTAAGCTTTATTTCAAGTGAGTTTAGAATTTAATTTCTAGCTCAGGATGGTATGATTTCTACCTATTTTAAATATGTTTGGTTTAATTTGTTCTTTGAAACACAATACTAACTTAAGCATCGGAGGGGTGTTAGCCAAGCTAACACCCACCTTAGTTTAAGGATGTTTTGCAGTATATGCTCCAAGATGTAGCTCCAGGATGCTCACTCAAGATACTTCGGAAGATTAGAGGATTGGCCCCCTCTCTCACGTACAAGGGATCTTGATCCCTTCACAGGTTTAAAGGTATTCACCTTTCTTCCGAATTGGGTTTAAACACCCCGCCTGGAGCGCAAGTTATTCAGGGATAGTTCAAGGTGGCGGGACCAGTCCATGTAAAAGTGGCTGACAATTTCGTTACTGTTGGCTATATCCTGAATCCTAAAGGTATATGAGGATTGATCACCCTCTCTCACGAAAGGGTATTTTCATACTCTCTAAGGTTTAAAGGTTTTCACCTTTCTAAGTCTTGGAGTTTATACACTCCCGCCTGTTGCGCATGAAAATTTGGGATTTTCCCCAGGATACAAGGAATTTATCTCCAGTACATTCTTGGGTTTTACCCCTGTGACATGAAAAGTTGCCTATGCAATGGAAACTGATATCCAGAAGATTTCTAAGTATTTGAAGGCATTGTATACAGGGGACATTCCTACCAAAGCAATGATGTGAAGCTCAAAGGATAAGATTCAGAACTAATGCCCTAAGTGTCTCGGACGGGGGACATCTTCATTGGGAGAGTTGCAAAGGGATTGAAGTTTGGTAATAGGTTTATACCCTATTCCTGGTATGATCTTTCCTTTGAAAACATCGTTTAAGTTTTTTATAATACTATGTTTGATAAGAGATTAAATATCCTGGTATGTTCTCAAAATATATTTGATACTAATACTAATTCGAAACTTTGATCATTTAAGTATTATCAAAACAGGAAAGATAGATTGTTTTTCACTCTTTAAAGAACTTTCTACAAGGTTGAACGGATCTAATAACAGTTTTTAATATATATCATTGAGCATATTGATCAGGATATTTTTGAAAAATAGTGGTATTGAATTTTGTAAAGCTAAGATCTATGCTAAGAAAGACGGAAGATAATAGCAAGAAATATGAAAAATAAATTACTTGAAACAATCAGCACTAGTTGATAACCGAAGGTTTCATCCTAAAACCCAGGACCCATCCACCTTCGGATATCAAATCGTTTTGATGCAGAAATAAAAATTGTTCATAGGACATTAAATTGTTCAAACAATTTAAAGGAAATAAGCTCTAGGGGGTGGTGCCTTCTTCGTCCAAAGTGATTTCAGCAGCATCCGTCTTGGGATCCACCTCAGCATCCTTCTCAGCATCGGTTGCTTTTTCAACTGCTGTGGAGGATTCTTCGACAGCTGATTTGGAAGAGGTGCCGCCGAGGTTCTTTAGCTTAGTCTCCCAAGCACCAACATCCCAAGAAGGGCAATCAAAACCTAATGTTTTGGCTTCATGGGCCATCTTCAACCTGGCTTGGAGGAGAGAAATGACAACGGAACTTTTGAGGCTTTCTCGGTAGCTGACCATATCCCGTTCATGTTGCACATGGGCAGCTTCAAGATCGGCCTGGGCTTGAAGAGTAGCTTTGTTGAGAGCAGTTTGGTGTTCCCGGATCATAGCTTTGAATTTCTCCTCGTAATGACGAGATTTGGCGGCTGCGATCATGCCTTGGTCGGAGATTGTGATTTCTGCTTCCTTTAGCTTAGATTCAAGTGTCTTGTTAAGCTTGCAGGATTCTTGATATAGGTGAACCAGGCGCTCAAGACCCTACGAAGGTAAGAGGACAGGTATTAATATTGATAGATCTTTGTAAATGATGTAAATCGCAGGACATGATATGAAAATGCTAACCTGGTTAACAAAAGAAGTCATAAACCCGCTAGCTTCAATGAACCCGTGCTTCTCATAAGGAAATGTGTCAAAAGTGACAGGGGAATCAGGCTCCTTCCTTTTGCGGGAACTTGAACTCCGGGGCTTGGTAGCCGGTGAAGGTTTGGGAATAATGATGGCTTTGGAGCTGCTGGGTTTGGATGAGGCTGTGGCCTTGGGACTAGGTTCCTTCTTGACCTGAACCTGATCAGAATAACTGTCCAACTCGTCAAGGTCAAAGACTTCAGGGATCTTGGCCGGTGCTGCATAAAGGGAAAAGTTTTACATCATTATTACTTTTCATTTTATTATACTGTGTCAGCTAATTATTTTAAAAGTAATCCTTACCAGACATTTCGGAGGACGAGTATTGACTGGAACTCGGGACGTGTGTGGTAAAGGTCCTGTCTATTGCAGGTAATCGGTAAACAGTGTTGATTCTTTCTTCTGATTCAGCGGTAGGGGAGCTACTTCCTTGAAATTCACTGCATAAGGATAAAAATGAAGGATATTAGTAGAAGATAAAAACCAAACGGTCCATGGGAATATTTATAACCCTACCGGTGGTTAACCACTCCACCGGAAGATTGGCACCCTCAGCAATGGAGTCTCGTTTGACAAAGAAAAACTTGCGTTGCCATCCGTCTTCGTTTTTGGTGGCTTTAAGGATAAGGGGTTTGCTAGAGGTCGAGAAAAGCAAGAACCGGCTAGAGCCATGAGATCGGAGACGATAAGCAATAGGCAAATCCTCGATACAGAGGTCGGGGCAATGAAGGTTTTTGATTTGGTTAAGTACAATTAATACTCTCCAAACCATGGGCATGGTTTGAGCAAAAGAGATGCCGGTGGTTCGAAAGAATTGCATCATGAATTCAGGAAAAGGGTATCGAAGACCTAGCGAAAAAGGGTATGCTGGAAAGCAAACCCA
Organism: Helianthus tuberosus; assembly: GCA_030545235.1. Taxonomy (NCBI): domain Eukaryota; kingdom Viridiplantae; phylum Streptophyta; class Magnoliopsida; order Asterales; family Asteraceae; genus Helianthus; species Helianthus tuberosus. The sequence goes on along the minus strand of CM060367.1, from coordinate 2,359,855 downwards.
TTCAGCGGAAGAAACATCCGATCGAATTAACCGATCGAACGGTCTAAAAACTGTGTTGTCAGGGAAAGCGCCGGAAGCTCTCAAAGCCGCAATGTCTGCGTTGTCAAAGGCACAGACCTCCTTTTCGGGATTTTTGAGGAGATTCTGTTGGGTGAAGGTCTCGGCATCCATTACGAAGAAGGCAAGGAAAATAGATAGAAAGTAAATAAGAAATGAAGAATTACCTGAAAGCTCTGTTGAAGATATATGCTTTTCAAACAAGAAGAGAGAAGATATAGGGGCATTATGGATCTCCATTGAGCAAAAAGCGCGTTGGAAGTTACGATGTGATCTCGACCGTCGCTTCGTTTTAAATGCCTTGGGTTATGGGATAAGATTTTTGAAATATATCCGTTGGATTGGTATACCAACCGATATATTTGGGGACAATTGTTATGGGTCATTTTCTGAGTATACATATCCTGACTAATATCCCGCTTTCAATTGTTTATTTGTGACCAGTATACTGGACGGGGATATTGCTAACATCCCGGGCGATATCCTAAGGTTGAGTGAATTAAACACGTGCAGGTTAATGGCTGTAAGTTACTAACGGTCATCAGGACTTCTTCTCCTCAAGACTCTGGCGTATTTGTTATGAGGAAGCCGTTGAACCCGAAAGACTTGGTCCTCAACGTTCGAGTGGGAATATTCGCTGGATCCCGGAAGTATAGGATAGTTTATTACATTATCTTTACTATAAATAGATGAGGGCGGATCAGTTTAAGGCACGCAATTTTCACACTCACACTCTCGAACACTTCTTCTCTAGTTCATTTCAAACACTACACAAAACACTTGTATTCAAATTACATTGTAACACATAGTCAATCCGCACCACATCCTGCACTATATCCTGATATTTGAAGCAATAAGAAGAATAAGGAAGCTGCGATTGTCAGCTCCCGAGGTTTTATGCCGGCGATCTAGATTGATCAAGGGCTTTCCTCGTACATCACGTGTCAACCTTTACACTTTAGCTCGTTGTTTGATCATAGATACAGCTCTATATCCTGAGCCGTATCCTGAAACTGTTTTCATATCTAACTTGGTTAACATATTTGTTACACATAACTCTAGCACACTACCTCACTTTACTAATTTGATCACTTAATTACTTAGGTAATTTTTGACCAAAACATATAATATAAGGGTCTGGGTTTTCTGATGTGTGTCCCGAGTTACTAGAAGTCCATATATATATGATGTCAATTTCCGAGTTTACATGAATTATTTAGGTATTTCTGAGTTTGTGGATGATGACTGAAATAATATAAGTGTCCGCGTATGTATATATATGTTCCGAAGTTAGCATATTGATTTCTGAACTTATATGGATTCTGAATAAGTATATGTGATCCGAGTTAACATAATATTCCGAGTTCCTTGGTTATTTGATTATGTATGGGATCCCGGATTTATGTGAGAGTCCCAACATGTGAATAATTGTTACAAGTATGGTGAATCCGAGTTTAGTACATGCGTTTCGAGTTTATATATGATACCATTGTTATCCGAGTTTATACATACAATACCTATGTGTCCGTGCTTATTAGCAAAACTATATATATATATATATCCGGATTTATTAACAAGTAAATGTCCGAGGTACTGATAAACTATATATCCGAGTTGAAATTATACAACATGTCACCAACTAGAGATCCCACTGTGTGTTACTAAATGTTAACTTGTTAATCTGATCACATTAAAAACTGGGTTGCTCGCAATACGTATTCAATTCAAGGTCCCATATGATGGATTGAGGCCATCATATTCGAAATAATCCCAACAAGCACTTCATTTGTTTTGAACCATAATAGGCTTGTTTGGTCTTCGACTTCATTGAATCATTTCTTTGATCATGATCACCTTGTGGTGACGTTTTCACAAATTGGAAGCCTGCGCTAATCTCGTTTGCACACATCATGTACGGATTTAATTATTTATTTATTTATTTATATTAAATCTGCTATGTTGGTTTATCGTATTAAAGCAATCTTAACACAATCGTGTGTTAAGATAATGGTATACAAATTCATGTCATATTTCAGTGTACCTCTTAATAGTTCTTACAACATTAATCGAGCATTTCGTGATACTTTTTATCTTCGATCGAAAAACATTATTCAATTGTTTCATTTTCAATCGAAAATGCTACTAGATTTGTTTAAAACAAACATTCGGATTTACTTCATTGAACTTTCATTTGATTTCAAACACGCTGAACTCGTTCGGTCAGCGCTAGTATTATTTCGATCACTACGACACCTTGTGGCGTCGGTATAATATTGTAGCTTGGGCTAATCATAATCATACGAATCAGGTAAAACTACGTATGTATTTCTCTTGACTCATCCTTAAAAGTGGTCTTAATACAACTATGTGTTAAGACGATGATACACTAAACTCTGTTGTATTTCGGTGTATCTTTGTAATTCAATAATGTCAACACACTGATTTTTCCTCATGCTATGATTCGATAGTTGACACATCATCTTCATACTCCTATTCAGTAGAGCTTGTTGATTCTAAATCTTTCGTATTTGACAACCAAGGTAAATTTTCCTTTGACAGGGAATTCTATTGTTTCTAAAAGTAATTCACACTCGATTTAGACATATATTGGTCATAAATCTTCCTTTTGGACTGACCCATGTCTTTCTGATGATTTTATCATTACACCTTGTCCATTTGATACCGATTTCTGGAATTTATTCAGTTGAACCATTGGGTTCTAGTTGTTGTAAACTGTTCTTGTATTCACAAATTTTGAACATATTTTGATTCAATTACAGTGTCATTTACCTTAATCATATTTATTAATGCATGACATAACTCGAAAATGACATCATAACCTAAATCTCGAGGACGAGATTTAAAACAAGGTGGGGAGGATGTAACAACCCTCGAAAACACCCTAAAACGCTCCGTAATCAAAGAACCAAACCCGTATAACATTATTGTTAGTGAAAAATAAATAAAAATGAAATTTTTATTCTGTCGCGGGCCGCGACCAACGAAGGAAGATCTCTCGCGGGGCGCGAGAGACTTGATTCTATCCGGACACGTTGATGGACACGTGACGTTACACGTGTCAAGGATACTCGATGACTCAGCAACCCTAAAACCAACCAAAGCTCCCTCGCGGGACGCGAAGGAGAAGATAGGGGGCATCGCAGGGCGCGACCCGCCCATATTTCAGCTATAAAAGGAGCCGAGATCAGCATTCATTCTCGTTCAATTATTTTCTTTCTCTCAGCCTCTATTATAGCAAAATAATAGCTCGGTATTATACCCTTAAAACCCGAAACTCTGCCCATTATTAGGGTAATAACTCTAATCACTGATACGATACTTTATCCGATCGATTAAAACCGATCCGATGGATGTTTAAGTGCTGCCTATATTCGGCTATACTTTGTCATTCTTCGTAAGGGTTTTGATCTCGTGATTATCGTTAAAATTGAAATGGGTTAATACGCTAATACGAGTTCCATTGTATCAAGAAATTTGAACTCATAACCGGGGAGCTGCTAAACTAGAATACTTAGCAATTAAGTAAACTTAGTAGTTAAGTAAACTTAGTGTTTAAGTAAACTTAATGGTTAAGTAAAACTTAGTAGTTAAGACAACTTAGTAGTTAACATAACTTAGCAATCAAGAAACCTTAATAGACAAGTATACTTAACAGCTAAGTAAGATTAAGCAAGTCAATTAATTAATCAGCTAAGTACGATTAATTAATTAGCTAAGTAAGTTAATCAGTCAAACAGTTAAGTAAGTTACTTAATTAACCGGTTAAAGTAAAGTTAAACAGCTAAAGTTTAACAACAAGATATACATGAGGTAGATAATATCTAAATAGGTATATATGGGGTAGGTATTATCTAAGGAAAGTAATATATAACGAAGGTATTATCTGAGGAAGGTTTTATCTAGGGAAATTTCAAATGAGGAAAGTGTATATGGGTAGATAACACCTAGGGAAATTCTATATGGGGTAAGACTTATCCCTTATCTATAAATAGGAAGCTTAGGATTCATTTTTCTTTGCTCATTCCTTCTATTCTTCTCTTTATACGTTGGTGTTCTAACCAATAATCACTGATGCGATATTCTGTCCGATCGATTCAGGAACCAACTAACGAATGCCAAAGTGCTGTCTAAATAAGACTATACTTTGTGAATTTCGTTAAGGTTCTGATCTCGTGACCATCGTTAGGTTTGATATGGTTTTACACTAATACGTATTCTACTCTATTAAACTAAATGTTTAACTATCAGAAACCTATGATCCATAGACTCACAGTCAAATAGATACTTAAATCACCAGAAGTTTCAGAATTTTAAGTAGATGTTTAACCAATAGAAGGCCTAGAATCAGGAGGCTTGTTTAATCAAGACTATATGCTAGCAAGGAGAGTCATTCTTTTTTTTTTTTTATCAAAATTGTTTTACAAAACCTCAAATTATTTTTCAGTTATATTTTACAGGGATTAAGTCTTTGCAAATCTTAAATTACTGACAGTAAGTGGGGTCTTGTATACATTACCACAGTATTATCACTTTTAGGTGAACGGACCTAATAGTGATACACGTCACTTTTGGGTGAACGGACCCAATAGTGATATGACCACAGTCACAGATCCGGTCGAGTGACACCTGGATCAGATAATTATAAGATAATGGCAATTGTAATCGCTCTTAATACTGTAAATTATGACAATGTTCGTTTTGTACAAATTGAATGCACTCGCCAGTATTTTCTGCTGACCAAATGTTTTTAAAACGCGTTTTAGGTGATTACAGTAGATTGGAATAAGAGTTGTGATACGACACCAGAAGGCTTAAAGAAGTGGCTTATTTTATCAATTAAATTAAATTAAGAAAAGTTGTTTTATGTATTCGGGTTTATCCCATATTAAAGCTACCTTTGCAAAACATGGGTTATCCCCCATCTGTTTAATAAATAAAATCCGGTGTTTCTAAACTCTGATATTTTCCTAACTCACGGTCCTGATGAAAATTTCCGCTGCAATGGTTTCAAAATAACCACCGGTACCACTTGGCTGCTCACGGCTCTAGCTCCCAGGGTGGGGTCGGGGGTCGTGACACAAACTATTATTCATGGGAGGAATACTTTTAAAATTTTGTAGTTTTACTTTCGATGTTGGTTAATAAACATAAATTCTATCACGAAAGTCCCTACTTACTACCGAGCTAGTTGCCTGGTGTAACATCTGTGCTTGTAATCATTGTGAATAGTTCTATTATCAATAAAACAATGTTATTTGATCCCAATGTTTGTTTGGTTGTGTTTTACATTTTTCATGTTTTGACTTTTGTTTAATTTCAAACTCTATATCGCTTTCTGGAGATTTATACGCAAACTGGTGCGTAAACGTAATCAGTTTAATGCGACAAATACTCCGGAACTTCAACATATACTTAACATACCTTAAATAACCTTTACATAACTTAGAAATAAGTTTTGAAGGCTTTGGTATGGCAAAAACAAGTTAATTCGCTTACAGGGACTAAACTTGACAAACTGCGAAAGTATGCCAATTTGAACTGTAACAGACATTCCGGAACATGACCATAAGTTAAACATACCATAAAATTCCTTTACATAGCTTAGAAATAGGCTTCGAGGGGTTCGGTGTGCTAAAATAAACTTTTGGGTCATTCAGGGACTTAAAGTGTCAAAAAGTGCATAAGTTTGCATTTCCGCGCATAACTTACGTTCTGAATACATCCGGACATCCAAAAATTTATGTAAGCACTAAAACATTTTATTTTAGTGTTTGGCATAAGAAAAATCCATTCGTCGCGCAATTTGGATCGTTTTTCGCGCTTATGCGCATTCCGTCGTAATTAAGCGAACATCGCGATCGTACGGCCAAACGAACCGACATCTGAGATATTTTTGAGCATGTTTCATGTCCACAATGTTTAGGCATCATTTTAGGGCCTTAGAAGTGTCGGAAATGGCCTTAAACACGTGCAGGGACCAAAACTGTCATTTCTGAAAGTTAGTTCTGATCAGACATGGCCATGCGGCCCGCGTCAGGCTCCCAGAACAGATAAGACTGATTAGTCAGCAGATTTCAGCTGATTAAACCTCATCCACACACTCACACTTGCCCTTTCAGCTCATTAGGGGTCATTTTTAGTTACCACAACTTTCCAACAAGTGTACGCACGAGATTCGATCACGTTATTCAAGAAACGATCTTAACGGTTCGGGAAATACTATAAATACCCCACCCCCATTTGCTTCAAACTCACTAGAATCTGATCTAAAAGACTCTAAGTTGGAACCATTGTTTCATACCTGAGTTATTTTGATCTAGATTAGCATTCGGGGACCCTTCGTAAGTATTCCTTCGTTCTTTTATTGCTTTTCGAGTCCGAAAGTCAAACTTTGTTTGACTTTCTGCGTTGACCAGTTTATGGTCAATGCGAAGTTTGTTTGAACTTCGCAACGTGATTGTAATCACGATGGTTATAGTCCCTTGTGACTATGCCTACTGATTACCACGTTGTCTAGGGTCGTAAGGGTAAGCGATCTAATAAATCGCTTATACCTTCGAACCCGACCCATTTGGTCGATCATTAGGATCCGACCAAACACATTAGGTGACCATAGTATATAGGGAATAACCTTCCGAGGTTATACCTTATGGTCGCTTCGTTAAGTAGTTGTATGATAGGTAGTATATATGCCTTAGGTAAATTACCAAAATACCCTTTTCATGTGTAATCGGTAATTAAGCATATGTAACCTAAAATTTTGTCACATAACTGATTATGTAACATGTTTAGGCATATAACACTTGTCATAGGGCTAGTTAGACGTCCGAACGCGTTTCACGCGAACGACGCGTTAAAGTAGCATAAGCTACCTAAACGGGTCGTAATGGGTCATAAGCACTTATGTTAGGTTTCATTTAGTATGTAGGCTTTGTTAAAACATATTACACGAGTCTCCACACTCGTTTGGTTTACGAACCCTCATTCTATCAGATCTTCCGATTTAGGTCCGGTTTATTAACATAGTTACCTATATTAGGTGCCGTTTGATTCCGTGATCTCTAGCATTGCTTGGTGGTTATCTTAGAACTTCTGAGCAATCTCAAGTGAGTACATAGACCCCTCTTTTACTGTTTTCCAAACTGTTTTGGGGTGAAACACATGTGCCTACTTGTTACTTTCGTGCTTTCCTGCTTTCACATCGTATACTTGCTATGGTCATTAGTACATTTATAGTACATGATTTCATTACATTTCATGCTATGTATGCCCATTGTGTGCATACTTAGTACATTGGTTTACATTACATTTTATGCTATGTGTGCCCATTGTGTGCATATTTAGTACATTGCTTTACATTACATTTCATGCTATGTATGCCCATTGTGTGCGTACTTAGTACATTGTTTACATTACATTTCATGCTATGTATGTCCGTTGTGTGCATACTTAGTACAGTTGTTTTCATCACATGCTTACATTTTGGTATGACATTTGGTTTGTTTCAATGGAACAATACATTCATTAACATTAGCTACACCGTTCGTTAGTAGGTAGTTGTACCATAGGAATTGACAACTCCCGTTCCTGAAATCCTGGGTTTGTTTGGATTGGAAGGAATGACCGAATTCGATATACATAACTTAGATAATCCTTTAATTTGTTTAAGGGTTTATCGCCACAGTCTCAAGGCTTGGATGTATGCATTTTCACAATACCGCATAAATGTTTGTATCAGTATAGCATGCATTTGTTCCACAAAACATAACTTTGATTTAAACCATGTTTTACTTCAAAACCTTGTTTTTGTGCATTTTTACATATGGTTTAGTTGATATATTTCACTTACCATACATGATATTTTTGGGTACACATTACAGGATCTACATTAAACATAAACATTTTGACATTGATATACACATTTAGTGGTTTACATTGGACATAGACATTTCGATATGGTTTACACATTAACACATGACAATTCATTTATACATAAACAATTTACATTGGTGGTTGGTTTGAGTAAGTGATTTGAGTAACGAGGCGTGTGTAATATGATACAAGCATGGTGGATACGCCGCTGGTACTTCCTATATATAAGTGTTTGTATGACATTACATGTCATAGCGTCACTTAAATCATTTTAATATTTGACATATTACGATTTACATAAACAACTTATTTTCACAAGACATTAATTTACAAAACAACTTATCTTATACAAACTCATTTTACTTGGTTATTCATTTAACCTTACATTATTCTCTTATTTATACATATCATCGCTTTTTGAATGATTTACAAAACAAAACAATTTACAAGGTTCATGACTGACTCTTGTCAAACAACTTTTCCTAAACTTAAGTCATGAATCATCTTTTCACAAATCCTATGTATCTCACAGGCATTTTTATGCTGACGTACCTATTTTCACATGTGTTTTCAGGAGCTATTGCGTAGGATGATGATCGTGACACTAGGGCGGACCTGTGCCTTAGAGACTAAAAATGAAGATAGAATAGTTTAATTATGTTATGAACTCCTTGTTTCCTGTTTAAGACAATATAACACTCTTGTTTAATAAATAAAATACAACTTTGTATGCCATGGTTATGAAACAATAAATTCTGTTACAACACTCCCCGACGTTTTCCGCCACGTTTTGTATGTTATACGTGGTCGGGGTGTGACAGAAGAGATGGTATCAGAGCCAATGGTTATAGGGAATTAGGTTATTAGTAGTTCTTTGACCTAGACTATAACTTTTCTAGGACCCTAACACAAGTTATCTTGTGTTTAGATCTTAAAACATGTACATCACCTATCCTTAGGTGATTATCAAAAAAAAAAAAAAAACCAAATTTTCCAAAACGATTTTTGAAAAAAACAATCATCTGTTTTTGGATGATTTATTACAATGTTTTGAACCCTCTTTTGTAAGGTTTTGAACCCTTCCAGTTTGACTAAATTTTTGGCCTTGTGCCTTTAAATTTTCAAAATCTCGTCAACGTCTTGGGTTTTAAATAATGTGAACACGTGCAAACTGGAAGAGTGAATGCCTGTATTCTGGGTTTTCTGTCTAGGCAAGCACTTCGTATATATCTCATCAGACGTGAGACCAGTTGTGCTTACCTGGGAATTCTTGGGATGAGTGTTCACTTATAGGCGAGCATGTCTTCGTGATACATTATTTTTGATCCATTTACTTTGATTAGTCACTGTGTGTCGTTTGTTTGCTTGGTAATGCGGACGAATGACCACCATCTTTGCTTTTGTTGATTTTGTTTCATCTCATTCTCTTCATCCAATCATCTCACTCGTTTCCTTTCATGTTTTCCTCTTTTAGAATGCCTCCTCGACGCGAAAACCAGATAGCGACTGCCGAGCTGGCAGAAATTATTGCGCAGCAGATGGCTGCCCAATTTCCAAATCTCTTTGCTCAATGGCACCAAGCCAACAACAACAACAATGCTCCATGCAAATACAAGGATTTTAACTCGGCTAAACCACTCAAGTTTAGTGGTTCTGAAGGAGCGACTGGGCTCTTCAATGGTTCGAGAGCATTGAGAATACTTTTCGCCACGTGCAGTGTCCTGACAATCGCAAGGTCGAGTTTTCTTCGAGTGTGTTTCAGAAGAGGGCTCTCACATGGTGGAACGGGGTTATGAGAGACCGTGGTGCAGAAGTTGCTCTAGCACAAACTTGGGCTGAACTTAGGGCCCTTATGATGAAGGAATTCTGTCCTCGCCATGAACAGCGAGCGTTGGAGAAAGAGTTTGATGACTTGAAGCAAGATAGTGGCGAGCACAGGGCATATACTGATAGGTTTGAGGAGTTGAGTCTGCTATGCCCAACAATGGTTACCCCACTCGACAAGGCTATCGAAAGATACATCGACGGCCTACCTGACTCAGTGCAAGACATCATTACTGGTAGTAACCCTGTCACACTCCGCCAGGCTATCGAGTTATCAGCGACATTGACTGAGTCGCAGATTCGGAAGAATAAGTTACACCGGAAGGGTGACAAGGGAAATAAACAGACATCTGACAAAGAAGATAGCAAGAAAGGTCAAAACAAGAATGGAAAGGATTCTGGTTCATCGAAAAGGGCAAGGAAGCGTAAGGCTTCCCAAAACTATGCTGTCACTGCCCAAGCTAACCAGACAGCTCCCAACCAACCCGGACAGCCTCCAGCGAAGAAGCCGTATTCAGGGAATGCACCTTTGTGCAATAGATGCAACAGTCACCATCAGCCGCAACATCAGTGCCGCTTCTGTAATAACTGTGGGAAGTCGGGTCATCTTGCCAATGTTTGTCGGTTTGCTCAGAATCGGGCAGTTCAGAACCCGGCTCAACAAGTTGCTCAGCTTCCTGCTCAGCAATAGGGTTAAGCTGCAAGACCACACTACCCACCAGGTGCTTGTTATAACTGTGGGGATCTGACCCACTACCGTAACCAGTGCCTAAGATTGGTGAATGCAAACCAGAATCAGGCTCAGGCTCGAGGGCGAGCTTTTAACTTGAATGCCCAAGAGGCGCATGCGGACGATAATGTGGTGAACGGTACGTTCTTTATTAATAATCAGCCTGCAACTGTTCTTTTTTATTCCGGTGCCGATAAGAGTTTCGTGTCATTATCTTTTGAGCCATTACTTCGCGTGTCTAGAACGAAACTAGGTAAACCTTTGACAGTAGAGGTTGCTAGTGGTGAACCCATTATTCTTGATTCTGTTCTTCACAACTGCCAGTTGAACCTTAACGGTCATCTTTTCCTATTAACCTCACGCCTATGCAACTTGGAAGCTTTGACGTTATTGTGGGTATGGATTGGTTATCCAAGCATCACGCAGAGGTAGTTTGTTTTGAGAAGATCGTTCGTGTGCCGCTTTCGACAGGCGAGATCCTACAGGTTCAAGGTGAGAAACCGTCTGGTGGTCTCAAGCTCATGTCTTGTTTTAAAGCTTGGAAGTATCTGCGGAAGAACTATGTGGCTTTCTTAGCACATGTTACAGCAGATAAAGGCAAGGGTAAGTCTATTTCAGATATTCCTGTCGTTCGGGATTATTCTGAAGTATTCCCTGAAGAGTTACCTGGTCTACCCCCAGCACGCCAAGTCGAGTTCCGCATTGATCTCGTACCTGGTTCAAATCCCATTGCCAGAGCCCCATATCGTCTTGCACCATCTGAGATGCAAGAGTTATCTAAGCGGCTGCAGGAGCTCTCCGACAAAGCCTTTATCCGTCCCAGCTTTTCACCTTGGGGTGCTCCCGTTCTTTTTGTCAAGAAGAAGGATGGATCCTTTAGGATGTGTATCGATTATCGTGAGCTTAACAAGCTTACCATCAAGAATCGATATCCCCTACCTCGCATAGATGACCTCTTTGATCAGTTACAGGGCGCTTCTTATTTTTCGAAGATTGATCTACGTTCCGGATATCATCAACTTCGTGTGCATGAAGAAGATATTCCCAAGACGGCGTTCCGCACTCGGTATGGGCATTACGAGTTCACAGTCATGCCATTCGGTTTGACTAATGCTCCTGCTGTTTTCATGGACTTAATGAATAGGGTCTGCAAACCTTATTTGGATCAGTTCGTCATTGTTTTTATTGATGACATTTTGATTTACTCTAAGACGCGAGCTGATCACGAGCAACATCTTCGTCTTACTTTGGAACTCCTAAAGAAAGAGCAACTTTTTGCCAAATTCTCCAAGTGTGAATTTTGGCTTAAAGAAGTTCAATTTTTGGGGCATATCATCAACGAACAAGGTATCCATGTAGATCCCTCCAAGATCAGTGCGATTAAGGATTGGGATACGCCTACAACTCCTACTGAAGTTCGTTCTTTTCTTGGTCTAGCGGGTTATTACCGCCGCTTCATTGAGAACTTCTCAAAGATTGCAGTTCCTCTAACTGCTCTAACTCAGAAGAACAAACCCTTTGATTGGGGATTCAAGCAAGAGGAAGCTTTTCAACACTTGAAGCAGAAACTTTGTGACGCACCTGTTCTGACTTTGCCTGAGGGCAATGATGATTTCGTCGTTTATTGCGATGCATCTAAATTGGGTCTTGGCTGTGTTCTGATGCAAAGGAACAAAGTCATAGCATATGCATCGAGGCAGTTGAAGATACATGAGAAAAACTACACCACTCATGATCTTGAGTTGGGTGCAGTTATCTTCGCTCTTAAGATCTGGAGACACTATTTGTACGGTACAAAATGTGTGGTTTTCACGGACCACAAAAGTCTTCCGCATATCTTCAATCAGAAAGAACTCAACATGAGACAACGACGTTGGGTGGAGCTTTTTGTAACACCTCGAAAATTCACGTCCTATAATGTGTTGACACGTGTCATATGTTTAAAACGTGTGAAAGAATATTATAGAAGGACTAAAGTTGACAAAACATGGAAAGTATGTGAATATACGTATTCTAAGTGTCAACTGTGAATAAATATAATGTACATTAACCCTACATGATGCTAATACCTTCAAACAAATAAATCATGGATCATACGAAGCTAAAAGTGAGAGATTACAAACTACAGGGGCTAAATGTGTCAACATGTTTAAGTTATACCTCTGAGTGACCTTTTGACAAACCCGAAGCTTTGTAACGGTTAATTATGCTCACTAGAATGCACGATTTAAATTTCATAAAGTTTCTTTATCGTATGAGAAAGTTATGATCAAATTCGTGTGCGAAGGATTAAAACGTAAACGTTGAAAGTTAGGACTTTTCGGGTAACAATAAAGTTAACCGGGGACTTAGCAAAGTGGGTATATGTTTTAAAGCCTTTATAGATCAATTATGAGGGTTTACAATGCAAGAAAACAAGTGCCTAATCAATTATGAGGGTTTACAATGCAAGAAAACAAGTGCCTAATCAATTATGAGGGTTTACAATGCAAAAATCAAAAGTTCTGATCAGGCTAGGCCTAGCGCGACGCGAGGGGGGGTGGCGTCACGCGAGGGGTGCCCAGCTCCGAATTCTTTGGGTTGTTGCCTACTGAGTGCAATCTGCTCGATTCCAATCGATTTTCCACTTTCCTCTTGGCCCCTAGACACCCCCTAAGCACTAGGAACATGTGTTGATCAGTTGTGGTGGGTTGTAGAGACATGTGTCAAAGATTTGTGGTGATTAAAATGCTATATAAAGCCCATGAACTTGCACCATTGTTCTTCACATCTTCTTCAAGCTATCTGATCATTTCTGGAGCTCAAGGCTGCTCTCAAGTGTTCACATTTCGTGCATAGGACCTTTGTAAGTTGGCTTAACCTTTCTTAATTAAGTTTTAGCCTAGTTTTAGCTCAAAAGTCAAACCGTCGTAATTAACGGTTGACTTTAAGATTAATCACTAATGGTCCAGTGATTAGTCGAATCAAAAGTACCTTTGAGTAGGTAATTATGTGGGTAATAAAACCTCAAAAGGGTTCCCCCTGATTCCCACTCTAACTAGGTCAAATGTCGGGTCAAACGTGTAATTAAAAAGTCAACAGAAAGTTTAAAATGCGATTTATGCATGATTAGCAATGTAGAACACTTATAACCTGTTTGATCATTAATATAACTTGGTAATTAGTGTAAGGACATGTCTAAACATGTTCAACCTGACAAATTCCTGTAAATACCCGGTTCGGAACCGAAAGTCACATAGTTTGACTTTCACTTTGACTTTCAGTTCTGACCCGTTTAGGCATGTTTTAGAAATGCCTCAGAGCTTTAATTGGACTAGGTTACATGTTAGAATAACCCTCTGTGATTATACACCTTGGTTCGTTAGTTATCCAATTAATATGCATGTTTCCGTTAATTGCTCATATGTTGACCGTTATGCCCTTATTACCTTAAAACGTGATTTTTGGAAATGTAAAAGAGTAGAAACTTTAATTAATGATATATAAACTTGTATGCAAAGTTTGACATCAGTTTGAATTGTAGATTTAGAGTTATGCTCAATATCGCAAAATTTAAAGCTTTATGTTAATAAAACGGCGTAATTAGCGTATAGCCTAGTTAAGCCTACTTTTTGATATCAAATCTTTTACCCACTGATACAATATATTATTTTGGGATTTTTAAAGATTTTTAATAAATTTTAGGCTGAGCATAACTAGTAGTCGTAGGCTTAATCCGGTAATTGTCGGTTTTGCCCTTACGGGCCATAAAATGAGTTTTACATATCTAAACGACTCCAAACCTTTTGCTACTGATCACATATGATAAATAAAATTATTTGAAGCCGTCTAGAAATATAAAAATATCAGATTTAAGTATCGAACCCGGAAATGACCTTTAATCGCCTTATTAAGCGTTTTTAACGCAAAGTATGTATTAAAATTATATTGGACATACCCGGGTTGATACCTACTGATATATGAGGCAAATTATAATATTTTAATAGTAAGCAAAGGTTGATAAACTCAGACTTCAGTTTTGAGCTTTTCGGCTTATGTGAAATTACCAAAAATACCCCTACGGGGCATAGTTTGGTTAAAAATGATAAATTCCACATATATGCTTTAACCTACTGATATAACTTAGCAAATTATGTATTTTTGCTGATTACATCAGACCTGTAACTCAGGTTGTTACTTAAACTCTTTTATAAACTTTTAAATGACCAAACTACCCCTACGGGGCCTAGTTTGTGTTTAAACACGTTTCGGGCATAATGAAAGAAATCTTACTGATGTCACAACATATTTGAGGCATAATTAACTTAGGAAACCTGTATATAGCTCTCATGAATACCCGTCACGCTTATTACGCGTACGGTTCGGTTTATGTAACAAGTTTACATAAATTAGCCGAAACGGGTCAAACCTTAACGGTTTTATCTCAAAATCCAGAATGTGAATAATAAACCCATATTAAAAAAGTCTTCAAACTTGTCGGGTCTAAATCACATTCTATCCGGTCTTCGCTTAATCGTGCGTACGTACCGTATCTTTGAAACTAGCCGATCTAAGCTTAAGCTTAATTAAAGACCCGTTAGGATTCTAATAGGTTATTATAAAACCTTCGTTCCAGATTAGGAGGACCAGTAAAAGCTACGTGCATTTTGCTAATTGTGAATTATACTTTGCTCAGGTAAATACTTTTAACTTATTTTCCCTATACGGGCTTGGGTTACGGTATATAGCATACCGCTTGATCGGGCATCAAATCCTCCACCGTTGAGTGGGTAATTGAATAAATTTGATCGGCTCGTTTAAACAGTCTTGTTACTTAAAGCCTTTGGGGGGTTAATGACCATGTCTCGGATATCCTTGGCATCATTTTACGAAATGGCCACGACTTAAGCGCGGGGTGTAGGCGTACACCCGTCAGTGTACAAAAGTATATTGTGGTGTGTCTATTGATCTTTAACCCGGACAAGATCCGGGCTACTGAATGCACAAGGAACATGTAATTTGTTCACAAGATTATAATATTAAATAATTCTCCCAAGTTAAATAAAATGTTTATGCCACATGCATCCAAACCAATTTTCAATCATTTTCCAAAATGAGTCAGTTGAATGTATTTACCAGTGTAAACTGACGTATTTTCCCAAGAAGATTAAATGCAGGTACTAAGCGTAATTGGCTGGGATTTCTCCTTAGCATCACTAGAAGTCTCGCAAGCTTAAGATGCCTGAAGTATGTTGAACCATTAATATTATTTTATTTCGATCCATCTGTGGATAAACTTCCGAATATTGTGACACTCGATATTACAATATTAAATTCGGTTGTATCATATTTTTAAATTTGCTTCCGCTGTGCATATTGATTATTGTGTTGTTTGACTATTATGTTGCCAACCACGTCACGATACTCCCCCACCGGGCCCACCGGTGACACGTGGAAATCGGGGTGTGAGACTTTTAAATGACTATGACTGCGAAATTCGCTACCATCCTGGTAAGGCGAATGTCGTAGCTGATGCATTGAGTCATAAGGAACGTACTAAGCTTCATTGTGTACGTGTTCAATCTGTTATAAAAGCTCGATCTGATATCCAAGCACGCATTTCTCAGGCTCAACAATCTTGTGTTTCACAAGGTTTGATGGATAAGGAATTTCCCTATCACATAACACCTGATCTGGAACTGAAGGACAATGGATCGTATTACTTCATGGACCGTTTATGGGTCCCAAGCCAGGATTATCTTCGTACCTTGCTTATGGATGAAGCCCATAAGTCTTGTTATTCTATTCATCCGGGCTCAGATAAGATGTATAAGGATCTACCTATTCATTATTGGTGGCCTGGTATGAAGAAAGACATTGCCTTATATGTATCAAAATGCCTTACTTGTCTTAAGGTTAAAGCTGAACATCAGCGTCCTTCTGGTTTATTGGTGCAACCAGAGATCCCAGTTTGGAAATGGGAAAACATTACTATGGATCTCATTACCAAACTTCCGCGCACAAAGAAAGGTCATGATGACATCTGGGTAGTTGTTGATCGTCTTACTAAGTCAGCGCATTTCTTGCCAATCCGTGAGGATTT
This sequence comes from Helianthus tuberosus, assembly GCA_030545235.1. NCBI lineage: Eukaryota > Viridiplantae > Streptophyta > Magnoliopsida > Asterales > Asteraceae > Helianthus > Helianthus tuberosus. The sequence continues at coordinate 2,343,269 of CM060367.1, read as the reverse complement.
TCCTGCTGACAGACTTGCAAAAATTTATGTGGATGAAATTGTAGCTCGACATGGTGTTCCTTTGAACATCATTTCTGACAGAGATGCTCGTTTCACTTCTCATTTTTGGAGAACCATGCAATCTGCTATGGGGACCCAACTTAATCTGAGCACGGCTTATCATCCGCAAACGGATGGTCAATCTGAGAGATCAATCCAGACTCTGGAGGATATGCTTAGAGCTTGTGTGATTGACTTTGGTGGTAGTTGGGATTCACATCTTCCATTAATTGAATTCTCCTATAACAACAGTTATCACACCAGCATCAAAATGGCTCCTTTCGAAGCTCTCTTTGGTCGAAAATGTCGTTCACCAGTCTGCTGGAATGAGAGCGGCGAGGCTCAGCTTACTGGACCTGCCCTCATTTTAGAGACAACTGACAAGATCAAGAAAGTTCGTGATAACCTTCAGACAGCTAGAAGCCGTCAAAAGAGTTACGCGGATCCAAAACGCAAGCCCTTGGAATTTCAAGTCGGTGATCGAGTATTACTCAAGGTCTCACCTTGTAAAGGTGTGATCAGATTTGGAAAGAAAGGAAAACTTGCACCAAGATACGTTGGACCATTCAAGATCGTCGAAAGAATCGGAAAGGTAGCCTACAGACTTGAGTTACCTCCTGAACTTGGAAATGTTCATCCAACTTTTCACGTGTCCAATCTCAAGAGGTGTTTAGCTGATGAGAACCTCCACATACCGCTTGACGAAATTCGTGTTGGCAAAACACGGAAATTTGTAGAGAAACCTGTGGAAATCATGGAACATGAAGTCAAGTGGCTCAAACGCAAGATCAAATGAACGCAAGATCATGAAACGTGTTGGCATTCCTTTGGTCAAAGTTCGCTGGGAAGCTAAACGTGGACCCGAGTTTACTTGGGAACGCGAAGATCAAATGAAGGCAAAATATCCGCATCTTTTTCCACGAGTTTCCCCTAAATAAATTTCGGGACGAAATTTCCACAAGTAGGGGAGACTGTAACATCTGTGCTTGTAATCATTGTGAACAGTTCTATTATCAATAAAACAATGTTATTTTATCCCAATGTTTGTTTGGTTGTGTTTTACATTTTTCATGTTTTGACTTTTGTTTAATTTCAAACTCTATATCGCTTTCTGGAGATTTATACGCAAACTGGTGCGTAAACGTAATCAGTTTAATGCGACAAATACTCCGGAACTTCAACATATACTTAACATACCTTAAATAACCTTTACATAACTTAGAAATAAGTTTTGAAGGCTTTGGTATGGCAAAAACAAGTTAATTCGCTTATAGGGACTAAACTTGACAAACTGCGAAAGTATGCCAATTTGAACTGTAACAGACATTCCGGAACATGACCATAAGTTAAACATACCATAAAATTCCTTTACATAGCTTAGAAATAGGCTTCGAGGGGTTCGGTGTGCTAAAATAAACTTTTGGGTCATTCAGGGACTTAAAGTGTCAAAAAGTGCATAAGTTTGCATTTCCGCGCATAACTTACGTTCTGAATACATCCGGACATCCAAAAATTTATGTAAGCACTAAAACATTTTATTTTAGTGTTTGGCATAAGAAAAATCCATTCGTCGCGCAATTTGGATCGTTTTTCGCGCTTATGCGCATTCCGTCGTAATTAAGCGAACATCGCGATCGTACGGCCAAACGAACCGAAATCTGAGATATTTTTGAGCATATTTCATGTCCACAATGTTTAGGCATCATTTTAGGGCCTTAAAGTTGGCTTTACGGGCCTTAGAAGTGTCGGAAATGGCCTTAAACACGTGCAGGGACCAAAACTGTCATTTCTGAAAGTTAGTTCTGATCAGACATGGCCATGCGGCCCGCGTCAGTTTGGTGTGCATCTTCACGCGGCCCGTGTCAGGCTCCCAGAATAGATAAGACTGATTAGTCAGCAGATTTCAGCTGATTAAACCTCATCCACACACTCACACTTGCCCTTTCAGCTCATTAGGGGTCATTTTTAGTTACCACAACTTTCCAACAAGTGTACGCACGAGATTCGATCACGTTATTCAAGAAACGATCTTAACGGTTCGGGAAATACTATAAATACCTCACCCCCATTTGCTTCAAACTCACTAGAATCTGATCTAAAAGACTCTAAGTTGGAACCATTGTTTCATACCTGAGTTATTTTGATCTAGATTAGCATTCGGGGACCCTTCGTAAGTATTCCTTCGTTCTTTTATTGCTTTTCGAGTCCGAAAGTCAAACTTTGTTTGACTTTCTGCGTTGACCAGTTTATGGTCAATGCGAAGTTCGTTTGAACTTCGCAACGTGATTGTAATCACGATGGTTATAGTCCCTTGTGACTATGCCTACTGATTACCACGTTGTCTAGGGTCGTAAGGGTAAGCGATCTAATAAATCGCTTATACCTTCGAACCCGACCCATTTGGTCGATCATTAGGATCCGACCAAACACATTAGGTGACCATAGTATATAGGGAATAACCTTCCGAGGTTATACCTTATGGTCGCTTCGTTAAGTAGTTGTATGATAGGTAGTATATATGCCTTAGGTAAATTACCAAAATACCCTTTTCATGTGTAATCGGTAATTAAGCATATGTAACCTAAACTTTTGTCACATAACTGATTATGTAACATGTTTAGGCATATAACACTTGTCATAGGGCTAGTTAGACGTCCGAACGCGTTTCACGCGAACGACGCGTTAAAGTAGCATAAGCTACCTAAACGGGTCGTAATGGGTCATAAGCACTTATGTTAGGTTTCATTTAGTATGTAGGCTTTGTTAAAACATATTACACGAGTCTCCACACTCGTTTGGTTTACGAACCCTCATTCTATCAGATCTTCCGATTTAGGTCCGGTTTATTAACAAAGTTACCTATATTAGGTGCCGTTTGATTCCGTGATCTCTAGCATTGCTTGGTGGTTATCTTAGAACTTCTGAGCAATCTCAAGTGAGTACATAGACCCCTCTTTTACTGTTTTCCAAACTGTTTTGGGGTGAAACACATGTGCCTACTTGTTACTTTCGTGCTTTCCTGCTTTCACATCGTATACTTCTATGTTCATTAGTACATTTATAGTACATGATTTCATTACATTTCATGCTATGTATGCCCATTGTGTGCATACTTAGTACATTGGTTTACATTACATTTTATGCTATGTGTGCCCATTGTGTGCATATTTAGTACATTGCTTTACATTACATTTCATGCTATGTATGCCCATTGTGTGCGTACTTAGTACATTGTTTACATTACATTTCATGCTATGTATGTCCGTTGTGTGCATACTTAGTACAGTTGTTTTCATCACATGCTTACATTTTGGTATGACATTTGGTTTGTTTCAATGGAACAATACATTCATTAACATTAGCTACACCGTTCGTTAGTAGGTAGTTGTACCATAGGAATTGACAACTCCCGTTCCTGAAATCCTGGGTTTGTTTGGATTGGAAGGAATGACCGAATTCGATATACATAACTTAGATAAACCTTTAATTTGTTTAAGGGTTTATCGCCACAGTCTCAAGGCTTGGATGTATGCATTTTCACAATACCGCATAAATGTTTGTATCAGTATAGCATGCATTTGTTCCACAAAACATAACTTTGATTTAAACCATGTTTTACTTCAAAACCTTGTTTTTGTGCATTTTTACATATGGTTTAGTTGATATATTTCACTTACCATACATGATATTTTTGGGTACACATTACAGGATCTACATTAAACATAAACATTTTGACATTGATATACACATTTAGTGGTTTACATTGGACATAGACATTTCGATATGGTTTACACATTAACACATGACAATTCATTTATACATAAACAATTTACATTGGTGGTTGGTTTGAGTAAGTGATTTGAGTAACGAGGCGTGTGTAATATGATACAAGCATGGTGGATACGCCGCTGGTACTTCCTATATATAAGTGTTTGTATGACATTACATGTCGTAGCGTCACTTAAATCATTTCAATATTTGACATATTACGATTTACATAAACAACTTATTTTCACAAGACATTAATTTACAAAACAACTTATCTTATACAAACTCATTTTACTTGGTTATTCATTTAACCTTACATTATTCTCTTATTTATACATATCATCGCTTTTTGAATGATTTACAAAACAAAACAATTTACAAGGTTCATGACTGACTCTTGTCAAACAACTTTTCCTAAACTTAAGTCATGAATCCTCTTTTCACAAATCCTATGTATCTCACAGGCATTTTTATGCTGACGTACCTATTTTCACATGTGTTTTCAGGAGCTATTGCGTAGGATGATGATCGTGACACTAGGGCGGACCTGTGCCTTAGAGAGTAAAAATGAAGATAGAATAGTTTAATTATATTATGAACTCCTTGTTTCCTGTTTAAGACAATATAACACTCTTGTTTAATAAATAAAATACAACTTTGTATGCCATGGTTATGAAACAATAAATTCTGTTACAACACTCCCCGACGTTTTCCGCCACGTTTTGTATGTTATACGTGGTCGGGGTGTGACACCTGGGAGGCAACGGGGTATAACTTGATAGCGCTATTAGGTTTGATAAACCTCACATCGTGCTGGGAGCCGGGCGTGAACTAAGGACCTTAAACACTTTGATCAATGCTGATAGATATTGATGAGGGCACAACAAACATAACAGTCATATCGGTACCGAGTTTATTATTCTTAACATGTCTTGAAAACTAAACATTTACACGATTTATGTTGAACAAACTGTGAACTCGCCAACTTTATGTTGACACACTTTTCTACATGCTTGCAGGTCGTTAGATATATCAATGAATTGGAACTTGCAGTCTGAGGAGCTAGAAGTTTCATGGGGCGTGTTGCTTGATGAACATTTAATGTTATGCTTATGTGTTTTAAACAAAATCGGTTTTGAATGTTTAAAACAATTACAATTGTTTCCGCTGAACACATACTTTGTCTGAAAGGTTTAATTTGAAATACACTATTCATGTCGGACATGATATTTGTGTTTAGTATTATTTACTATAGTTCGACATTATTAGTGGCTAGATCTCACACGCCTCGTGGTCCCCGCAAGTGGTAATTTGAGGGTGTGACAGAGGGTTTGGAAATGGTGAGACTGAGATGTAGGCAAACCTTACCTCTATCCCCAAGGATAAAGAGACCGCTTCCAATCAGACCCCCAACTCTAAAACCACAACTAAATATAAGAGATAAATGAAACATATATAGGCACATATCTACACTAAAAACAGCTAGAACACATAAGGTACTAATATATTCTTTTTACAACCACCAAACAAGGAATATGTGACAACGTATAAAAGGGACAGATAACACATCATATAGGCACCCAAGCAAGTGATAACACACAAAGCGTGCCAAAATAAATGAAAAGTTGGGCTCCTAAGACAATACTATACAAACCAAAACCCCTAATTGTCCTTAACCATAATCATACGTCTCCATGAACACCTATTCTCGACCATGTCCTCGAAGAGGTGCCGATCTATCAAATCTTGTCTAATCCATTCCTCGCAAGTCAGTTTCGGCCTGCCTCTACACCTTTTCCCTCCACAGTAAGAGTTTCCACAGTTATAATTGTGGTTGTCTTATGTCTCCTCCTGACATGCCCAAACCATCTCAATCTTCATTTCCTTATCTAATCTACTATACTGCCTACCCCCAATCTATCTCTAAAAACTTCATTTCTTATCATGTCCAACGTTATATTCCCACACATCCACCTCAATATTCTCATCTCTGCTACCTCTAGCTTACGAGCTTGTGTCTTCTTGATGGCCCAACAATCTGTTCGGTATAACATAGCAGGTCTAACCACAACCCTATAAAATTTTCCCTATAATTTATTTGGAAACTTCTTGTCACACAATACCCCAGTGACTACTCTCCACCTACACCATCCAACTATGTCTAAACTCTATACAATAAGAAAACATAAAAAATCAATCTGACTTATTTTTCAGTTTTAGAAAGTAAAATACAAATGAAAAGAGATAAAAAGTAAATATTAGCTATATTTTCTCATCAATTTATTAATTGACATTACTTAGTTAAGGTATAATAAATGAAAATGAAAATAATAAAAATATAATCTACGTATTTTGTTTTACTCTTCGCTCGTGAATCATTTACGTCATATTTTTAGACAAGATGGGCTGCATCTAAAGTTATTTCGTATTGAAAATAATTTTCCCAGCAGCAACATGCACATAAAGTTGAAACAAATGTTCACATGTAATTTGAACCAAATCTTCACATGTAATTCTGATAATATTACAATATACATATGCTTGGAGTGTTGTACAACCAGCTCATTTTTTTTACATTAAATCCAAAACAAAAATACATATTATCCGTAACATGCATGTGTGTAAATAATACTGATAGCAAAAGAAGGTTAACTAGTAATGTATAACAAATATTACACGTTTGCCATGATCACTTCATTTCAGTCAAATACCATAAAATATATTGGTTACGATAGGTACGGATGTTGTTCGATTGAAATCGGTTCTATTAGTCACGATTCCAATACTCGTATAGTTTACGATAAAAAATTATATATTTTTAGTATTTTTATCGGCACTTTACGATAAAAAAATAAATTACTATTCATTTTCGATAAAAAAATCAGATTAGAAAAAATCAAAATAAATATAATATTAAAACTTTAATTTACTATTCATTGTTATCGGCACTTTACGATAAAAAAATAAATTACTATTCGTTTTTGGAAAAAAAAAACAAATCAAATTAGAATAAATCAAAACAAATATAATATTAATACTTTAATTTACTATTCATCCGAAGTTCATATTAATATATATCATCCGAAGTTCATATTAATATATATAAAATGTTGCTTAAAATTTAGTTTTAATCGAATATAATTGCCAATGTTTTAACCAAGACACCTAACAAAATGTATGCATGTGTGCACGTTATAAACTGATTTTACACGCTTAAGTAAATGCCTCGAAAATAAATATTACGTAAATGATTTTTTTTGAACGGCGGTATATATATATAAAGTGGAGGAAAACAAAACAAAGCGAAAAAAAAAAATCTTTCATGGGCCAAGTTGGCCAATCTCACATCAATATCAACCGTATTCTTCATGTTTAGAAATTTGTATTTTACAAACCAATAACTTTAGAAATTTGTATTTTATAAACCAATAACTTTTTTTTATTAGATTCGTCTTGTTTTTCTTCAAATAATTGATTAGAAAACATGATACTTCTACACCCGGTCGGCAAGCTACTAATATGTGCTTTCTGATAATACAAACAGAAAAAATATATATATTTTTAAAGCTTTATTCATAAAATGCAAATCGCATACAAATATATGCTTTTACTATTAAATTTGTCCATTATAATATATAGCGAATAGTTAAAACGAGAACCCTAAAGTTATGAGAAATTAAGAACTCCTTGAAGAAAAGGTTTTTTAAGCTTTTTCGTCAAATTTTTTAAAAATTATGTAACTTGTTCAAAAAAGAAAAAAAATCATATACGAAATTTACATAACTCTCCTCTCGACTATTTTCTAAATCTAGCGCAAAATGTGCTAGTTACTACTAATTAACCTCACAACCTAGATATAGCGAAAGAAAGCAAAAACAAACAAGAACGAAAGTGGACTTATAGAATGTCCATTACATCAAAGTTAACCCACTTTTCCCATGATGGAGATGTAATCTTCGCTCTATTGCAAACCCACAAGAAAGCATCGTCCTTCACAAGTTCAACAATTTTTCGAACCGGAACGAATGTGTCTTCAAAGACTTTCAAGTTGCGGGCATGCCATATTCTCCAAACCGTTGCCATTGCTACAGTGTGCACGAGTCTTTTCCAAGTTTTTCCGCCCGTGCAATTCGAAAGAGCCAACATTCTGTGAAGGGGTATGGTCCCAAAAAGCCGCGCAAACCTCCGTAAGGGTTGCGCGCGGGACCATACTCCTTATTTAAAAAGCTTCCTATCTTTAACCTCGCGCGAGTTACACCATGCTCTACTTTACGTTGCGCGGTTCACAAACAATGGGAAGCTCCAATAACAACACTTAGCATGCCATAAGAATACTCAGTCACCTAAACCCCGCGCGAGTTAGTTAACGTGCCCATCAAGACTCGTGCAGGAAAGCAGCGCAAGGCTGCCCCAAATAGTACACAAGGTACAAGTGGCAGAAGAAAAGAGCCAATCAACGTCCCTCTGGCTCTGCTCAATCGTGCTCCACGATCATCTGACTTGCAGGAGACAAAAAGTACTCAAGGACGCCTACATGGCACCAATCATAAGGCAGAGACAACTGCCCCACGATCTCCACTCACCTGCTGATGGCAGAAGGGCGGTCAGGCCGACAACGGTGACACGTGGCTCCAATCACATTGCGCCAGCTCCAGAAAGCTCCTAGAAGCCACTAACGGTCGACACCAGTGAGACAAGGAGCATATCCTCCATGTTGTCGCCTTCCGGCCCAAGGCCCATCAGCCCACACCCTCTTACACTACTCCGGCTATAAATAGAGGCCTTACTTCACAGGTTAATTCATTCCATTCCATCTACTCTCTCACTTAATACTTAACTCTCTCCCCAAAGCAATCGCTTATTCTCACGCCGGAGCCCGGTTAAGAGGGAAACCCCCACATTCCCCTCTTAACGAGTAACGGTGTTTTGTTTTGCAGATAACCACGGTCATTAAGGAGCTCAGGAAACCATAAAGAAGATTAACCATCATGGTAGAAACATAAACCAAACTGATTAGTCCCTTAATTAGTTCTGTGTTTCTTCATTGGCGCCCACTGATTTTTTCTACAAAACACTTTCATCTTCTTTTTCCTGAGTTTTCGTTGTTTTTTCTTCCTTCGATCATGGCTGGTCAAGGAATCGTTCCCGAGTTCGTTAGTTTCGGTGAAAACCCTAATGCAGCGTTGGGGGAGGGTAATCCAAATGTCCGACCTCAACACATCGAAGAAGTTGGTGAAGTCGAAGTAACCAATACGGGGGGACCGCGCGGGAGTATCACCCGCATTACTCAAGCGGTAAACCCAGGAAACAATGGTGCTGGACCTTCAAACCCAGCTCCACCTCAGAACATCTCGGCGCTACTAGGGCTACCAGAGGGCGAAACCCCAGCCTCATGGTACGCCAAGCAACTTGCCACCATTAACGAGGCATATCAATCTTTGAGCGCGCAACAAGCAGTCTTAACGGCAGAACCATCCTTGGTTACACCAACCGGCCCCAGTCACGGGCCGCGCCAGATGCCACCACCGCAAAACGTCCAAAGAAGAGTTAACAGACCTCCCCCCACCCGAAGGTTAAGCGTGCAGGACACGCGCGACACACGGGGAGAAACAGAAAGCTACTATGACGATCCGTCGAACTTCCAAAGAGGCCCAGTTCATAGCCGGCTCACGCCGCGCAACATGAACGATGAATGGGAAGATACTGACCCAAATGATCCAACTTGGGAGAACGATGAAGGATCTTCAGTCTTCAATCGTTTACAAAGAAATCACGAGTACTACAAACCGAGACAGCACGTTGGGTACACCGAAGAGGCCGAACAAGACTTTCGCCTCGCCTATCGACCAGCTGAAGCTGTAGAACATTCCAAGTTCATCCCAAAAATCGCGCTCGCGCCGCTCAAAAAAGAGAAGTTACCTCTGACAGTCGGAAAGTTTAACTGATTGACTGATCCCGATGATCACGTTAGAGTTTTCACAAGCGTGGGCTGCTTGGGAGGATGGAATATGCCCATGTGGTGCCATCTGTTTATCCAAACGCTTACCGGGGCTGCTCGCGCCTGGTTCGACAACCTTCCTCCGGGAAATATAAAATCATGGGTAGATTTCAGGACCCAGTTTATGAGTCACTTTAGTCAACAAAGACGATACCAGCGCGACACAGCCGAGGTTGAAGACATCTGGCACAGAGATAATGAGGGTTTGGAAGATTTCATCACTCGCTTTAACAAAGAGTGTTTGGAAATCGGTGGTGTAAGCGAGCAACTCATGCGCTGCCATTTCAAAAAAGCCATCCGCTGTGATAGCCTAATTAGAACCATCACCGGGAAAGATGGAATGCCCAAGGAATGGGATAAACTCATGGAAGCCGCGAAGATAGTCGCGCAAACTGAAGAGTCACTCGCTAGAAACAACAGTTATCGCTCTGAAGATCGATTTTCTAAAGGGGATCACTCTCACGACGACAACAAACGTAACAAAGGCAAAAACCATGGGTGGAAGGCCAACCACTCCAGAGGTTATAGTGAACGACCTCGTTATGAAGAACGATCCCGATACAAGGAAGACGCGCGAGATACTATCGACCACATCGGCTATCGAAAAGCAGCCAGAGATGATAATCGTGAGAAGCATTGGACTCCGCTCATAAAAACACCAAAAGAGGTGCTAATGACGGAAAACCATGATTTTAAGGCTCCAAGGCCTATGACGAACAAAAAAGGGCAAGACCCCAACCTGTATTGTGATTTCCACAAGGATACAGGCCACTTAACAGATGATTGTTACAGCTTACGTCAAGAGATCGAAAGAGCACTGAAGAGTGGAAAGCTGAGCCACTTGGTGAAAAACGTGCGCAAGGAAACCCGACAGCTCCATCGCCACGATGAGGGAAATCACAAGAAAGTCCGGCGCTTAGAGACCCACATGGTTAATGGACCAAGGTATAGCGCAAGAGAAAAAGGCAAGAGACCTTACGAGCCTTCATGGCAAGAACAACAGGTCATTTTCCCGGTGGTGCGCGGGGGTCCTCGAGCCACACGACCCATCGTCGTCACCGGTATCATCGGCCATTACGAAACTGAATACATCTTCATTGACCCGGGGAGTACAGCAGACATCATCTATGAGCAGTGCTTTAACCAGTTCGATGATGAAGACAAAGCGAGACTTGAACCAGTCGATTATCCACTATCTGGATTCTGCAATGAGATGGTCTTCCCGCTAGGCCAGATCAGCTTCCCCATCACACTCTCTGACGGGAAGCATTCAAGAACAACGAACATTAACTTAATGGTGATGCCTGTTAAATCAAGACATGATGTGTTGATCGGGAGAGAGACCCAAGGTGAGCTGAATATGATAACCCCCACCCCCCACTCAGCGATTGGTTTCCCAACCAAAACGGGGGTGGCGATCATTTATGCAAAGAAAGAAGTGATGTCAACAGAAGAGATGCGCCCAACAAAACCGGCGAAGGTTTCAACAACCGAGCCCGAAAAATGGGTTTTAAATCGCAAATACCCGGAGCAAACGGTAACGATTGGCCACGCAATCTCACCGAACATCAGAACCCGTCTCAAGCAACTCCTGTTCAAAAACATGGATATCTTCGCCTGGACCCCGGCTGACATGACCGGAGTCCCGCGCGACATTACCGAGCACTGTTTAAACACCTACCCCTCTGTTGAACCGAAAGTCCAAAGAAGGCGCAGCTTAGGGGCAGATAAAACGAAAGCAATGAATGAGCAAGTATGCGAGTTACTCAAAGCCGGCATCCTACGAGAAGTACGTTATCAAAGTTGGGTCGCGAACCCTGTAATGGTAGAGAAGTCTAGTGGAGGATGGCGAATGTGTGTCGACTATACCGATCTCAACAAGGCATGTCCTAAAGATTGCTATTCTTTGCCTGAGATCGACAAAAAGATAGACTCTCTTGCGCCATACAGATGGAAATGCTTCTTGGATTGCTACAAGGGGTACCATCAACTTCAAATGAAGCTCGAGGATGAAGACAAGACGGCTTTTCGTACTGATCTTGGGATTTTTTGCTATACAAAGATGCCATTCGGCCTCAAAAACGCTGGCGCCACATACCAGCGCCTGATGGATAAGACCTTCGCGGGAGATATCGGGAAGACATTGAGGTCTATATTGATGATCTGGTGGTCAAAAGTCCTGAAGAGGACCAAATGTTGAAGGACATCGAGAAAACGTTCAATTCATTGCGCAGCGTAAATATGAAGCTGAATCCAGCCAAATGTTCTTTTGGCATGGAAGAAGGGAAGTTTTTAGGCTTCATAGTCACAAACGGTGGCTTTAAGGTGAATCCGGAAAAAGCCCAGGAAATAGAGCGAATGCCATCGCCGCGAACAATCAAAGAGATGCAACGGCTGGCCGGCCGCCTGGCCGCGCTTAACCGCTTTTTATCAAATCACGCCGCGAAGTCGTACCCTTTTATCAGCACTCTGCGCAATTGCGTGAAGAAGCAAGAGTTCAGATGGACCTCTGAAGCAGAGAAGGCTTTTCAACAAATGAAAGAATGTTTGATCGAGCTCCCTACCCTGACTGCACCGTTTGAAAAAGAACCACTCGTACTATACTTATCTTCTTCAGATAAGGCAGTAGGATCGGTGAGAGAAATGGAGTTCAAAGTCCAATTTATTACGTCAGCAGGGTACTCACTGACCCGGAAACGAGATATTCCACGATGGAAAAATTGGTGCTTGCGCTGCTACACGCCTCCCGAAGGCTGCGCAGATATTTTTCAGGGCATGTGATCACCGTACTTACCAATTTCCATATCAGCACGATACTTCAAAAACCAGAAACATCCGGGCGGCTAGCAAAATGGGCCATCGAGCTGGGGGCCACAACATTCTGTACAGGCCGCGCCCAGCCATCAAGGGTCAAGTTCTAGCGGACTTCATCACAGAAGTCCCAGTTGAGAAAATCAAAGATTGTGAGCTGGTAGAGACTCCCGAAAAAGACATGACAAATGAGACTTGGATGCTTTATACTGACGGAGCCTCAAATGAGGATGGCGCGGGAGCTGGATTGCGCCTAGTAAGCCCGGAAAATCATGAATTCACTTACGCCATCAAGTTGGATTTTAAAAACACCAACAACGAGGCGGAGTACGAGGCATTTCTGGCAGGCTTGCGCCTCGCCATCAAAATGGGAGCTAAGAATTTACAAGCACACGTTGATTCACTCCTGATAGCCAGCCAAGTTAACGGTATATACGATGCGAGGGGTGAGGTTATGGCCCTATATCTAGAGCAGGCAAAAGAGTTGCTTCAACAATTCAAGTCTCACAAGGTTATCCACATCAATCGCTCTGAAAACAAACCAGCTGATGCTTTGAGCAAGCTTGCTTCAACGTCCTTCCAACATCTTGCCAAAGATGTAAGGATTGAGGTACTCAAGAACCCTTCAGTCTTGCTACGACAAGTCAACGTGATCGAGATAGGGCAGCCATCCTGGATGACCCCTATCATTCAATACTTGCAAGAAGGAATACTCCCTGAGAGTAAAGCAGAGGCAAGGAAAGTTCAAAACAAGGCTCTGCAGTACGAAATGAATGGTGGTATCTTATACCGCAAGTCCTTCTTGGGGCCACTACTGCGCTGCGTGGGCCCCCAGGATGCGAGTTATCTGATAAGGGAGATTCATGAAGGAATTTGCGGCATTCATGCAGGGCCACGCATGGTCATCGCAAAAATTATGAATGCTGGGTATTACTGGCCAGGGATGCATGTTGATGCCCTGAAAGAGCTGCGCAAGTGCGACTCCTGTCAGCGGCACTCTCCAAAAACCCTGCGCCCCAAGAACGATTTGATCCCCGTATCCACTGCTTGGCCCTTTCAGCAGTGGGGAATTGACATGGTGGGACCTTTCCCAAAGGCTCCCGGCGCCGTCAAGTTTATAATAGTGGCCGTCGATTACTTCACGAAATGGGTGGAAGCCAAAGCCCTTGCTTCAACTACAGCCATGATGGTGCGCAAGTTCATCTGGGAACACATCATCTGCAGATTTGGCCTCCCACTCAAGATCGTAATTGACAACGGCACCAACTTTGCGTCTGAAGACCTCCAGAACTGGATGAAAGAGATGAAAATAGAACACACTTTCTCCTCCGTTGCGCATCCTCAAGGCAACGGGCAGGTTGAAAGTGTAAACAAGTGTATTGTCGATGGGATTAAGGCCCGACTGGGCACAAAGCGAAGAGGCTGGGTGGATGAGCTCCCGAGTATCTTGTGGGCTCACCGAACCATGCCGAAAACAAGTACCGGCGAGACCCCTTTTAGCCTAGTCTATGGCTCAGAAGTGGTTATCCCGGCAGAAGTTGGCCTGCCCTCTCCGCGTTTGACAGCAGTCAACGCAATCGACAACGAGGCAGAGCGTCGTCTTGACTTGGATTTGCTGGAAGAAAGGCGTGAAATTGCGCGAATTAAAGAAGCCAAGTACAAAACACAATTGGAAAGGTACTACAACGCGCGAGTCCGCATCTGTACCTTCACTCCGGGGGAATACATCTTTCGAGACAACGAAGCCTCAAACGTTGAACGCCCAGGAAAACTAGCACCCAAATGGGAAGGCCCATACTTGGTTCATGAAGTGCTAGGGAAAGGGGCTTACAAATTGCGCACCATGGATGGACACATCATCCCGCGCACGTGGAATGCGCAACAACTGCGTAAATGCTATATGTGACTATTCCAGGCCCTGAGCCTTTATCCACTAGTGTCGGCCATGCGCCTTTTACTTTCCTATGTTGGCTACACGCCTTTTACGTTACAAGCTATGTATGATTGGCCTACGCGCCTGTTTCCAAGTCAATGAAAGCATACGACATGTTTTACATTACTTTTTTGTTACAAATGCATGTTAAACTTCTGACTAGCACGAAAACACTCCAGTAACTTACGAGCTCCCGACTTGCGCCTCCAAGGTCCTCCGCGAACATAGCGCAAGACCGGGCAATTACACTCGTAAGAGTCAACACTTACATTTATTCGTGCTAACTTAACCAAAGTTTCTAACAACAGTGCAATAATTGTAACGGAAAGAATAAACGAGCATCATATTTAAAACAAGCGTGACCGCGCAATAACTACACTAAAACAGAATGTCATCCTTTTGATTAGAAACAAGCGCAACCGCGCAAGAACTTACATTCAAAGTATTAAGCAAAAATTACAAGGCACAAAGCCTGTTCACAAGCCTATTCAAACTCATCATTCCCACTGCCATCATGCTTATCGCCTTCATCGCCATCATCATCATCAGGTTTACCGTCATCACCATCGTTCCCACCATCATCACCAGCTGGCTCCTCATCTGATAGTTCAACAGTTATCGGTGGGTCGAGAATGGCCTTTATACGTCCTCACCAGTCATCATGTTCCAGAGCCTTTGAAACCAAGTCCATCACAGGTAAGGCTAAATGATTGTAAGCATTTTCAGCACGAGCCAACTCGGCATCAGCTCCATCGGTCACCGAGCAGTGACTGGTATCAAACTCTTGACCAAACATTTCTTCGGCATGCTGCGCACACTCCATATAACCACCGCGGTGACCAACGGCGCGGGAAGCATCTAAGAGAGCGGCGACAGTCTTGTCCAGCTCACCAGCATTCAAAATCGAGTTAGCCATCTACATCAGAATAAGCAAATAAGGAACAGACTTAGTAAATAAAACTAAGGTTAAAAAGAGACAAATACCAGAACTATTCCTCTGCCGCGCAGCCATTCAATATCCGAGGATAGCGCATCAACGATGCTCTGAGCCTCAGCATAGTTAGTCTGTGCCACATTGAGGGCAGAGGTACTCACATCCCGCGCTACTTCGGCTCGCTCCTTGGCCTCCTCAGCAGTTACGGCCTTAACCTTCTCCGCCTCAAGGTCGATTTCTAAGGATTCGCATTTATCAACCTGATCATTCAGGCGGCGTTTCAGTTCGGCGATCTCAACATCCTTGGCCTGGAGATCCTTGTCCTTGCCCGACAGCTGCAACTTCACATCAGCCAACTCAACCTAAAAAGCGACAAAGGACTTAGGCTATTTTGCAAACAAGCACAAAAGGAAAAGGCATATAAGTTTTACAAACCTCAATCTGCTCCTTAGCAGCCTGCGCAGCTTGCGCATCCTCGACCTTGGCGGTCAACTCAACAACCTTGGCTTCAAGGTCGACAATCTTGTTACGAGCCGCGAACGCGTGCTCATTGTCTTTCTCGCATATGCGCTTGAACTCGGCTTTCTCCTTAGCCAGCTGCTGTTCAGCAGCGTGAAGCTTGTTTTTCAGGCCCTCGCGCCCCCAGTCTTCTGCCTTCTTATCAGCCTCAAACTTTGCCTTCTCTTCCTCAAACTTGGCATTGGCCTTCTCAAACTCCTTCACTTGCCTGACGAGTCGCTCACGATAGTTCTCCCAGTCCGACCGCTCCCTAACCATCGTCCGCCACTCGCGGACGATCTGGTGATTAGCAGCGCGAGCATTGGCCTCCCCAAGCGTATAAGTGCGGTATAGCCCTTCATGAGTTTTCGTCTTCTGCCTATTAACCTCACCAGGAGGGAAGGAGTTTAACAACCAATCGCGGCAGGGGCCAAACTCTTGAAAAGTGTCCTTTTGCTTCAAACCCCAGGGAGCCTGGTGGGGAGCGTCACCACGTTCTTCTTCAGTGTAAGTTTTATAGTAGATATCACCAAGAGTATCCTTAGCCCCTATAGCTTGTGGATTATACCCTCCAGCGCCACCAGAACTCACGCCGCTAGAGACATACGGGCCAGATCTCCCAGTCGCTCCATGAGCCTTTTTCTTTTCCTTCTCAGCAGCAGCAAGAGCTTTTCCAGCAGCACGTTTCTCTCTCTCCTGCTCAGTCTTCTTCTTCTCATCATCGGCTTTCTTCCGCTTCTCTTCATCAGCTTTGTTCTTGCGCGCCTCATCAGCTCGGCGCTTGTCTTCCTCAGCTTTCTTCTTTGCCTCAGCTTCCATCCTCTTCAGCTCAGCAGCCTTCGCCCTATCCTTTTCAGCAATCTGTTTGTCCTTCTCAGACTCAACCTCAACGGTCTTTGAAGATTTGATGGTAATCTTAGGCCTCTTTGGCTCTGGCTCCGTAAACACAACACCCTTCTCAGGGGTCTTCTTCTTGCCCTCTGCAGAAACCAAGGGATCAAGAAAAGAAAGCAACAAAAAAGGAAGAGCTAAAAACAAACTTACCAAGAGAGAACCTATAAAGTGAGCGCAGATTACTCTGTTTACCAAGCACAAGAGCCCCGCCAACCTTCGACGCAACGGACACACCAGCAGTCGCCTCGCTCCTCGTTCTTTTTCTGCTGGTCAACTTTTCAGCAGCCTCCTCTTCTTCTTCCTCTTCCTCTTCCTCATGCGCAACAGAGGAAGGAGTAGCGCCAGCATCCGGGTTGCGAGAACCCGCGCTCCCTGAGCCACCAGCTCCAGTCTTCTTCTCGCCTGCGCGCGACAAGCCTTCAAGTGAGTCACTAATAACCACGAAATCTTTCAAGTCGCTCTGACGAAGGCGAAGAATACCTTTATCAGCAACACACCTGCAAAGATGTTAGACCACGAACTTAGCTCTCCGTTCGAAGACCCTACAGACTCCTCGCTGGAAAGATAGACAACCTCTTTCCCAGCAGGAGTCACAGAGCGCAAAGGGCGAGGTTTCGGTATGTGCGCACCTTCGTTTGCAGTAGGCGGCGTGGCGAACGCATCAGCAACCGGGTACACGAAGTTACCCTTAATCTGGTCATACCAGTATTCCTCCCCAGCTTGAAGCGGGCGCACGTCCATGGAACCGGCAAAAGTGGCGAAGGCAGCTTGATACAAACGCGCCTCTACACGACAAATCATATAAATAAAACACTAAGCCACGAAACAAGATCAGTGAAACTAAGGAAAGTGCTAACCTCTATCATCAATCATCAAGATAGGAACTTCCTTGCTCTCAGGCAGCCATTGATCGCTCATCCGCGCTGCTACCAAGACATTCTCCCCAAACACTCGGTTGGGGGTGGCAGTAAGCTCCCGATACCAAGCCTCAGTCTTGGGGATCGCCAAGTCTTCTTTCACAATCGCTTCAGTCCAGGCGCAAAACGTCATGGCGATCGGAATAACCTCCTCGCGGATATAAAAGAATTTTGGCTTCCAATCATGGAAACTCTTGGGAGGATTGAGAAGTATCTTCTTTGCAGCACCTCGGCTGGCAAATGAGTAAAACCCCATGTTTCGAATTAGCTGGTAAAACACCCTAAATTTTTCCACCGTCGGCTCTATGCCATGCGACCAGCAGAGGAACTCAAAATGTCGAACCCGAACCATCCCGGGAGGGCTCAACTGAGATACATGAAACCCGTAGAACTGAAGAATATGAGCCAGAAAGTTCGTCGCCGGCAACCGGAAATTACCTTGATGAAAGAAGTCTTCAAACAAGGTAATGTACCCCGGCGGTGCGTCGGCAGCCGTTTGATTCTGGCCGGGGTACCAGGCATCCCACTCCGGTGGAAACCGGAAGCCACGTGTGATTTGTTCAAAAAGCCCTAAGTCCCACCGGAGAACTGGCACAGACCTTCTTCTCCGGGATTATCTTCTTGACGTTCTTCAGCCATAGTAAATATGAATCAAGTCCTAGAAAAAACTTGAAGATATAAAGAAATATCTTGAAGATATGAAGAACGACCTCGAAAATCTGCTACAAAACTTGAAGATATGCAGAAATATCTTGAAGATTTGAAGATACGAATGGAAAGAGATAGCAATAGTAGAAGAGAAAAGTGATAACCTCCCACATCTCTTCGGATATATATACCCATCGCATTTAATGCGATGGGTAAACGTGCCGAGATCGCCGCGCACGTGCCCAATCAGAAGATGACACGTAAGGCGGGAATCCCGGAACGACGGTTATCACGCGCGCGTGGAACTCACTCTCCTGACGGAATGACCAACCGTCAGAGACAACTTGATGACAGCCGTGTAACAGGTCAACTCAAACGTCACCGTCAATGACGTTTCTCACCAACTTGTCAGAATTCAAATCTCCAAGTTTTCCCACTCAAATTACCGCAAACGTCATGCAGAAGCTACCAAGACGGCAATGAGTTAGTAATCAAACATGGTAGTCGCGCCGTAGTAATCAATAAGAGCTTACTCGCGCCCCGTCTACAAAAGCCAAGGAAACATTTTCCACAACTTTTATTTTAAGTCCAGAGCTCCAACCACTTGCCTCGCGCATGGTGCAGCACTGGACTGGGGGGGACTTGAAGGGGTATGGTCCCAAAAAGCCGCGCAAACCTCTGTAAGGGTTGTGCGCGGGACCATACTCTTTATTCAAAAAGCTTCCTATCTTTAACCTCGCGCGAGTTACACCATGCTCTACTTTACGTTGCGCGGTTCACAAACAATGGGAAGCTCCAATAACAACACTTAGCATGCCATAAGAATACTCAGTCACCTAAACCCCGCGCGAGTTAGTTAACGTGCCCATCAAGACTCGTGCAGGAAAGCAGCGCAAGGCTGCCCCAAATAGTACACAAGGTACAAGTGGCAGAAGAAAAGAGCCAATCAACGTCCCTTTGGCTCTGCTCAATCGTGCTCCACGATCATCTGACTTGCAGGAGACAAAAAGTACTCAAGGACGCCTACATGGCACCAATCATAAGGCAGAGACAACTGCCCCACGATCTCTACTCACCTGCTGATGGCAGAAGGGCGGTCAGGCCGACAACGGTGACACGTGGCTCCAATCACATTGCGCCAGCTCCAGAAAGCTCCTAGAAGCCACTAACGGTCGACACCAGTGAGACAAGGAGCATATCCTCCATGTTGTCGCCTTCCGGCCCAAGGCCCATCAGCCCACACCCTCTTACACTACTCCGGCTATAAATAGAGGCCTTACTTCACAGGTTAATTCATTCCATTCCATCTACTCTCTCACTTAATACTTAACTCTCTCCCCAAAGCAATCGCTTATTCTCACGCCGGAGCCCGGTTAAGAGGGAAACCCCCACATTCCCCTCTTAACGAGTAACGGTGTTTTGTTTTGCAGATAACCACGGTCATTAAGGAGCTCAGGAAACCATAAAGAAGATTAACCATCATGGTAGAAACATAAACCAAACTGATTAGTCCCTTAATTAGTTCTGTGTTTCTTCATTCTGTCTTCCAATGTTTGAGTGTTCATTGGGACTTGAATTCTTAACCAAACAAACTTGTTTCACCAAACGCTCCTAGCCTATAAGCAATTAGTAGAAATGTGATCAGTGTCTTCTTCACTTAGGGTGAAGGGAGTGGTGCGGGAAACCACTCGGCAAAGGTGTTTGCCGCGCGGCAACACCGCCGCCGGCCACCTTTGCCACTCGGCAAACCAAACAACTTGGCAAAGGTTCACCGATGCGGGAAAGCTTGATTTTAATGATTGGAGCATGGAATTCCGTGCATCTCTGCATGGTGGTGTTGATACGGCGACTGGTGGCGGTGGTTTCCGGTGGCGGTGGTGGTGTTGCTACGGCGGTGGTGAACAGGAGGTGGTGGAACCGGTGGTGGTGAACAGGAGGTGGTGGAACCGGTGGTGGTGGTGGAACCGGTTGTGGTGGTGGCGAGTGGTGATGGTGAAGGGGTGGTGGTGGAACCGGTGGTGGTGAACAGGAGGTGGTGGAACCGGTGGTGGTGGTGGAACCGGTTGTGGTGGTGGCGAGTGGTGATGGTGAAGGGGTGGTGGTGGAACCGGTGGTGGTGGTGGAACCGGTGGTGGTGGTGGTGAAGGGGTGTTTAAAGATAAAAAAATAAAAAAAGAATAAAAAAAGTTTGCCACTTTCAAGTGTCTACACCACTGCCAACACTTTTAACCAAAGTTTAAACTCTTCACACTTGCTGACATGGCACACTCTGATTGGTCCATTTTAAAGTTTGTCACTTTCACTTGTTTAACCACTCCCTTCACACTTATGGCGCATCGAGGACATTGAGTATCGGCCAAGGGGACACCACGAGTAAAGAAAAACACAATATGTTTACTTTTTTTTTTTATCATTTTAATTTATTATACATTGATATAAATAATGTCAATTTTATATCATTTTCATGTAAATTTAGCTTTTTAAGAATGAAAAATAATAACAGATTAGTTCTTTAAGTTCTCGTAATATATAAAAGTAAAACGGTCAGTTCGCTGATCCGTCTTATTAAAAATTTATGTAAAACACATAATAATTGTACACGAAAGGTATCTATCAAGTGTCAAGTGGGTCGAGCTCGTAACAAAGTTAAAAATCACCCCAATAAGCAAAAACTTTGTGAATTTGGAATCTCTCGGTTTAATGGCCCCTTATCAATGCTTTAAATCTTTCATGGGCCACGTTGGCTAATCTCACATCAATATCAATCGTATTCTTCATGTTTAGAAATTTGTATTTTATAAACCAATAACTTTAGAAATTTGTATTTTATAAACCAATAACTTTTTTTATTAGATTCGTCTTGTTTTTCTTCAAATAATTGATTAGAAAACATGATACTTCTACACCCGGTCGGCAAGCTACTAATATGTGCTTTCTGATAATACAAACAGAAAAAATATATATGTTTTAAAGCTTTATTAATAAAATGCAAATCGCATACAAATTATATATTCTTTTACTATTAATTTTTTTTAGAGGGAATTAATATCATTCCACACGAAAAAGGGTAATTACAAAGCAATGGCAGGTAGTCGGGCAACAAGTTGCGCCGCCACCCCCTTTTGAATAGAAAAACCAATTCTACTAAATACAAAGTTTGAAACCTTTAGCGACGAAGAATTACTATTAACGACTTTTTGAACCCGATTCAAAAGTCGCACAGCGCCAGGAGCGAGACTTCTCAAGTTAAAACGAGAATAGTTAAAATGAGAACTCTCAAGTTATGAGAAATAGAACTCCTTGAAAAAAAGTTTTTTTTTTTAAAAAAAAAGTTTTTTCGCCAATTTTTTTTTAAATTCATGTAACTTGTTCAAAAAAGAAAAAAAAAATCATATATGAAAATTGACATAACTCTCCTCTCGACTATTTTCTAAATCTAGCGTAAAATATGCTAGTTACTACTAATTAACCCCACAACCTAGATATAACTACAATCTTCATAAGCTTGTACAAAAATCATCAGCCTATTTCAACAAAAAAACACTAAACAGATCATAAGGTCTTTATATGGGTTTTGGTTTAAGGGTTATAGGTAGTAAATAAACAAATGAAAATGGGTTAACAAAAATCATACTATAATTCAACTTCTTCACTTTACAACTCCTGAACTTTTATTCTTCAACTTCTATCTCATTCTTTATTTTTCTTTCTTTCTATTTTTTTTTCATAGTATCAGGATCTTTGATCCCCAACCGTACGGCTCGTGTGGTCTTCAAACGATTGATCTTTTTAGTTATTCAGTAAAGTTCTTAATCTGACCTGGAAATCCAACATTTCAACTAGGAACCTGCAAAACACCAAGAAACGTACATTTAATCTATTCAAAGTGAAATTTGAAATAAACAACAAAAATGAGGGTTTTAGACTTTAAAAGCATGTTTTCTTTCATACACATCACCCGTGGAGGAACCTAGAACCAACGGAGTGTTTGAGATATAGATGTGGGTACGATTCTGTGCGCACAGAGGCTTGATCGCGGCCTGCATAATATTTAAAACCATACAGGTTTTTGAAATTTTAGACGTGATTATTCACATGTGATTGCTACATTCACAAGAAAACAAACTTTTATTCTACAAAAACAAGTTAACACCACAACCTAATTGGTTTGTGTTACTTATCATGAAATTTAGGTATTTATATATTAGATATCTTAATTGATTTATACTATTCACATATAAATTATTAGAGCATCTCTAGTGGTGGACAAGATTGACCAACAAAAAGTGTCATCTCTATGCTACATCAAATTTCAAATCAACCTTCAAAAAGCTTTATTTTTCCTCCAACATACCTATACACACCTTTACATCAGACTCTACTTTTATATAAAAATATATTAAAAGAGAATGTTTGTTTGTTGTTCCCACACACTTGATCCGGACGAGTCCTTGTCCACGAACGGAGCTACTCCAATGGTGGCTTGGGTCCGAAAATTCGGACGGGTGCCACATTCTCTCATCGGAGGTGCTCTTAGTTAATTATTCAAGTATGAAGATTATTAATTTCATACCATTTATTTACATGTAATTTATTAACTTTTGAAGGGTATTCAAATATACTTTACAACCTTTAACATGTTTGGAGTTTGTAAGTTGGTGCAATTATCCAAGGACATTATTGCAATTTTCTTGGGAACTAAAGCCTAACTTTGTGTTTGGACTTATTTGCAGACATCTTCATTATGTTTTTTTTTAAAAGAGAATTTTATTAAAACACACCTCTGACCCAAAGGGGCAAAAGGCTATACACAACGAAAAACACCCCCGACCCAAACGGGCAAAGGACAACAAATTACAACATATACATCAGGTATTTACACCAATCTCGCCAACTAATACTATTGCATTACGTTCTATTTTTAAATCAATCAAACCCTCTCGATTTAATCTTCCTTACAAACTCTTGTGGTCTGCGGCTGTTTTGCTTAAAGACCAGATCGTTCCTACCTTTCCAAATACACCAACATGCAATAATAACCAAACCTTGAATGATTTTCTTGGCTTTTTTCCCAACTTGGGAATGATTATGTATATCCAATATGTCTTTGAAATCGAAAATAAATATCGGTGGAATTTTACACCACACACTTATCTCCGACCAGACCCGCGTCGCCATAGGACATGCAGTGAACAGATGCTCCACCGTTTCCTCAAACTCGTTACAAAACGAACACATAACATATATAATGTCAACCAGGGGCGGACATAAGGGTGGCCCAAGGTGGGCGGGCGCACCCCCGGGAAAAAAAAAATTAGTGCTAAGTTCCGTCGAAAATCTCGTCCGCACCCCTTGAATTTTTTCGTTCGCACCCCTTGGAATTTTCCGTCCGCACCCCTTATGTAAAAAGTGTTATCAATTTATATTTTAAATTTTTTTAGTAAACTCTTATTTTTTTTTTAAAATACTACCTAAATTATGTAACTTTTAATACCTAAATAACTAAACCCAAATACCCAATACCTTTAACTAGCCCACTACTAAGTCTTAGCCCAATAAACAAACCCAACAAATCAACAATATTTCAAACTAAAATAAAATAAACAAGCCCAAAACCCTTACATATTCTCTCCGCTCTCTGTATCGTCCTTGCACGCACGCCAGCGATCAGAACATCAGTGACAACAGTGAACAGTCAGCAGCCGCATACCACCGTAATCAGCCAGCCACCATACCATCGCCGATCGAACATGGGTAAGTTTCTTTGTTATTTTTGATGATTTTTGGTTGATTTTTTTGATGATTTTTTAGTTGATTTTTGGTGGGACGGAACCGGTAGCCCACCGGAAGTGATTTTTTGATGACAGGAGACATGTGCTTCGTTTTGATGATTTTGTTAGTGATGATATTTTTTTGTGGTGGATTATATACTTATATTTTGTTAGTGATGATATTTTTCCTTTTTTTTATAGCCGCATACACGACAACGATCAGACCTGGTAATGTAAAAATACCCCTTAACTCTGTTTCCGTAGTATAAAAATACCCCTTAACTCCGTTTCCGTAGTGTAAAAATACCCTGCAACTTCGTCTCCGTTATACAAAGGATACCCCTAGTCTAAAAAATAAAAAATTGGAATACCCCTAAATTTTTGGGCTAGTTCCGTCACTGTGTTATATAGAGAAATAGTTGCTTAAGAAAGTAGGTTAAGATGATGTTTTGGATAGATTTCAAAAAAATGAAAACCCGTAATGCGACGTTTTAATTATGTTTGTAACAAGGTTTGACATGTTTTGATGATTATATAAATTTAGTTTGATGTTCTTTTGTTTTACATGGCCCGACCCGACTCGAACCGACCCGATACGAACCGATGTTTTTACTTATAGACCTTGGGGCCTAAAATTTTTAAAAATGTTCCGCACCCCCTTGGAAAAATTCCTGGGTCCGCCACTGATGTCAACATTCCTTCTTCTTAAATTCACTCTCGTAGCAAGTCTATCCAAATTACATCTCCAAGCCACTATGTTGCATTTAATAGGCACCCATTTACACTACTCAAATTTAGGAAGCTGACTATCACCCATTTCGTCAATTAAAGCCTTTTTGACAAACTTCATGTAACACCCCAAAATATAAATTTTATATTATAAATTAAAAGTCGGTTATGGTCAAGATAAAGTAACTAGGAATAAGTAACCTAGTTAATCACAGGTCTTGAATTAATAAGAAAACAAGGTTAAAACACCCTTTATAAAAATAATTGAATTGTAGAGGGGCTAAACTTGGCAAAAGTGAAAAAGGTTTTAATTAAATTAAAAACCAAACACCAAAACACACACCTAAGTGTGTGTTCTGGGCGTGCGATCCACATAGCCAAGAAAGGGCTCTCAAAAGTTCAACCCTAACTCACAAAATTGATCAAATTAAGAAGGCAATTCAAGTTCAAATCGAAAACCAAGACCAATCTAGTGATCACTCAAGTGAGGGGATCACAAGGCTCAGTGGTTGAATCTTCAAGCGGTCAAGTCGGAGCGGATGCGCGCTTGAAGAATATGCTTTGAAAGGTACGCGACTTGTCGCCTCTTTACATTTATGTAGGTAAGCCTAGTCGTAGACATGTTTAATGTTGATATAGCGAAAATAGTTGCGTTTGGTAAGTCTAAGAAGTGATGGAATTCACTCGACAAAACAAACGGGTCAAAATAAATAGTTTGAAATATGTATGATGTTGAAATAGTGAAATTTTAAGCGTTTGGTAAGTCTAAGAAGTGATGGAATTCACTGTTGGTTAGATATGTTTATTGATAATATTGTTTAATTAGTCATGTTTGGAATGTAAATAAAGTGATGTAATGCACTAGATAAAGAACGGGTTAAAATAATGGTCGAAAGGGTAGTGTTCGAAGTGACTTGAACGTCACTCGTTAAATTTGAGTTATAAAAGCGTAAACCATGGGATGGAAGTGATACGCTAAGGTGGGCAAGCCTGGGAATGGGTAATTATGGTTAGAAACCAATGATGATGAATTATGCAAGTATGTAACCTTGGTCTCTGTAAGACCCTAATACGTATTTGACAAAAGTCGCAGCGGAAATTCGTGCCCAAAAATTTCGTTCTTAAAAAGTCATAATAAATACATGAAGACTCAGTTACAATTTGTAATTCGGTCATTTTAAAGGGTTCACAATGTTACATTATTTTAAAACTTCATGACCAATTCAAACCAAGTATGTGACTTTGATCTCCCGTACAATCTTTGCTCTCAACCCGGTCCATGACAGCTTCACTTCACTAGTGGTAGAGGGATCCGTGCAGTACCTGTGGTCATCACATACAAATTAACCATTAGTCATTGTCTACCTCATACGACACTATTCTCACACGATTAAGAATCGTATAACATTCGACAATATAAACTTCGATTCATTCGACTATTCTCTCGAAGTCTCTTGTTCCGAGTTCGGCTTCAATTTCATAAGAATCCGACGTTCTCATTCCTGCATTATATTCCAAACTCAAGTGCATTGTTAGTAACGTTAATTCTCAAATGTGTCTAAATCATACATTCGCACATACTTACACACGTACATGCTTACATTCATACACACCTACATACCTATATACATTCAATCATACCTACCATCATGTATTCATACCTACGTGTTTCAAACACGTTCTTGTATACCATTTATATGTAATACATGTCCAATTTTAATACATACGTCTATCATACTCTTACATTGATTACATGGGGCTTAGGCTTGGATTTATAACTCATAAATGTCAAGGAAACACTCGAAATCATGTTTGGGAAGCCCGTCGTAGACCACGGTTAGAATACCGAAGCTTACGATACGTACATCAACTTAAAATAAAATTTTCAGCTTTTAAAACAATGGGGAGGCCGTTGGCGACGGCCCTAAGGGCATCAGCGACGGCCCTTAGTTCTTCGCGTCGGAAACAATCCCTAAGCAGTGAAATAAGGCGTCAGCCAAAAACGGAGGCCAGAGAGGGCGTTGGCGACGGCCCCTCTAAACTATGTTTTTCTGCAGATCCGTTTCGTCGTCCGTAAACGCTAAAACTTGCGTAACTTTTAAACCGTTTACCCGTTTAACCTCCCGTTTCTTCCTAAATGATCGTAAATTGATATTCTATCATGTGAACTTGAAATCCAACATCCGGGTTAAGGAAAATATTAACTTAAGACTCTCGGGTTTATATACTCGTTTTCACTTATTTGACCCGTTCATGCTTTAGTCCACAAACTTGTGTAATTACTATCAATTTCGCACTAGCTTCATAACCATGAATGTCCCCTAATACTCGGGCTTAAATCATGAAGTTTATGCGCCCGTTATAAATTTATATGTGTAAACGTGTTGTGACCCAGTAAAGGATTCAAGCACTTTAAACTTAAATCTTGCTTTCCTTTCCTTACATCTTATGCCCACATTATTTCATCTATCTATCATTCACCACAACCATATATGTAAAACCTTACTTGAATTCAATTATCATGTTGATATAACTAGTACATAACTTTACTTTAATGACATGAGAAGTGATTCCAGAAATCACTTACCTTAGCGTCCGTATTTGCATCCGTTATCCTTCCATGCTCGTATCCATGTTGACATGCCCCCTACACTTTCATGTTATCAACACTTTCTAGTTAGCACACACCAATGTACTTGATTACGAGCATACCATTTGCATAGTTCACATTTGACTTGCATTAGTCACATTTTCGCATACATGAAACATAAATTAATAATTACCTCATTCAATTCTCACGCAACTAGATTACCATCACACATAGTACGTAAATCATTTAGTATATAACATACTAATTCTCTACTCTTATAATTGTGTCTAAAAGCCTAACCATTACATTCATAAACTGTTGACTTTGAAAAGTCAACGGTGCAACTTACATATATACTTTCAACTTGTAAATAAGAGTCTATTCTTAATAAGGTATACCACAACAATATTTCGTATGCATGTCATACTCATGTAATGGTACACATAGCTCACGATCACCTAGTTATGTGTACATAATATCACCTAGTCAATTCTACATATACTAATTCTTCATGATCCTACAAATTGACCATCACATTCAAAGTTAGCTCATTTACATAACTCTACTGTTTTTACTTACTTGTAAGTTATTGCACTTCATTTTTAGTACATGATCATTTACTAATCATGATCAAACACTTAACCTCACATACATTGTGCATCACACCTTCAAGGCTTGTAGTACAACCTTCCAATGCATGTCTCCTATTAAATCATTTTATCAACTAATTTCCACTTACATTCCATCTAAAACACATTCCTTATGCTAATCTATTATCCATTACATTATTATCTCATTCTACCTATATTCATCCATGGTTAGCATACAATTTCACTTATCATTTTCTCATAAGCATTTCATCAAACACTTGATGTGCATATCACTTTCTAAGCATAATGTACAAGTGGTTTAAGCATGTTCTTCCCAATTTCATCTTATGAACCATCACATTCAAGCAAAATCACATAATCATCAAATCTACATCAAGTTCATCTATCATATAACACCTCATGCATCACAAAGTTACAATATAACATCTACATGTTCATCATGATCATCATCTTCACACTCATGAAATGGGTTTCACTTCTAATCATCAAATGACATCTAAAACTTGCATAAATCGTGTTCCGTATGGTGATTCTAACATATTTTCATGCTCACTTTCATACAAATTTCACGGATTAATCATACACCCGTTTCATAGAAAGTCACCAAATCAAGAATTATAACTTACCACATGTTTGTTAGGCTTCGATGATAAGAAATTTCATCCCATGCAATAGATTTAGCTCAATCCTTTCTTTAATTTGGGCAAAATGGCTGATTTTGAGGTTCTTCCTTCTTGTTCTTCTTGTGGGTGTCGATACCCACCTCCAACACAAACACAAATACTGATTTCCTAGTTTATATAAAACTTAAACTCAATTTCCCACCTTTAGCCCTTCTTGTTTATTCTTTTGTCATCAAAGACACTAAGTTCCATTCTCTATTTACTTGACTAACAATTTAACTTAGTTAAATAGCTCAATTATTTTATTTTATGATATTACATAAAGAAACATACTAGTCAATTAAAATTCGAGTTTTGGGGCGTTACAGTCTCGTTACATTAAATTTGATTTGAATTTAGTTGCTTGAATTAGTGTTGTGTGAAAATGTAACCTTTGTAGAAGTGACGAAGTTCACTACATAATTAAAACAGGTTAAAAGATTGGTTCATGTATGTTTGGTTGTCATTGAAAATGGTGGATTCCATTAAACAACCAAACGGGTCAAACATATGTTAAGTAGGTAATATGGAAGTGACTTGAACGTCACTTGGCGATTGTGGATCATGAGAGCGTAAAACCATGGAATGGTAATGATACGCCAAATATCACAAGCCCAGGGAATGGGTAATTATGTCTAGAGGTCATAAATTGT